>CM031240.1:1048480044-1049082544 GCA_018340775.1 Taxus wallichiana var. yunnanensis
ATATGTTTCCATTCCATATCTCGTGTTGGATACATTTTGGGAATCAACATGAAATAAATCATCTACCATAAACATTGAAGAATTAGTGTGCGTAGAAAGTTGAATCCTCACCGTAGTGTTCGGGACAGGGCTTGGGATGCCGAGCAAGAAAAAATGAAAGAAAATATTTTGTTCCCGGTCAAGTGCTAATAAACCGAGTGAGGGTGTTGTTCTCTCCATGGAAAGACTGCTTGGAGCCTGCCCGGGCATTCCACCGATCATCGCTACATTGGATTGTCAAAACTACCTTGCTTAACTCCTCTGCCCGCATATCGGCTGATCACCATTAGCATAAAATTGGGTTACCAAAGATAAAGTGTGATGTTGCACGGTGGGAGCAATGGAAGTTTTACTGGAGCGGTGTCTTCAAAGCCACCATTGGACACCGTTTTCTCCATCGTCGGAGATTCACTAGCCGCCATTACTATTCATCAGTGCTGGGGTTGCTGATGGCTAGGAAGACAAAGAGCCGTCGGCTCTCGGTGCCTTCCTGAATGCTTTCAACTGCTCCATGTTTATCTCTTCCGCAGGCATGTTGATGTTAACGAGGGAAACAAATGATTTCGGGAAGAACGTCTAGCCATTGCCCGCCACGTGAAGGGTTGATATGGGTTCATATTTCGTCGACCGATGCATCTCATCTGTCGATATTTTGACCGTGTCAGACGCCCCCGGGCTTTCTGCATTGTAGACATGCCTTTCGGCGTAATTAAAGAGGTTCCAAACTATTTTGAAAGGCTTATTATTTTAATAGGCTATGTTTTTGTGATAAAGTCCTATTATAAATTATAGGAAATTTTAGAGAGTAAGTCCTATTTAAAATTTTATAGGTAAATATTGTGGAAGCTAAGTCCTATTATTTTAATAGGCAAATTGTAAAATTGGGAGTTATTAGAAACTCACCAATTGGCCCATAACACCACACTTTTATTTGCAAAGCCTGGAATTGTTGACCGAGTGACATAGGGTGTCTTGCAAATTTTGGAAGGATGATCGAGTTCCAGTAGGATTATTGTGTGCTAGGAAGGCAGAGGATGGGACTGACTTAGCATCGGTGTTCTTCAAGGCCTGGAGTACTTTGTAGGCAAGTAAATTTCCATTAGGTTTTGTTGTAAAATCATATTGTACTTACAAATTTTGACTAGTGGAACAGTTCAAAAGAATCTGGAGATGTAGGCTATTGCTGAACTCTGTAATCAATCCATATGTAGTGTGATTTACATTTTTACATTTATTTCGAGTTGATTACTTAAAAGGAGTAATTTATCAACAATTGTTAATAAGCCTATAGGGGTCCGTGATCGAGGTAAAAAATTTGGTATTTTTTTTATCATTATTGAGTGTAACTAATATAATCCTAATCTAAATGTTATTGGTTGACCAAATAGGCCAGGGATCGCACAAGGAAACTCCACTAAACCTGTGGCAAAATGCTTATATGGGGGTATAAGGGAGGAAATTACAATGAGTTAGGGAGAAGGAGGGGAATTACTGTCATGAGTAGGACAATTTTAGAGCTCACACCTAGTAACTAGAGTAATTCAAAACTCAAAATAGAAGAAAGCAACAATGAAGCGGTTAGTGAGACAAACAAAACCAACATAGACACAAAGTTCTCTGAGGCTCATTCATCGAAGATTTAAAGCTCTCTTTGATCACCATGCTTACAAATTGCATATAAAAGGGAAATAGAGGAAAAATAAGAAAGGGAAATAGAAGATATGTAGCCTTTATTCCATGTGTAGTGATGAATACAAAGCTTCAATCAAGCTACAACAATTCACGATGTTGTAGAGTAGAAATTCTCAAAACTGGATCCATTGGAATGGATAAGTGATCTCAATTTATAGAAATTTGAATTTGACCCCTCACCTCCCTCACATAACTCTTTGTATCAATATTCCACTTGTGGCATTTCCTTTTCCATTTAAGTATTTCTCTTATAATTTTGAGAAAATACTTTTACATTTTAGAAAATATATCACTTAAGTGAATAAGACAAAATACAATAACGAAGCCCAACAAAGAATTAGAAAGGAGAGAGAAAGAAGAGGGATACAAAGAGGAGGGAAAGGATGCTCTAAAGCATGGATGAAGAATATTACATCCCTAATGAATATCGGTTCCACTCCACTGATGAATTAGTGAAATGATTTGATGCAACGATGAATTGTGAACCATGAGTGTTTCACACCACGAGAAAAATTCTTTTGGTGGACACCTCAAACTAAGTGTTTAGAAACACTGTTGAATGATTCCTTTGGTGACCATGAGTGTCACTCATGATGATCCCTTCTTAAGAGATTGAAGCTCGAAACTGACCCTACTATGAACATTGCAACCGGCCACAATGCTATGCCAAATCGAACATTCTCGGATTAAACACACCATGGAAACTCATGACATTGATCGTAAAATCATCCTCACACATGATACACATGCAACCTGAACCATGAAATGAGTGTTGAAAGACACTTTTAGGATTTCTTGAGGTGGCTTCCAGATGACCTGTGAGTAATGCTTATGATGATCTTCTGTGACACTATCATGTTCCACTGACGAAGATGACTTCGAGCTGATACATTCACCCGTGTACATTGAGGAGATAAACCATAAACACTGGTGAAAATACCATTGATAATAGTGAAAAATATTCTAGAGAAATGAAACAATCAATCCAATCATGAAAAACCACCATACCTTTGATATTTTGATTACACACATGAATGGGAAACTGGAAAAACCTATGAACTTGAATTTCATGTTTTCTTAGCACTTCCTATATGGAAAGAGGGGTTATTATTTTTAATAAATGGAATTTTACCCTCTTTTTCATCCCACCAGTGATTTTATGCTTCCAAACTACCCATGTGTATATTGTTCCTTCCAAAACCACTTTTTGAGATGACTTACTATTTTTTGCTAGTGCCCATAATAGGGAACTTACTATTTTTAGTAAGTGGTCGTTTTCACCTTTTTGGCACTGATCAATCAATCCAACCCTCTGGATGTCCCTGGTACTTACCGTTTATGTCCTAACTACTGGTGATGACTTACCAAAAATAGCAAGCACCCATGTAAGAAGGCTTACTATTTTTGGAAAGTGGGTCTTTGGGCCTCGGTTTCGAAGAAATAAACTTTCATGATATGGGTTTTTTTCTCTATAGTGCTCTTCCATGTTTTCAGCTCAAACCAGTTGCTAGATTAAGAGATTTTAAATTTGTAAATTTTTGTTGTGGGAAACTTGGGGTTAAAGATTTAAGGTTCATATCACAGGTTAAAAAGTAAGGATGGAAATTCTGGATCCGTCAGCAGAGAGGATTAATCGACGTTTTGATTCCACTACTGGAACCATCATCAGAGAAAAACTTGGGGTTTCTTTGCTACAAAAAATCTAGCCCATGCATGCAATAAATTCCTTTGGGATATTCAAGGCACCTAATAAAATATATGTTTGCAAAAAATTATATATCGATCCATTGGATATTTTGTGAGATATGATCGATTCTTCTTTCCAAACTTCAAGGGTTTCTGGCAAGAGTTTCTTCATTTTTTACTCTTCGTTCTTCGTTGAATCCATATTTTTCTTATTTTTTTCCTTTCTTCAGATCATGGAGCATGAAAAAATTTTCTTATTGAAGAAACAATGGTGGAGATATCTTTGAAAAAATCCGGCAGATGTGGAGGATGTGGGGGTGAGAATGAAAAAATGACTAAGTGTTTTCACCATTTATAAGCTTGAAATGTGAAGGTAAAGGATGGGGAACATTGTTTTACACCTCATGTCCATTTTCTTTGGTTTAATAGGGACATAAAAATGTACATTTACCTCATTATGACAAGTTACATGTGTTTATTCGTTGAGGAAAGTGAAGGAGGGGGCTAGAATGAAGCACCTGGGGGCTTATCTTGAGTTGTCAGAGGTCATATGAGTGACCAAAAGGATAAATGGGTGGAGGGATAATTTTTTTCACCTCATGTCCCTTTGGAAAGGTGCAATTGGGACATAAAATTGTGCCTTAACCTTGGTTTGACACGTTTCCCTTTGTAAATTTCGTTTGACACATTTCCTTTGTAAATTTCACTAAGTATCGAATAACATACCTTAGCAGATGACTTGAAAATGCCATAACTTGAGCTCCCATATGAGTTTTTGTGTGCTTATTAATATGATTTTTCATTAAAAATATATTTTTAAAATAATTTTGAGAGTCCCAATGATTTATTATGATTGAAACACCCTAAAAGATATTCTTTTTTCTCAGGATCACCAATTGTGCATGGAAAGAATGAGTTGGCCTGAAAAATGCATGGTGCTTGAAGATGGTATGTTTTCTCAACCATGTAAGGGATTAGAATTAATTTCCAATTATATGTTTTTGGATATAAAATCATTCTATAGCTCATGGAGTCACTCCTTGAAGATTGGGTACTTTTTACTGTTCGAGCTCCTTCAGGCCCAAAAACCAGCTTTTAGTGAACTGGCCCCTAAACCTCCAATTCTTTCCAATTTTTCCCTGAATCAATTCCTTGATGTTTTTAAATCTTAAATAAAAATCCATGATTAATATAACCCCCATGTTCTACTTTTGTGATAGTGCACCCAAATTAGAAAGGTTGATGAAAACCACTTCTAAGCATGCTTGAAAACTACCTTGAGAGATACTGCTCCAAAAGTTCCTGAATGATTTTGCATTTCCTAAATCACCAAGGGGAGGACTAATAACATCACATATAGAATCTTTAAGGAAAATAATAGACTTGAATCTAAGGGGTGGATTGATCTAAGGGTGTCTGGAAATGTATGATATGGAAAAATTTGACACTAGGGTATGGTTGTCCCGTTTTCTAGTGAATTTTTCCCATGCAAAAACATGGGACAATAGTTATCAAGAGAAATATTTTGATCCCATCCCACCATCTATGATGCTCATGGAAATTTATCCTCCATCTTCTCCATCCCATGAGGTTATGGATATAGATGATACCGTGTCCATTTCTTCTAGCTTTTTTAGTCTCCACCATCACCTTGGGATTAGTTACTTTATCAATGTGAAAATCAGACCAGGTTCCTTCCCCTTCAACATTTGGAAATGATAGAAGAAGATTCTTCTACCATCGACGTTATTCATTGCACTGACAAAAATTCCATTCTTTCCCACATGGGGGTAGAATATTCTTATCTTCATAAGACCTTACCATCTGACTCACCTACTCTACTTAACGAAGCCACCATCGACATCAACCATGGGACTTCCCAAGAGCCTCGCATTCTCAAAGTGGGTCAATCCCTTGATCCACAGGAGCTTGAATATTTCACCACATTCCTTTCTCATCATATCCAAGCCTTCACATGGTCATAATCTGACATGTTAGGCCTCAATCCATTCATCTTTGTCTATAATATTATCACCTTTCCTAACATTAAGCCGATTAAGTAGAAGCTTCACCACATGTATCCTCAAGTTTCCATCCTTATCAAAGAGGAGTTACAATGCCTTCTTTCTGCTAACTTCATCATCCCCATTGATTATCCCCAATAGGTCTCTAATATTGTACATGTCCCTAAGGCATTTGACAAGATTTATATCTACTCATACTTTTGAGATCTAAATCTCACTTTCCATAAAGATGATTTCCCCCTTCTTAACATCAATCAACTTGTGAAACTTACTGTAGGTCATGAAATTCTCTCTTATGGATGGTTTATATGGTTATAATAAGATTCTCATCACACCAGAAGACCAACATAAGACCTCTTTCATCACTCCTTGGGGACCTTTTGCTATCGCCTCATGCCCTTCTGTTTGAAAAATACCAAAGCCACCTATCAATGGACCATGACTTGCATCTTTCATGACCTCCTCCATAATACAATAGAGGATTGTTTTGATGATATTTTGGGTAAATATAAAAATCAATGTGATCATCTCACTATCCTCAAAGTCCTTTTTGAGTGCCTTATTTGTTTCTTCCTCCATCTCAATCTAGCCAAGTGTGTATTTAGGGTGCTAATTGGCAAGCTCCTTGGATTTATCATTTCCATCAGGGGTATTGAAGTTGACCCCACCAAAATCAAGGCTATCCATGAGATGCCTCCTCCTTCCAATCTTAAGAAAATTTTCAGTATCCAAGGCTGACTTCAATCAGTTTTCCGCTTCGTCTAACAACTTTCAGATCATTGCCAACTTGTTGGCAAGAAAATTTGTCGGGGACAAATTGGTAGATTTCTTGCCAACACTGGGAATCTAAGTGCAATTGTCATGTATGCATGCGTGAGTAAAAATGTGGATTTCTATGGTGTCCTTTCGACCGGGATCCAACAGGGGAGCTCCACCGATGTTACGAAAAAGCTAGCAATTTCTTACTAGAGAGGACTTTTTCTGTATAGCGGGGAAAGGGGAGTGAGAAATTAGATAGGAGAACTAATGTTGTATGTAGACAATCAGATTCATGCACACACTAGTTAGAAGTTTCATCACATGCATTAAAATTAAGAGGAAACAACTCTGGAAGTAACAACAACCAAATAGAATTTATGATCACAAAGTATCAAGAAACCCTTAGTCAAAGAAAGCTAGAAACTCCTTGTATTGATTTCTCAAACAAAAGTTATACATAGTGGAGAAATGAAGAAATTTGAAAGGAAAAATGGCTAACTCTTTTCACTCACAAGTAAGTAAAATCTCTCTCATAAACTTACAAGAATACAACTTGCTAGAAGAATCTCATAATTAGAACCCCTACGAATGAGGATCTCATTACAATTTATAGCAGAGGAATGATTTTTCATCTTCCCAATAACCCTCCATATGCCTTATTTATGACTTTAGACTATTCACATTCCTTCCAAATATTAAGTCCTTTTATAAAATCAAGGTGACTTAATTTACATCATGTGTCAAAAGTCACCTTTAGATGACTTAAAAGCATATCAAAAAGTGTAAACTCCAACGAAGAATTAGAACACTTAAAGAGGAGAAATTTGGGGGAAAGAAATAAAAGGGAGAGGAGAGAGGATGTCGCTCCTGATGAAGTCAAATGATCCTTGTTGATGGAAAGATCCAATGTGGTGAAATTCTGAATCTCTGAACTCTTGTGCACGCTGATAAACTTCCTTTGGATGACGTGTAAACACCACAAAATAAGTGTTTAAGAACATTGTTGAATGACTCATTTGGTGACCATGAGCATCACTCATGAAGATACCCTCTGAAGGGACTAAAGCTTTGGAACAAATCTTGTCATGACTCTTACAATGCTGCCACACTTGTCGGTTGATTTCTACATGATACTAGTGAAGCATCTTATGAATGGTTTGACTGTTTTGACTGCAAATTCCAACTTGCATATATTGATTGAGGTATGAAATGAGTGTCGAAAGACATCATTGAGATCCATATAAGTAACCTTACTATCATCTACTCCTGTATAGTCCGATGATAAAAAATTCACTTTTTTTGCCCCTACGAATCTAAACTTCACTTGAAACCTACTATTTGGAACAGGAAACTTACTATTTTTATTAAGTGAGAAAATTCTTTTCGTCTCCAACTTCGCTACCAATTTGAATGTTCAACTCTCAGAATGTTCCTTTTGTGAAATCCACTCTCTGGAATGACTTACTATTTTCAATAAGTGCACATAGACAACTTACTATTTTTAGTAAGTGTAAAATTACTTTCTTCATCCTCAAATGATTATGGTAACTTAGATTCCTTCTTCTCCATGTGTTCCCTCACCTTCTTCACTTGTTTGTTATTTTTAGAAGGTGATTTTGAGACCACTTACTATTTTTAGTAAGTGTCAATTTAGGACTGAGATGACCATTTCAATGATATTTGACCCACGATACCTCTTCCATGTTCACCACTCCTTCGTAGGTTCTTTAATTGACAACTTTCTCAAAATAGTAATACCCTATGCAAAATACCTACTATTTTTAGAAAGTAAGCTTCTTGGTCCTTAGATCACTATGGAATGAATTTTATCGATATGGGTTTTTTCCCAATATCGCCCCTCTGAAATCTTGGACTTACCCGATCAGTGATTTAAGAGATTTTAAACTTTCAAAATTCTAAATTGACGACACCTCTAAACACGACAATCATTAATGGACCTTGAAAGTTGCAGGTCTAGTTTTCTTCTCCATTCATGAAAAAATTCATATTTATTTTGTGGATTTTTGCTTCTAGTTTCACTGGCGAAATTTCTCTTCAAACTAATTTGGTTTGACGAGAAATCAGATTTTGTCTTCATAGATCCGAAAGGAGATTTCTTCACTACAAGTGATTCATGCTAAAAATAAGGTTATTTTAAGGTAAGGTTTTAATGGAATTTAATAGTGAATAACAAATCAACTAATGGTTCTATGTTTCGTGCACCGGTTTGTAATATATGTCCAGATCTTTGACTCACGACAATAGAAGTTTCAGGTGAATTTCTTCTTTCTCTCTTTAAGATCCTTGAGCTCTTTTATCAATATTACTTCTAGACCTATGTTTAAACATGGATTTGGCTTTTTTTTCTGTTGGAGAGATGGTTTGGCATGGCGGTCTGGAGTGCAAGCAATGGGTAAGTTGTAGAGTAATGAAGAGTATGAACTGTGGAAAGTAAGAAGCGGGAAAATTTAGCTCTAAAATAATTCAAAAATCTCATCAAGGGTTGGGAATTTTTTTATTTCGCTATGTACCTTAATAATTAAGGGATGAAAGGGACATCAATTCTCACGATGTGCCTCATCGACACTTGGACATGTGGCATAGGCTTATTTGACGAGAAGCACCTGGGTTTAGCTCCAACCATAACATCCTGGGAATGAGAAATGTCACTTAAGGGGGTCACATGGATGACCTGAAGTCTTATTAGGGATGGGTGAATTTTCATGTACCTCACGTCCCTCGAAAGAGGGTCACATGAATGAAGGGATGTGAGGGTCATCAGTATTTTTATGTCACATGTTCCGTGCCATGAGGGTCTTTTCATGATCTTGAGATGATTGAGGGAATGAGGGATGAGCTCCTACAAGCAAGTGGGGGCTATACTGGCGATCTGAGAGTTGTATGAGTGACCAAAGGGATTATTGGGGCTGGGAAAAATTTCTTGTCCCTCATGTCCCTTAGCTTGAGGGAAAAAAGGGACACAAAATTGTGCCAGCTCCTGGAGCTGACACGTGTCCTCACTGAAAATTGACTAACTCCCAAACTAGTTCCTTGAGGGTAACTTTAAACGGTGATATCTCGAGCTTCCGATGGAATTATTTGGAAAAATTTATATGCTAAAAATGGCCTTCTAAATATAATGGTGTGGTTATCATATATTTATTCGTCCATTTAATCCCTAAAACATCATATTTTTGATATGGCTCCCTAGTTGTGCATGGAAAAAACTAGTTATAAACCTATTACGCCAAAGTGTTGTGAAAAACCTTATTTCACCATATTGTAAATTTTGGAATTAAATTTTTGAATATGTCCTTTTGGCTCTTAAATCCATCCAGAGCTCCCATAATCACCTCCTAAAGCTCAGTAGATCTTTTGATCATGTGCACTGCCTGGGCCTGTGAACCTTGTTTTTGGTGAAACTGTCCCAACTCCTCCAAATCTTTCCTGAATCTTCCAAAATCACTTCCATGATGTTTCTATACCTTTAATCTTCCTCCTCATTGGATTTTGTTCCTCCATTATACTCTAGGGGAGTGTATCGGTCTTTGGAAGGCTAGTGGTAGCCCTTCCCACAATTGCCCAAAATTTAGATTTTCAAGAACTCCTAAAATCACCTAGGGGGTTGAATTGAATTTCCTAAATCACCTAGGAACTGATTTAACATCAAATGTGAGGTCACTGGACTAATTGGGTAGACCGGGGTTCCTCGGAAGAGTAAAACTTGAAATTTTTGACATGGGGTATAGTTGTCATGTTAAAAATTGTCAATTTCTTGTTACACATTTGCATAACAACAACTAGATCTAGCTTGGGGACATGGTATGGACTGAGTGTAGTGAAGATATGACATGAAGAATCCCATAATCTCATCTTTACAATACAAATACCAATGCCTTATCCATTGGGCCTTGAAGAGTCATGTATAACTTACAAGAGAGAGATAATAAGAAGAAAACACATGAAACAAAAATGATGAAAGGAAACACACAACACACACGGGAAGGAAAAAACACATAACAGAAAGGGAACCACACCTAACGATCACCTATGGTACAAGGTGGGGAAAACCCACTTTCACTGAAAAACTTTTCATTCTCAAAATTTACCCCTGAGTGGGCAACACTGAGTGATGTTGTTTTCCCAAGCCATTGACTGGTTCTAGAAAGTAGCCTCCTTTCCTCAAATGCCTATGAAATTCAGGTGCTTTTGTGATTATCCATGTACCTCATAGGAATGAGCCTATATGAGATTTTTTTTTCAGGTCTTCACCCAAAAATTCCTTGCCTTTATGTCTTTTGAGATCCTTTTAGAATGTTGACTACCTTTCATGCTCATCCATAACACCGATTCATCATTCCAGAGCTGATCTTTGTTCAACTTGTTTAAATATTATGATCTCTTCTCATCACCATATTCATTCTCTACATTTGCAGAAATTTCCAAAGTGATGTGATCAAGTTGATTTTGAACATATTCCCAATGCTTTGTTGCGGAAACTCTCTTTCATGCAAGTTGGCTCAATATTTTCCTTATCATCTCTCACCATGATGAAAATAATGCCTTCAGAATTGACGATGTCCAAAGGAGTTATACGTGACTTTTATCTTTTACATTCACAAACTTCCTCTTGCATTATGGAAGGAGGGGAGATGCTTTCACTTTCATGCTCATCATTGAGGAGTCATCCAGCCTATCAAATTGTTCCATCTCCACATCAAACATTGGTGTATCAAACAAGGAGCCCTCATTGATTCATCCTGTCTTGTATCTTCATGGCTTGAGTCAAGAGTTCAAGGCTAAGTTAAGGATCTTTAACTTATTCTACAGATTTCAAAATATCTTGCACGGATGGCTCTTCCAAATTCATCATAAGTTCATCTTTTTTTCAAGAGATTTTATGTATCATGGCTCAGAGGGGTGGAAAAAATATGATCCATACCTTTCCATGATTTATTTGAGGTAACTTTGTTTTCTTCTTCTATGCTTTGTATTCCCCAAGGCTCTCCTTCATACAGGTATGGACAATTTTGACTTATGAATCCTTCCAACAAGGAGAAGAGGTCCATGCTTTATGGAAATGGCACACCTTTGAGTTCAAAATCCATATAGTCCTCGTGATAACCATCCCTGCCTCCTTGGTTTCGAGAATGAAATTGTCCTCTTCCATATGTTCATCCATGATTGAATCATGAAGAGAATTTGATTCTTAAATCATCTCTTCTTCTTCACATATCTCCATCCCATCATTAATTGAAAAATCAAAGTCTGAAAAGAGATTACTCATGTGAACACCCTAGACTCATCATTTTGTATTCCTTCATCATCAGTGGAGTCTTCAGAGAGCATCAAATCATCCATTATGTAACTAGGATCTTCCTCTATCGAATATGTCATTCCTCCGATGAGTTGTAAATCTTGCATCTCATATTCCATAAGACACATTTATTCTTCTTATATGGTGAGGAAAGGTAGATTTTCATCTCTCACCGATGTGAGAAAATAGTTTCCTATCCCGCCACCTTGAAACAAAATGTTCACCCTTGGATCATCTGATTTTTGTATTGTGTATTTCATCTTACACACCAACAACAACTTCTTCATCTCCCCTTTTATAGGTATGGTTACAGAGGACCAATCCATTTTTATTTCACCACCTAAATCCTGCAGAAGCTCCTACTTAAAATCATGTCAAATGATGTCGGAATGTCAGCTACCAAGATAGTGAGTAACACTTTCTTCTCTGGGAAGTCAACCAAAGCAACTTGAGCATCCTTTATCCTACCCACCAATGACACTTCTTTGGATTCCATGGAATAACAAGAGTCATTTACATGTGTCAAGGTGAGTCCTAAGGCATTTGTAAACTTTCATGGGCATCACATTATCAAGGCTCTAGAATCTATAATGCAGTTATTGAGTTGGTAGCCTTTGATCAAGAGGGATAGGTAGAAGGGTTATACCTTATCAGTTTTGGAGGCACTAAGGGCTAGCATGTTTTGTGAAAGTGGCATGGATGATGCTTGGGAGTAGGCCTTTAGAATTTGAACTTGACACTTTAGCACTACCACCACGGACTACATTGACCAACCTATCAAATTGAGCAGGGTGTGTTTGCAAATATTCAAGTTCTGATGATTTGGACTTTGGTCTTTCTCACGTGTTCCACGTAGTCAAATGGGGTCACGGATGAATTTGAGGTCCTAGGGGTGATGAAATATTTACATGGTGAAGGTGTGGTTACCTTGGGAGTTGGATTTTATTTAGTAGGTGTGGTAACTAGCTTAGAAGGGGATGGGGAAGTAGACTTTGGTGCTACTTTAGATGATTTTGTAGGAGTAGCATTCGAAGAAGGATTATTCTTAGAAGTAGCTTTTGAATTGGAGGGAGTACTAGAGGACTTACTTAGCATGGTAAATGGATTCTTTCTTGTCAGTGGTTCTAGTTTTTCCTTAGCTGAGTCCATTGACGGTGGTAGTGGTAACCCTTTGCTGATGATCTTATTTTGTAGAATTTTAACAAAAGGATATTCTTTCTTCTTCTTTGTTGCAGTTGTTGAAGATGAAGTATGCTTTCTTTGATTGAGCCATGTGAACACCGCACATGAGAAGCTTGGAGATTCTTCATCATCATCATCTTCATCTCCTTCAACATACTCAATAAGGCCATTTTGAGTCTCACCATTAACTTCTTCGACCTCAAGGTAGTCCCCATCATCATCACCTCCTCCTTTCTTTTCATCAGTGTCACATGTAGCATTGACCGATGGTGCTTCAAGAGAAAGCCTATGAGGAGGCGGGGTGATTCTTGGTTGTTTTGGAGGATTCGGCTCCCTTGGGGCATTCCACATGGAGATTTGAGATAGTTGTTTCTTCATGGAAACCAAGTCATTTTCCATTTTTTGAAACATTGGGTCTGTGGTAACTGAACTCAAACTTTGAATTTTTTTTTTCCATTGGGGCCTTTCACTTTTCTAGACAATATCAAATCATCTTCAGTCTCGATGCAAATTCTTGTGCTTCCTTTAAATCCTTGGGTTGGGCTCTCTTGAGGAAAAATACAACTTCCGGTGGTAGAGCACTTGATGAAGAACCTTTTTAGATTGTTTTCAGAGGTACAAATATCTTTTGGGATCCTCCTAATATTTTGTTATATTTGGAAATAAAATATCTCATCGAATTAAAAGATCTTTCTTCATTTATACTAGCTGACCAAGAGATCTTGGAAATCTTTTTTGGTCTTGAACTTGTGCTTGAATCTACCTCTTATATCTTCCCATCATGTGATAGATCTTGGAGGCATCATTTAAAACCATTCAGGAGCTTTCTCCTGAAGAGATTCTATAAAGATTCAAATAGACACATCCTCATGTTCCACTCCCATACACTGCAAGTGGTGATGAATGCTGCTACATTTTCTTCGGGGAGTTGTGAATCATTTCCTCTAAACTTTGGGAAGTTCTTCCTTGATCCTTTTAGTAATTCATGGAGAGGTTGTTGAAGTGCAAGTGGGCCAGTGTTTCTGACCCATGGTACATTTGGTGTGCACTATTCCTGATTATAATCTACCATTCTATTTAGAATTCTAGCTTCCAGCCTCTCTAAGGTTGTTGCTTCAACTTTGCTCTTGTGTCTGCTTCAGCTTGGGCTCTTTCAATCTCTTCAATTTGAGATCTTATTTTTTCTTCAACTCTTTCTTCTCTTTCTCTAGATTCTTCTTCGGTCTCTACGTTAGTGAAGTCTTCAAGATTCTCGTTGATGTATGGAAAATCAACATCTAATGGATTGGCTACACTTGGAATCCTAATGTAACCAGTTATTTGATGAAGGGGATACCTTTGATTTATGAGAAGCTCTTTTCTTCTTTGAAGTTCTTCAAAAATAGGATCGGTTTGACCTCCTTGTCTTTGTTGTTGAGTGTACCTTCTATCCACCAGCTTGAAGTTTATACTCTTCTTTGAGGTGCTTGAATTTATCTTTTCCTTTCCAATTCAACAGGGCGTTCTTCTTATAGGTCGAGCACTCTTATGGTAATGAAGTGTTGACTGAAACTTTTCTTGTTATGCTAAATAGCCTCTCAAAAATATGAAGCAATATCCTATTGAATGTGGAAGAGTATCTCATGTCTTTCAACAGGAGGATTGCCCAAATAGTCCATGGTTCGAAGATATAAGGCTCGGGTGACTATTCAAATTTTAGAATTTTGTTTTTTTGAATTTTTGAATTTTTGAATTTTTTTTTGTATTTTCTTGACCTTTTCGTTGTATTTGGGTGCAAGATGCTACTAAATTTTCCCCATGATGGGTGTAAAAAATTGTTGGCAAGAAAAATTTTTAGGGACAAATAGGTGGATTTCTTACCAACACTCTGGGAATCTAAGTCCCTCTACTTAACTAGTGCAGTTGCCACGTATGCATGCATGAGTAAAAAGTGGATTTTTGTGGTGGCCTTTCAACTGGGGATCTAACAGGGGCACTCCATTAACCCTGCAGAAAATTCTAAAATTTATTTCTAGAGAGGACTTTATCTATAGAGTAGGAAAGGGAGTGAGAAATTAGATAGGAGAACTAATGTTGCAGGTAGACAATCAGATTCCTACACACACTAGTTAGAAGTTTCATCACATGCATTAAAATTAAGAGGAAACAACTTCAAATTAAGAACAAGACCAAATAGAATTTATGATCACAAAGTATCAAGAAATACCTTAGTCAAAGAAAGATAGAAACTCCTTCTTGTATTGATTTCTCAAACAAAAGTTGTACATAGTGGAGAAATGAAGAAATTTGAAAGGAAAAATGGCTAACTCTTTTCACTCACAAGTAAGCAAAATCTCTCTCATGAACTTACAAGAATACAACTAGCTAGAAGAATCTCATAATTAGAACCCCTTTGAATGAGGAGCTCATTACAATTTATAGCAGAGGAACGACTCTTCATCTTCCTGATGACCCTCCATATGCCTTATTTCTAACTTTAGACTATTCACATTTCTACCAAATATTAATTCCCCTTTATAAAATCAAGGTGACTTAATTTACATCATGTGTTAAAAGTCACCTTTATACGACTTAAAGACATATCAAAAAGTGCAAACCCCAATAAAGAACTAGAACACTTGAAGAGAGAAAATTTGGGGGAAAGAAAGAGAAGGGAGAGGAGATAAGATGTCACTCTTGATGAAGTCAAATGATCCTTGTTGATGGAAAACTCTAATGTGATGAAATTCTAAATCTTCAAACTCTTGTGCACACTGAGAAACTTACTTTGGATGACGTGTGCACACCATGAACTAAGTGTTTAAGAACACTGTCGAATGACTCATTTGGTGACCATGAGCATCACTTGTGAAGATCCCCTTTGAAGGGACTGAAGCCTTGGAACAAATATTTCCTTGACTCCCTATAACACTGCCACACTACTCGGTTGATTTAGACATGATCCTGATGAAGCATCTTATGAATGGTTTGACTATGTTGACTACAAATTTGACCTCGCATATAATGATTGAGGCATGAAAGGAGTGTCAAAGGACACCATTGAGATCCATATAAGTAACATCACTATCATTTACTCCTGTATAGTTCGATGTTAGAGAATGCACTGATTTAACCCTTGTGAATATGAACTTCACTTGACACCTACTATTTCTAGAACGGGACAACTTACTATTTTTAGTAAGTGAGAAAATTTTCTCCGAACTCCAACTGTGGCATCCAATTTGAATGCTCAACTCTCAGAATGCTCCTTTTGTGAAATTCACTCTCTGGACTGACTTACTATTTTTAGTAAGTGCCTACGAAACAACTTACTATTTTTAGTAAGTGTGAAAATTCAACTTTATCCATCCTTGAATGTATGCGAAAACTTGGATTCCTTCTTCTCCTAGTGTTCCCCTCACCTTCTAGACCCGTTTGCTATTTTTAGAAGGTTCTTGTAAGACCACTTACTATTTTTAGTAAGAGTCAATTTGGGACTGAGATGACCATTTCAATGATCTTTGATTTTGAGAACTCTTTTGTGTTCACCGTCTCCTTCGCAGGTTCTTCGAGTTTATGAATTTCCCAAAATAACATTCCCCTTTACAGAAGACCTTATATTTTTAGAAAGTGATCTTCTGGTGGTCATATCACTATGGAATGAAGTTTTTTGATATGGGTTTCTTTCTCAATATCACCCCTCGAAATCTTGGACTTACCCGATCAGTGGTTTGAGAGATTTTAAAATTTCAAAATTTTGACTTGGCGACACCTCTGAACATGATAATGATTAATGGACCTCTAAAGTTTCAGGTCTAGTTTTCTTCTTCGTTCACTAAAAAAATCATATTTTTTTTGTGGGTTTTTGCTTCTAGTTTCATTGGTGAAATTTCTCTTCAAACCGATTGTTGGTTTGACGGAAATCAAATTTTTTTCTTCGTAGAGCTAGAAGGGAGATTTATTCATCTGTGAGTGATTCATGCTGCAACTAGGGATTTAAAGGTTATGTTTTAATGGCATTTGAGAGTGAAGAACACAACAACAAATGGTTCTCTATTTTGTGCACTAGTTTGCAAGATATGTCCAGATCTTCGACTCACGACAATGGAGGTTTCTGGGTGAACTTCTATGTTTATCTCTTCTGTTATTCAATCCTTGAGCTCTTCTTATCACTATTTCTTTTGATACCTGTGTGGAAGCATGCATTTTAAGGTTTGGTTTTTGTGGCAGGAGCTGGTTTGGAGCAACAATAGTGGATTGTGTGCAAGCATGGGCAAGTTGCAAAGCAATGGCAGAGTATGAACTGTGGAAAGTAAGAAGTGGGAAAAGTTAGCTCTAAAATAATTCAAAATATCATCAAGGGTGGGGAAAATTTTTATGTCCCTGATGACCCTTAAGCATTAAGGGATGAAAGGGACATCAATTTTCAAGTTGCACCTTATCGCGAGACTTGGTAGAGATCGCGGTGGAGGGTTTAGCTCCACTAGCTCCTTAGAGCTGAAAAAATACACTAAAGGGGGTCGCATGGATGACCTGAATTATTATTGGGGTTGGGAAAATTTTCATGTCCCTCAACAAAAATGGACATGAGGGTCATCAATTTTCCATGGCGCGCAAGAAGCCGCCACTTGTCACGATCTGGACGATTGAGGGAATGAGCTCTTGCAAGCACCTGGGGGCTAAACTAGTGATTCGAGAGGTTGTATTAGTGACCAAAGGGATTATTGGGGCTGGAAGAATTTTCTTGTCCCTCATGTCAATTAGCTTGAGGGATGAAAGGGACATAGAATTGTGTCAGCTCTTAATTCCCAAACTCGTTTCTTGAGGGCAACTTCAAACGACGATATCTTGAGCTCCCGATGGAATTGTTTAGAAACATTGTATATGAAATTGATTGAAAATGGCCTTTTGAATCCAATGGTTGGGGTATTAGATCTTGATTCCTCCATTTAAGCCCTAAAAATCATATTTTTTATTTGGCTCCCTAGTGTACATGGAAAAAACTATTTATAAAAATATTGCACCAAAGTGTTGTGAAAAACATTATTTCACCATCTTGTAGATATTAGAATTCCCTTTCCAAAGATGTATCATTTGGCTCTTAACTCCATCCAAAGCTCCCAAAATCACCTCTTGAAGCTCAATAGCTCTTTGATCATGTGCACTGCCTAGGCCTATGAACCCTGTTTTTGGTGAAACTGTCCCAACTCCTCAAAATATTTCCTGAATCTTAAAAATTCAATTCCATGATGTTTCTATACATTTAATCTACCTCTGCAAAGGATTTGGTTTCTTTGTTCCCTTCCACGGGGGTGCATCGGTCTTGGGAAGGCTAGTGGTAGCCCCTCCCACAGCTGCCCGAAATTTGCATTTTCCAAGAACACCTAAAATCACCTAGGGGGTTAAATTAAATTTTCTAAATCACCTAGGGTACCGAGTTAACATCAACTGGGAGGTCACTGGATTAAGTGGGTAGACCCGAGGTGCCTCGGAAGTGTAAAACTTGAAAGTTTCGACATGTGGGTATAGTTGTCATGTTCAAAATTATCAATTTTCTTGTTACACATTTGCATGACAACACAACCCTTCCATCATATTACTCGTAAAGAAATAGAATTCAATTAGGATGATAACTACCAAAAATATTTTTATGATCTTAATTAGTATCTCTTATCCCCTTCAAGTGCTTACATCTCCACGCGAGGGGGAGCCCTTCTATCTATATGTCTCTTCCATTGATCATGCTCTAGGGGCTATGTTAGCACATCGTGATGACCAAGGTCATGAGAAGGTTGATTATTACATCAGTCACACACTTCATAACTATGAAACTCACTACACTGAAGCTAAAAAGTTATGTTGTGCCCTCTTCTTCATTACTTCTAAGCTTTGACACTATCTTCTCAATCACAATACTTATGTCATCACTAGCTTCCATATTCTCAAAACAATGCATTCTAAGCCATAACACAATGACCACATCACTCGGTGGCTCATGCTCATGACCTAGTTTGACCTAGAGTTTATCTCTCATAATTCTATCAAGGGATAAGCTATCGTAGACTAATTAGTTGAAGCCCCTCTTTCTAGTGCACATATTCCTCATGAAAAATTTCCAAATGAATTCATCAAAAAATTTCAATATGAGTATTCTACCCTTAGGATGACCCTATTTTTTGACGACTCTAAGTGTTATCAAGGGGGAAGTGCTAATGTCGTTATCATTCCTCCTTGGGATACTCATATTCCCCTTGCTGAAAATCTTGATTTTGAGTGCACAAACAATATGGCGGAGTATGAAGCCCTTATCTTAGGTCTTGAAACTGCTTCCTTTTGGGTGTTCAAGTTCTTAAAATATATGGGGATTATGATCTTATAATCAAGCAAGTTACAAGTGGATATCAATGTAAAAATGACACCCTTCAGAAATATAGAGACATTGTCATCCTCCTTCTTGAGTCCTTCGATTTTTACACTATCCAGGTCGTCCCTTGATCATCCAATCATTTCGTTGATACGATGGCTTCTCTTGCATCCCTCATCTCATGGAAAACAGACAAATCCAAAATTTTTGTTGTTGTTCATCATCATGATCGACCAACTCACGAGTTACCTCACGTCAATCTTGTTGAATCCAACACGTTAGATATTTGGTAATCTATAATATTCGATTATCTATCCAAGTCCATAATTCCCTCTGATCTATATAATAATGGTTGGAGGAATTTTATTCAACATTCTAACTGCTTATGTCATCCTTGACGACATCCTTTATAAGCGTGGATTTGACGATATTCTCCTTCGATTCCTTAAATCCCATGAGTCTTCTCGTATTATCCATGAAGTCCATGATGGAATTTTTGGTGGACAATTTAGTGGTTTGGAAGTCACAAAATGCATCCTTTATGTTGGTTATTATTGGCCTTCTCTTAATCATGAATGTTGTGAATATGTTAAGAAGTGTGTTAAATGTTAACAACATTCGAATCTTGTCCGCCTTCCTAGCCAAACCTTACAACCAACTCAGGATCTTTGGCCCTTCTCGTAATGGGGCCTTGATCTCATTGGTACCATCAATCCTCTCTCTTCAAAAAATCATCATTCTATCATCACTGCTGTAGAATATTTCACCAAGTGGGTGGAAGTGATTCCAAAAACCTCAAATAAAGCTAACCCAAGTATTAACTCGATCTATCAGCATATCTTTTCTTCTTTAGTGCTCCTCAAAAAATCATCATGTACAACGGAAAGTCCTTCAAAAACAATCTCAATAAACTTTATGAATCATTCAATATCAAGCTTAGCTACTCCTCTCCTTACTATCCTCAAGCTAACAACCAAGCCAAGTGACTAACAAAAATCTTCATAACATTCTTGCCACGACTATCAAAAGATCAAGTCGTAATTGGCATCCCACATCCATTTTTCTCTTTGGGATTATCAGACAAGCATTCATACTTCCACTAGTGTTACGCCATTCTCATTTGTTTACAGTTCCAAATCCATTCTCCCTCTTGAAGTTAAAATTCCATCCTTGCGTGTGTCTCTTTGCGACTTCATCTCTGATGAAGATTATTTCCAGGAGTGTCTAGCACAACTCGAAGTGTTAAATGAATGTTGCCACTTTTCTCATGAGAATTATCATGTTTATCAATCGTGCTTACAAAAACACCTCAAAGAATGTGACTTCAATGTTAGTAACCTCTTCCTTAAATAAAATCAGAACGTTACTACTCTAAAAAGGAGCCAACGTGGAAAGTCTTCTCCCAACTAGATTGGACCTTTCATTATCACACATAAGTATGGGTCGGGAGCATATTGTTTGGCCTCCCTTGATGGTAAAATAGAAGTATAATCACTTAACACATTGCACTTGTGACCATTCTATTGTTAGTATACCTACCAATGATAACTTAGTCATATCCTTAGATCATTCGTCCATCATTAGCCTCTTCCATCTATCATTGTAATGATTTGGAACTATGTGGTCTACCAGCACTTTCCTAGACATTACCTTAAATATGGGCACCACGGATCTGCTCATATCCTTTTCTTTATGGATAGATTCTCCCTTTTTGGTGAGAACTCCACGATCATTACATCCAGCACCCTCTTGTTTACCTATTGAAACCACGTTAATGGTCCAAATGTGTCACTTGTACATTCATTGTCCCCTCTTATGTGTTCTACCTAGTTATTCCCAACTCTTCCCCATGTAAAATTCAAAATTCATGGATGCTCATATCAAAAATTCAAAGTTATAAAAAATAGATTACTCCCTCGAAGGACAACTATTCATGTAAAAAAATCAAAAATCAATTAAATAGACCGATCCCTCGAAGGACGACTATCATGTATATCATTCATGCTATAAAAATATTACATGTATAAAGTAGACCATACGCTTGAAGGATGAATAATCTCTTATATCATGGCAATGAAGGCTACCCACATTGATCATACTTCTATCCTATAAGCATCCTAAGAACTCTTCCCGCATTGATCAACTTTCTCATAAAAAAAATTCCAGCATTGATTAGTTTGCTCTTTCCCCTACCCTAAGCTGGGGCATAGAATTAGGGAAATCCACCTATAGAGATACCTCTTTCCATGTACATTACATCTAAAAATCCCTCTTGTCATGTTGACATTAGGCTTATGAGCTCACTTCCTCCATACTCCTCATGGTTTTTTTCGGTATAACTAACTATCGTTGGTTATGTGTTAACACTTGTTTTGGTTGCATGTACATTACGTCACTTGGATCCCATTCTCATTTACTTCCAATGCAGTTAGAGGCATTGTTTCATCACTTGTTCCTTGATATGACATAACATTATTCGTACCCATAGGTCTCCAATCATCAAGTGATGTTCTATTCTAGTTTTCTACATCTATCTTTTATTATCTTAATTACCATGATGTCTATTTCATCTAAATCATCTATGTGTCATCTATCCATAATTTCACATGTTTTTACCCATCATCCATTTTCAAATAACGTTTCCTTAACATTCTATATCATATATTAAAAACATTTAATCACATATATATACACCATCATCATCAAATATAAAACAAACATATGATCATTATTACACATCCACATCAACATAATCATCAAATCAAATCAAAACATCAAAATCATGCAATTGACACATGTTAGAACATGAAAAAATCATATATATCATATATCAAATAAAGTGTCTCAATTCATCATTGGCCTCTAAGGGCCCTCTCTCAAAGAATATATATCATCAAAATTAGTAAAGGCAACATCAGATAGCCTCAAGTCTTGCCCCCTGGGATAGGTCCCTCCATCTGTCTCTAGGCCTTGTCTCTTCCGCCCTAGCCCTCCTCTCTATGCAACTAAGATACACTCACCGCACTCTTAGATGGCTCACATCTAACCACTTTGCTTGTTGTTGCAATTACTCCCAATATCTCAAGGTCCATGGTAGCTTATGTACCACTATCTTCTCATAATTATAGTAACTTAAATCATGCACTTTGGGGTATTATTTAGTCCTAGTCTCATGCTACTATTTATATGGTTTTTGAGTGAAGAAAGCACTAATTAACCCATGTCCTTTGGCCATTTTACTTTTTTTTGTCACTTCCAACCTTCCACATATACTTTCCCGCTATTATTTTTGATTTTGCATTGTTATTATCCATAATCCGGGTGCCCTATACCATGGTCCCATCTGGTGCCCTGATCCTCTTTGTACTTTACTTCCATATTTTGGGCACTTTCTATCCATTTGAGCTTTCTATATTTTTATTGGTCAACATTTTGAGGGTTAATTATAAAATTAGAAAAGAGAACCATATAAATATAAAGTTATGAGACCATAATGAGGGACCAAGAATTAAGCACTAGTATCTCTACCTAAGGTTGCATCCATCCAAGGCATCTAGAGCTCCATTTTCATCCATCTAGCTCCATCACAAGGGACAAGGCTGGTTCACCTGCATCAAACTTCATAGGAGGGAATTGTTAGTGCAAATCATAGTGCCCTCTAGATGTCTTCTCATATTTCTAGTTTGGTAATGGACATCCAGTGTGATTGCACAACATTGAATCTTTTCCCCCAAGTGTGGGACTTGTAAAACGGGAAAAGACCCTCTAGATTAAAGGTTGGTTCCTTCACTCCTCTGATCAGGTGTATGCATGAACTTTGCAGAGGTTTAATACTAGATCCTACTCTAAATTCCAAGGAGACAGAGATGAAAGATGCAGAAGAAATAAAACTAAGTAAAGTGGTGATACACCAAGGGAGTGGTGAACATCTGCTTTGCAAAATTTACATAGATCATAAGAAATACAACAAAAAATATGCACAGATTGCTAGAATGTAATGAGAGATCAAAAGACAATGATAAACACATGAAAGGATTGGGAAAATCAATCACATAACATACATTATCATTCCCAGGTTCAATACAATGCATTACAATGGCTAGGAGGAAAAACACATGTTGTAGTCTATATGAGAGGTATGAAACTCCACAAATCCACCTGCTGAGGAAGAAAAGAGAGCTTGCAGAGCAAAAATATGTCCAACCCTTTACAAATGAGCCAAATCTGGCTTTTTATGGTCAAGCAGAAGGAGAGAAAACAAAAACGCGGGCAAAATGGATTTATGAATTCAACCACCAACCAGATTCCTCAAATTTCACCTACAGAGTGATGGGCTTCATGGATGAACCCATACTTAGAAGTACATTGTTCTGCAGATCAGAAAAACGACCATACTTCATTAAATTTGGTGGTTGAATGTCAATTCTGCGTTTTTTCGTGCGTGGATGTTTCTTCAATTTTCTCCCAAAATTCTCCATCAAAATACAAAATTGAACCCTCCATCATGTAGATAATTTCACCAGCTTTCCAATGACACCAAGAATGCAAAAATCCGAGCTCTGGATCAAAAGTTATGCCCTTCTGAAGATTTAGGGCAAAAAGGGCAAAAATGGGTTGGCGGGATGAAAGTTTAAAATTTTCCCCTTTTTGAAATTTGGGAAAATTTCCCCAAAATCTCTGCCCCCACCACTCCGATGCCACGTGGCACGTCCTGATTGGATGTGGGCTCCATATGATCATTTTACGCCTTTTTGAGATTTTGGAAAATTTTCCATTGGCACCCCGCGCTCCGCCGCTCCTTTGCCACGTGTCATCTTTTCATTTCTTTGGTGGGGCGGGCTTCCAGTTTCCATTGACTCCAACCATTTCCCGAACAGGACATGTGGTGCCTCTCCATTGCACGGGCTTGAACCAAATCCTTTCCTAAGCGGACCCGCCTTAAGATTTTCCCAACCACATGGACACGTGGCATATTTTGATTGGTGCGGGCCATGGGGCGAGTTTATCTGCGCCATTTGCCATACTTTGGCAAAAATGGAAAATATCCCCCGCGCCTCCGCCTCCCAATGCTCTGAGGACATGTGTCATGTTTTGATTCATTGGCAGGCCTTTGGGCTGAGATTTCCCTTTTCGCCAACTTTGGGAATTTTCCTAACTTCTTCCCGTCGCTCCGACCTCGATGGCCTCCTGGACACGGGTCGACTTCCCATTGGCTGGTGGGCCTTCGGGCCAAAATCTTCCTTTGCGTGCCCCAACCAAACCTTGGTGAAAATTTCAAAATTACCTCCACCCCCGCCATTCCTCTCGCCACGTGGCGCTCTCTGATTGGGCGTGGACCTCCCTAGGGAAAATTTCCCTCCCAAACTCTGTCCGAGCCATAACTTGCAAAATACAAGGAGTTAGAAGGAAAACTTTACCTTTTTGGAAAGTTGAGAAGATTCTCCATCTAATGAAACCCTTTCCATAATATTTTGAGTGCTTGAAAAGTGAAAAAATTCAACTGAGGAAACAAGGAAGGAAGGAATAAGGGAAGTTAGCCAAAAATGAGCAAGGGGCTTATTTTGGATAACAGGAATTTTATTCTATTCCATGAACCATTTATTTACATTCTACATCTAGTTATTTCTCACCACTTTGACAAAGAGAAATTGACACAAGAGCACCTAGGGCACGATTTCCACACACACACCTAGAACTAAATTTTGGTCTAAAATGTAGTGCAATGCTCAGTTAATAAGTATACCATTGTGGCCACTGAGGTCAGTCCAAACCCTTCATATGCATCATTATTTTTTAGGTTTTTGATGCTTGGATTGGGGTTTTTCGGGTGTTCTATCCATCTCTAATTTCATATTGCTCTGATCAACACTAGACTGCTTCTTGCATTGCTCCTTGACTAGTTTTAAGGTACCATGTGAGTCTTTAGCTTCTTGACTGGTTTCAAGACACCTAAATTCCCTCATAGGCTTTGGTTTGTTCTCTTTTCTATCCTCTTCACTTGCATCTTTCTTGCTTATGCTCTCAATTAGAGTATTTTCCTACATACCTGTAATTCACACTTGAAACATTGATTAGTTTTAAAATTAAGATTTTTCTTTCCTTCCTCAGATGCCCATAACATCCTTTGACCTTCCTCAAAACTTGTATTCTCCTTATCAGCCACTTCTTCACTCTTTAGACCACCTTCTTGGCCATGTGGTATTGATTCATGCTTATTTTCTTTTTGATCTGTCTCTCTTGACCTTCCATGAGGTCCTCTAGGATCCCATTCCATATTTTCTTGTCATCATTCTTCTGTAACTTTCTGCCATCACCTTCCTTTTTGTGACTTAATTGACCTTCTTGACCATCAATCTCTTTCTTCAAGAACATCATTTTCTTCCACAACCTCATTCAGGCTTGTTCATTAACCTTGAATTGTGCTTCTTGGTCCATTGCATTGGACTCTTACTACACTCTTTCATCAACCTTATCTTCATCTTTCATGAAGGCTAAGACTTGATTCTTGGTCTTCTCAAAAAAAAAAAATTGAATCCAAATACCACGCTTCCTCTCTCAATACCTATATGCTCGTCCATCAAAGGCACTAAAACATGCTCTACTCCATTCTTTGTCATATTTTCATGGCCTTTCTAGATGTAAAGGACATACATCCATAGGCATTACATCACATAACACCTCATCATGCAAACTTCCAATCTTAAAAGGTACTCTACATTGCTCATTTACAAGAATTTGATGGTTCTTCTGAACCCATGCCACTTTGTAAGGTGTAGGGTGAACTAATCTCTTTAAACCCAATTTACTCACCATTTCCTATGAGACAATGTTGTCTATACTACCATTATCTATAATAACATTACAACACTTACCTCTTATCTTGCATCTTATCCTAAACAAGCATCTCCTGTGAGAGTGGCTCCTGTGACTCATCTTGCTTTGAATTAGAAGAATTCTTCTTAGCAACAATGACTCTCCCTACTTATTTTCATCACCTCTATCAATTGTCTTTTCCATATCTAAATACACTTCTTCTAGCCTTTTCATCCTTGTGCCTAGATCACTAATTTCATTCATCATATTATCCATCTTTCCCATTACTCCTTCCTGGATCAATGTCATTATACCCTGCAATGATGGCTTCTATGAATTTTCCATACTGTCTACAATCACCTTCACACTTTCAAGCTATCAATCAATTCAAAACACTATAAATACCCAATATACCTAATTATAAAAGAAACTAGCTCGATACCAAAATGGTACAGGGATTATATCCAATTTCACTATATTCCTCTATCTTGAACACTTACCTCTTTCTTTCCCTACTCTCTCCAATAAGCTCTAAGTTTGTTCCCAATGGTTTACATCTCCCCTGCACTGAGGATCTCTAGAAAACCCCCATTGCACCATTCATATCTTTAGACATATCTTATTCCTTGATTTCATTAGTGTTAGTGTTAATAAAACATATATACCTTGATAATGGGTTATGGATCCATTTTTCCAATAGGCTCCATTTCTCTCTGAAATCATCTTTACCTCCTCATAATCCCACTTCATATATTGGTTCCTTCCATCTATCACAACCATGCATAACCCTCAATACCCAAGCCTAGACCTAGTGTTTTCTTGTCAACATGTTCAAATCTTCATACTAACTCTTTGACTACCACCAATACTTTTGGAACACTTCATCTTACCTATTCCAAGGTGTTTAGACCCCTCATTTAGTCACAAATTTGTATTGAGCCATTGTTCTCTCTATTAGGTCTATTGGTATTATAGCCCTCTAGGCACATAGACTGGGTTCAAACTCAAATTCTAATGAAATAACTATACCACCTCTCTAGGTATTTGAAGACCCTTTATCCCTTTACAACTATGCACAAATTCTCAAGGTACCTTTCTTTGTACCATTTCAGACCTCCTTTGTAAATCACACCCACAACTAGGCCTATTTTTCTCCTAAAACATGACATCAAACATTTATAGCTATGACCATACTTGGAGGTTGATAGATCCACCTCTAGAATAATACTATGATGGTTCATACAAATTTTTATGACTCAAATCTTTGGCTAAGACCTCCATGCCCTCAATCCCATGTCTTCCACTGTACCTGTACAACCTACACTGCTAATATACATGTAACATTTTCCCACATCTGAGGTTAAGAGGTGAAATTTCTCACACTTCTTCCCTTCAACCAAATAGTCCTCTCCTCAAAATTTCACCTAGTTTTGTGATGCCTTAGTTAGGGCTCGAGAGGGAAATACTAGATCTATAGGTCTTTATACGGTTTTCAAGGGCTATGTAAAATTAGTGATACTCCATTCATCCTCCTCTATCTTTATGAGATTTCAAAGAGGACTTCATGAGACAAAGGCTCAAGTAATTTTCTTTGTTTCTTGCTCCTCGTTCTCTTGAACACACGAACTTGCACTTACGTGCGACAATGTGATCATCATCATCACTACCTCTTTTTCCTTTTCGCCATTATCTTGTCCTTTGTTGGGCGCCATATTATCATCATGCATACCTTATTTCGAGTCCACCTTTATGGACATATTTATGTACCGTTTTGGGAATCCTATATCATCACTATTTATGTTTTTCCTCTTTGGCCATTTTCATGCCCTTTGCTGGGGCACCATTATTTCCATCCTCATCCTTTGCATGGATACATACCTTTTAATCAATTCCTTGTGTATGAAGGATTTCACATTATTTTCACATTTAGTTGCACATAAATTTGATGTGTGCCTATGACCCATTAGTCCCCACAGATTGCATCCATTTGAGTGGTTTCCCACTAGATTCCCTCCATTTCGTTGTGATTTTCATCAACTCACAGGCCAGGACATTGTCGTCGTCTCCCTGAAGACTATGCCCTTTGTTTCCTGTCCGAAGTGACTCCTAAAATCACTACCATATTTTTAATCATTTTTCTTGAATCCTTCTTTCTTGGGGCATATTGCCTCACCTTATCATTTTCCCCTTCCTTCTCTTCCCACCCGCTCATCTTCATCTATCTCTTTTAACCTCGTGATCGATTCATCTTTGTGTCATCAATCCCTGGTTTGAGGGGGAACGCATCATTGACCCTTCATCTTCAATCCTCGGTCATCCTTCATCCTTCCCTTTGTCTCTCATCGTTTTTTCTTTGTGGCTTGCTTGCGCAAACCACTTGACAAAAAGAGGCAAATGTTGACACCAAATTTTTTTATCGTTACCCTTATCGCCTGTGTTCACTTCTTTTCACCATGGTCTCCTATCTAGACCTTTTTATTTTAGTTCATATTTTATTCAATATTCCTATATTTCCCATCTATTATCCTATACATCCTAATTTATTTCTAATCCTCTTTATTCACCCTCTAATCCTCATCTCATTATCTAATTATCTCTAATTTATTCCATTTCTCTTCTCTAGGTTGTTTACCATCCCTAAACTACCTAGTTGCTCATCCCTAGGCTCCCCTTAGCTTTTATTTACTCCATTTCATCCCTCACCTACCCATTTCACTTCCCTATGTAGCCCTAACATGCTCAAGCCTTTCAAAACCTTAATCCTGCTTCTAAAGGGTGTGATGCCTCGAGCAAGACATTCTCCCACCGCACAAATGGACGGTTCCCCGTCGACCCTATAAAACCACACCCCCATCTAAGGGATGCATCATCAGATATTTCATTTGTTTTGCGACCTTATCTTTATGATTGAGCTTCTCTGTAGTTGTTTCAGTCTTCTTGGAGTCCCTTTGAGATTTCTTACATCATTTGTGGAGACTTTGAGGAGATTATATTTGCCTTATGTTGGTTTATGCTAATGTTGCATTGTCATTGTTGTTATTATCGATTACTAACATTTTTCAAGTCCAACTATTATCAGAGCTTCAGATCCACTCTTCTCTTTCGTCCATTTTGCGTGCATGTTATCAATCTAGCCCATTCACCGTCGACTCTATAAAACCATATCCCCCCATCTAAGGGATGCATCATCAAATATTTCATTTGTTTTGCGACCTTATCTTTGTGATTGAGCTTCTCTGCTAGTTGTTTTAGTCTTCTTGAGTCCATTTGAGCTTTCTTACATCATTTGTGGAGACTTTGAGGAGATTATATTTGCCTTATGTTGGTTTATGCTAATGTTGTATTGTCATTGTTGTTATTATTAGTTACTAACATTTTTCGTGTCCAACTATTATCGAGCTTCGAGATCCAACCTTCTCTTTCGTCTATTTTGCGTGCATGTTATCAATCTAGCCATTCATTTTTGGTCACATTTAGGGCAGCCCAAGTCGTCATCACTCCCGCCATGTTGCCATCGACCCTACCCCTATTTTGTTACCTATTCTACCATCCAGATCCATAACAACCTATTTTCTATTTCTTCCACCATATACAATCCTTAGATCCATCATTTTAACATTTTTTCAATCTAGATATAGTTTTTCATCCTTTGGTCGCCACCAACTCAAATGCAATTTTCCAATCAACCTAAGCCATATTTTCTATCCTACCCATCTAAATCCTTATTTTCTTACATCCTTTCTATTTCTCATGTTCCATATTTTCTATGCAAGTTATTTTCACTCACTACATGAATCCATCATCTTGAGATCTATACACAGAGCTTATTAGATCTACATTTTTTTTACTATTTTGATCCATCTTCCCTAGTCGCCACGACTAGACCTCTCGCATCCTGGTTTGTCATCGACCTTACTAAGTATATTTCATTTTGTGTTAATCTAGACCAGTTTTACACTTTCCTTTCGTACTTCGGCATTTTCATTCTATTTAGGTTCAGATTATACATGTTATTTAGTCCTTTATCATTTAATTTATTCTCTTTTATCAAATACGAGGGTTGACATCCGCATAAGGAAGTTCACACTTCTTGGAAACGACTTCGTTAGGAAACCCCCTCATCTACCATCTAATTCATTTTCCTCCTAGTAGCTTTGTTGTGTAGGTTCATCAAGTTTGTAGCGAAAAAAATCTACTTTGTGTTTGTCCATTTGTCACCATCTCACTCCAAGGTACCTTAAATCTCTTTAGTATCTAGTTCACTAATCTAAACAGGAAAGAGAAAATTTAGTCCAACACATCAGTTTATCTGTAGGATAAACTACCTCTATTAATCGACATATATGGTGAATATTTTTTTTCCCACAATCTATAAATGTTATAGCATAAACAATATTTTTTTATAGGTTCTTGTTGAGGTGGCGTTATTCCAATGGGTTGGGCACTTAGATCTGCCGCCCTTCTTGGTCCTTCTATGTATGGACACTCTATTTGAATATGTCCTTCATCATAGCAAAAATACACCATGTATTATTCCTACTCACACTTTTCCTAGATAATTAGTCTTTACATTGGTTTTCATCTTAATTTCCTTCCTCGGTCTCAATCGAGCCAACTCCTATTGTACATTTTTATATATTTTTCTTTAATGTGGTTTCTCCCTCTCATAGCCATGGTTTTGCTTCTAGTCTATTATCCATTTCTAAGGCATCCAACAATATTGCAAACTATTGTCCATTTGTAGATAATCTTAAATGTGGTTAAAATCCCAAAATAGACCATTCAATCCTTTATTTTTTCTGTCAATGGATCATTCAATTTTCTAACTACTCTTTTGAATATTTGATCAAAGTATTTGTATTTCTCTCCTTTTTTATTGGTTCCCTCATTTTACTTTAAATTTCTATGGGTGTATGAGGATAATGGAAATATACTTTAAAATATTTTGTATTTAATCCCATGCCTTAATATGTGTTGGCTAATCTTCATATACCATTTCAAGGTATTGTCCCTCAAAATTTCTATGAAGTGAAACAATTTCACCTGTGAATATGTAATGTTATTACATCTCCAATATGAATATGAAAGGAATAGATGATCCCCCATGTCTTTAACATTTTCTTCCAAGCAAACGAAACTTTGGTTTTGGGTCATTTTTTATATGTTTTTTTGCACTAACTTTGCATTACTTGTGATCTATTTCACTACCACGAGATTTTTCTTCTTTCTTTCATTCTCTATTCTAATTGGTCTGTAATAGAATCTATTTCTTCCATGATCTCTTTAAATTCTCTCTCAAAATATTTCTTCCATATTATCCCATTAAATCATTCTACTACTCTTATTTTTCTGTTATATCTTTGATTTTTGTAAGTTCTATTTTTTTAACTCTTCTCCTATATCTACTTTTCCAAACATAGTCTCCTTCATTTTTATAATGGCATGGACGAAGACATTTTGTCTCAGACTTTCATTTCCTCGAATGGTATCTTGCGATTTAGGGGAGATGTGTTGTTTCCAATCTCCTCATTATCTGTACTACTATTTTATTCTTCACAAGAATAACTTCCTACCTTAAATTTTTTTATCTCGTGAATAATTTATATATTCTTAATTTTTACTCCTCTCTCATCACATCTTTTTTATTTCATTTTCTTTCATCTCTATCATTTCTACTTCACTACTATCCTTTTCTATTCTTCCATACTTCGCTTCCTTTGCCTCGCGAGTCACCACGTTTTCTAATGATTTCTCATGTCATATATATTTATAATTTTACTTTTTTATTCCTTACTAATTATATATTTTCTTCTACTTGTCATCTATCTGTCTCTCAGTTTTTGTTAAACTGAGTCTACATAGGCACAAATGATCCCCTCGGTCTTCCTTTCCTGAGGTCTCAAGTTTTCTAGTTGACTCTACTATTCTATTTCAAATCCTAGACATATATGCCAACACACTCTAATGAGATATTGATGTTTCATGTATCCACATATTATTAATAACTATGGTTCCTACTTTAGGGTTATTTCCATTAATGGATGGTGAGGAGCTCAAAGTGTGTTGTCGAGTATCATCCTAGTGAATTATGATTGATTTCTTTTATTTCTTTGGATGTCACATCTGATACTTTAGAAGAGCAGGTTTTACATTGATTGATTGAAATATACAATGCAAGCTCATAAATTTATATATAAGGAGAGACGGTTCTAGGGAGAAATAGTTAAAGAGAGAACCGTGTATAACCTACCATCTTTCGAGAGAAAACTGCCACCACTTGGTCATTATAACCGAGTGGTAAAACAAACAATGTAATAGTTTAATTAATATAACATTCCTCTTTTATTACATTGTTTTTACAAATGTACCTCCGGAACAGTTCAAACTTTATCTTACCAAGAGACTTGGTGAGTATATCTATAATCTTAGAATCTGTTGAGTAGTATTGGAGTTGGATGTGGTGATTCAAGACTTGTTCTCGAATGTAATGATAATAGACCTCAATGTGATTTGTTATTTCATGGAAAACTAGATTCTTCACAAGCTTCAACACACCTTGATTGTCGCAATGAATGATGGGTGGATTTTCTTCAGGAATGCCCATATCAGCCAAAATGTGACGTAACCAAATCACTTCGCACATAGCTCCTTGTGTGGCACGATACTCTACCTCAAGTGGATGAGAGAGAAACAACAATTTTCTTCTTGTTAATCCACGAGATAGGTCCATATCCGAGATGAAAAATATAACTTGTAGTTGATTTCATGTCATCAATAGATCCAACATAGTCCGAGTCTGTATATCCTTGTAAGAAGAACTGAGAGTTCTTCTAATACTCCAAACCATAATCAACTATACCTTAGACATATCTCAAAACATGTTTCACTACTACCAATGACATTTCTTCATCTCTTGCAGGAATCTGGAAAGATAACTCATATTAAAGAAAAACTATGATCTGGTATAGGTCAAGTAAATGAGACTCCCCACAAGTTGTCTGTAGTGAGTACCATCTACTTGAGGTGAATCCTAGAATCTACAAATCTGCAAACCTTTTTCCATTGGAGTGGACATAGGTTTACAATTAGACATGTCATACTTTTCCAAAATTGTCTTGGTGTATTTCATCTGGGAGATAAAATATTCTTCTTCTTCTGCCATATCTCTAAGCTAAGAAAATAATCAAGTATGCCCAAACTTTGTCACGTCGAAGGATTTCTTCATATCATTCTTAACATCTTCGACGAGATTTTTGGACTCCCTACGATCACAAGATCATCCACATACAAAACCAAAATGACAATCTTTGTTCCTATATGTTTGATATAAATATTTGAATCAAAGGGGATACGATTGAATCCATGCTGCAATAGGTGATTATCTATTTTAATATACCATGCCCTGGGTACTTGTTTGAGTCCATAAAGAGACTTAATTAGATGACATACCTTTTAGGATGATGCTCATCAAAAATCCTTTTGGATGGGTCATGTATACTTCTTCTTTGAGATCACCATTCAAGAAAGCACTTTTTACATCCATCTGCTGAAGTTTCCATCCTTTTTGTGTTTTCAGTGCATAGACAACTCTGATGGTTTTGATATTCACAGTGTGTGCAAAGGTCTCCTCATAGTCAATTCCATCTTCTTGAGCATATCCCTTTACAACTAGTTGTGCTTTGTACTTGTCGATATATCCATCTACCTGTATTTTGTTTTGAAAATCCATTTGTAACTAATGGATTTCTTTCCTGCAAGTATATCAAAAAGTTACCATGTTGGATTCTGAATTAAGGAGTCATATTCTACATCTATGGACTTCTTCCACTTTGTTTGACTAAGTTGCTCCCGAACTGTATCAGGTTTGGTGTTATCAACCACTGAACCCATTGAACTCATGAATGTGATATTTACCTCATTTCTCACCTATCTTCTCATTTTGACTCCTGATGAAGTATTTGGAAGAGAGTTTAGGTGGGAGTCCATAATGGTGCTTTGGACCCACTTCACGTTGACGTTGTTGTTGATGTGAAGAATTATTTTCCAAATTACCAAGATCAACGAATAATTCTCCTTGTAGCTCATCTTTCTTGTGTGAAGAATCCTCATGCTCATCATCTAATTGTGAGATAAATCTATGAGAGGAGGTCGGTGCACGACTCTTCTTTTTGTGTGGAAATGAGTCAAATGATGACTCATCACAAACCACATCTCTACTCTCATATATATTCTTTGTCTCAGGATCCATGAGATAATATGCCTTTGAGGTAGTATTGTACCCCAAAAATATACACTAGAGTGTTTTTGCATCGATCTTCTTCCTCTTTTTAGCTGGGACATGCATATATTTTATATAACCAAACACTCTCAAATGGGAGATCAAAGGATTATGATTACTCCATACCTATTATGGTGTCGTGTCCTGTAAGATCTTTTCAGGTGCCTAGTTCAAAAGATATACAGTTGTCTAAACTGCTTCTACCCAAAATCCTTCTCTAACTTCATAGTGGAAAGCATACAATGAGACATCTCCATGATAGTCTGATTATCACGTTTTACAATGCCATTCTACTGGGGAGTATAGGGGCAATCAAGTGTTTTGTGATGTCGTGATCCTTCAAGAATGCCAAGAATTTATTTGACGTGAATTCCCCCTCGATCTAATAGGAGGATAAGAAGGGGCTGCCAGGTTTGCTGAACAACTCACTTATAGAAGATCTAAAAATTTGTAAATGCTTCACTCTTCTTTCGGAGAAAGAACACCCATGTCTTGTGGGAATAGTCATCAATAAACAACTTGAAGTACTGAAATCCCTGAAATAGAAGTAAATTTAAGGGTCCACACAAATCGGTATGCACAACCTTGAGATGATTCTTGGCATGGAAGGTACTCGACTCGAACGGATCCTGACGTTGTTTTCCGGCTAGACATCTAGAACAAATAGGTAATGAATAGGAGAGTGGAGGAAGTCCTCATACCATATTCTTATAACTAAGTTGATAAAGGGATCCGGTAGAAAGGTGCCCATATCGATAATTCCAGAGTGTAGTAGACTCCACCGTGGAAGAAGATACATAAATTATAGAGGATGAAACTACATCTAATGCAAATATAAGATCCTACAAAATATATCTAGCAAGTATCCTACCTTATTGTGATATCAAATATGATTTGATGCCTTTTTGGATCATGAAATCCACTTTGAGCTTGTGATTAAATAGCTGAGAGACAAACCAGATATTTGTGGTCAAGACCATAACATAGAGCACCTTTGTGAGATACACATTCTCATCCCAAGAGGAATGGGACATTTCCCATTCCTTCTACAACATACTCCTTATTATATGCAATTTGAACCCAATCTCTAGTGGGTCGATCACTCAATGAATCAAAAAAATTCTTATCACCCGTCATGTTCTTGTTAGTGTCGAAGTCAATCAACCAAACATTCTACGATGGCTGCGATGTTTGGGAGACTAGAACAACATCATCTTCATATGCGTAGTAATTTGTTGATTCTGGTACTTCCTCATCCAAGTCATCATCTAGCTAGGTTGTGACATATCCATTCTGCTTCTTTTGGCGAGGATGCCACTTGGATTTTAGTGAATCACCATATCCAGATGTGCTCTCTTCTCCAAAATTTCAATGTTTGAACTTTGAGGCCATTATACCAACAATTCACAGTGTTGTGTATTTGTGGTGTAGATGTGACAAAATCGATTCACTTTTTGAGACTTTTTCTTCTGTTGCGGCTTATGGTGTTGCTTCTATTACTGCATCTCTTATTGTCCTTTATAAGTTTTTTGATTCTTCTACTACCGTGAGATCAATGCCTTGTCTTTAAACTCTCCATGCACTATCTAGATGGATTCTTCCTGCTATAGAAAGTTCACCGGTTTGGAAAAGGTCACCTCTTGTTTTGTGATGCTCAACATGGTAATGAATGTCTTGAATTGGGAAGGAAGAGATCTCAATGTGAGAAAGACAAGCACCTTGTCTTTCACCTTTTCTCCGAGCACTACAATCTCTAATCATAGTTCTATCACATGATGCAAGAATTCCTCTACTTTCTCGCCTTCTTCCATACTCTATGTATGGAGTTTTGACTGAAGATGGAGGATCTTTGTCAAGTTTTCCGCTTCGTAGATGGTGGAGAGAGTATCCAAGGCCTCCTTTAATGTTGTCACATCCCGTATGTGTGGTTGCACCTCATCGGAGATGTTGAGAGTGATCAACATCAAGGCTTTTGCATCGACTTTTTCATACCTTGTTTGCTCATCTACATCGGTGGGAAAAATAGATTTTCCAGTGATGAGTTCCCAATGCTTCTCAAACTAGAGAATGGTGTGCATCTTCATCTTCCAGTCAACAAAATTAGGCCCTTTCAAGATCTGAACATCAGATAGAAACAATTTGGGGGTTGACATTGCTTTTGTTTCTCTCAATACAAAAGAAATGATCACGGGTTCACGATGAGTTGTGTCTTTAATATTCACCGCCACACTACCTTGCTCCACATTTTTCAGCAAATCCTTTTGCAAAAGAACACGCCACGTAGATCTGGGCAAAAAACAAAACATGACAAAATAAAACAAAATGTTTTGGATAACTTGGCTATGCTAAAAACAGGCACATTTTCACGAAATGCGCTTACGCCAAACATGTTGTCTCCTTCACCATGTAAACTTCTTTGAATTACCGAGAAAATGGTGGTCTCCACGTTGCTGAAATCTTCAAATAGCATGTCTATTTTCAAGACAAGTCATGCCATGTCAATGAACTACACGACGCCAATGCTCCTCGCCAAACAGGTCTGTAAAACTGCTTGTTTACACCACGTTTTGATTTCCATGTAATCTTGCTAAGATGGATCCTTCACGTTTAAATAGGTTGTTCACGCCAATGAAAAAACAACCAAAAAGACACCAAACCCCAAGGGAGATAAGCGCTTTGATACCAATGATACTTTAGAAGAGAAAGTTTAATATTGATTGATTGAAATATACAATGGAAGCTCATCAATTTATACATAAGGATAGATAGTCGGTTCTAAGGAGAAACATTAAAGAGAGAACAATGTATAACCTGCCACCCGTTGAGAGAAAACTGCCACCACTCGGTCATTATAATCTATTCGTAAAACAAAAAATGTATTAGGGAGAGGATCATATAACCATGCATCTAACTTTAGGGGCACGTAGATATATGTAGGTATGTCAAACATAAAAAAATTATATCATCGTGTAGCGTATGATTGTGTCATATCAACATTTTCGTTTCGCGTGTTTATTTGGAGGGAAAAGTAGTTTTTGAATTGATTTAATATGAAGAAAATTAATATAAAGCATTTGAAAGAGGGACCAATGACCGAGTGCCCTATGTGTCACATTCTCATTGACTCTTAAAAAGTGTCATTAACCAAAAAGTGAACAACTATTGGTACTTTTGTCAACAACCTATGGTGAAAAGAGATGTACATGTTTTGGTGCATACACGTTTATAGGGTCCTCTTCCCTAGTTTAATTAATCTAACATCATCTCTCCTACTTCCAAGTTTTTCGGTCTCATGATTCCTTTTTCTAAGTTTGCTGAACACAACTCATTGACTTCCCCATTTTATCTCTTTTTAGGATAAGTTGTCTCATTCTTTCTTCTCTTTCCATTCTTTGTTTTTCCATACTCTCCCTTAATTTTTAATTTTCTTTCATTAATCTAATCTTCTCATTAATTCCCATTTTTTATATTTTTCACACCTTCTTTCTTTCGGTTGGTCCATAATATAATATTATTCTTTCCTATTTTCTTATTGTACTTTTCTCTTCCTCTAATCCTTTCTTCTTGTCCTAATTATTAAATTAATGCTAATACCACCAATCTCTTATAATATTTTTGTTTATTTTCTTCTTCCCCATTTATTTCCCCTCAATTATCAACCTAGATCATCTTTTAAACATGACATCTTTTGGGATCCCTCCTCTTCCCACCCATCATCATGTAGATGCCTTTCCCTAAATAAACTGACCATTTCTCCTTATCTATCCCTTCTTGATTGAAAGAATTTGGATGAAGAACGAGATCCTTTCTAAAAATACTCCTCTTTTCCCTTCCTGAAACTCAACTTTCTTTGTGTCAAATCTCGTTTAACCTTGGATTTCCCATGCAATAATAAATGAATCAAGTTTTGTCTCATAATAGTAGGCAATAATGTGGGTTTAAGGTTCATCTACTTCTTCAAGTTGTGGAAGCTTTTCTTTAGTACACTCAATAGGCTCTATAATTGAATTATGCACCACTCAATTACTTTGGCTATTCTCAAAGTCCAAGGCCACAATAAGTTAGGAAAGGACAACTAAAGCTTCTCATCTTCCACCCTGAAGAAATCGTCTGCAACTTGTGTGTAAAGTATGTTCCATCCTCTTTACTTCACATTGTAAAAAGTTTTTCAATTTTCCTCCCACCAATTTTCTAGTTCAGATAATGCATATTTATAGAATAATAGTGGATATCTACCCCTGGAGATTGGTAAACAAAACCTATGCTCAAACACTGAATATTGACATAAATTATGTGATTGTTTTATAATTATATTCTTCTATCCCAATTAGAGTTGAAATGAACAAAAAGTGGATATGATATATTTTTCATAAATGTGAATATAGATGTAAAATAAATTTTTTGAAGGTTTATGAATTCAACATATACAAAGTGTAATAGCAATCAAGCAAAAATCACGGACACATAATTTCCCTACTCTAACTCCTCTTTATTTATATATCTCAATAACCAAATACATTGTTTAAATTGTGTATACCTTGGAGTATATATACTTTCCAAATTCCACATTAACTTTCTACCTATACTTCGCCTTGCACATAGTCTACTCTACCCTCACACTTACACATACACACTCACGCCATACACAATCACACTATATCTTCTCTCATATTTTTACAAATTATATATGTTATAGAGAGTCGCCACTATTATTTGTAGATTTATCATACATAGTCTTCATCCCAAGATGCGAAGCATTGTTCACTGTTGTACAAGTTCATTTAACATTGTGCAATTTTCCCTTACCAAAATATATTTATGCAGTCAGTATCTTTTAATTAAACCCAATGAAGAACCCTACCCATAAGCATAAATATATTTTAAAATAATTTATGCAACATTAAACTTTAAGACATAATTTTTTTGAAATTAAATAGTGGGATGATACAAACTTTTAAGTGGTTGATATGGCAAATCATGCCGAAGCAAATGTAATAGATATAGTCAAACATAATAGAGATGAAAGTTATAATTAGTTATTAACTACTATTGTGACAATATCTTGTTTTTTATTGTTAAATGTAATAAATAATATGAAATATTCCTTAGAGACTATTTCTATAAGGGTATCTCTATAGGTGATGTAGCTATTGTTTGTAATTAAAGTTATATTCTTGATATTTAATGAAATGTTTAGTGGAATTAGAGATATGTTCCTCACAGATCTGGCTTAAGAAAGAGATATCATGTTTGTCAGCTGCAATAAACAATGCATGTTCATGTTGTTCTATGTTGATGCAATATCCACAAAATATTTACAAAATATGAATAAAATAGTTTTGCTGAGATTTTCCACCAATTCCTATTCATCTATTCCAACATTTTTCCTATTCCTTGAAAATCTTTTGAATCATTCAAGTGTTTGTAATCGTTTGTCTTAATGCCCGATAAAAATGCGGAGAGTTTGAGCAAGATTTTATTGGGAAGAGAGCACATGACTAAGTTTCGATGGGAGAGACATGGTTTTTGTTGGACTAGAACCTTTGGCTACCGCGTATACTCTACCAATTTGTAATAGTTTGTAAATTAATAATTAGGAAACATTATAGTTTACACCATATGAAAAAGTTAATTAAATACCATTAGCAGGTTTATCAATGGCAACTAAATTGAACCTTGTTCCTGTGTGAACATAACACACAGTGGTTGAAGATTTCTGAGGAGTTCAAATTTGAGGAACTAATTAAGTTACTGATGATGATGTGATCTCCCCCTTTGGAGGAACTCTCTGTGAATGTTCTGTCAAAGTATCAACATTTGAGGAAGTGGTACCATTTGAACGGTTGGAGAATGGAACACCGCTTTAGATTTTAGCTTATTGTCACGGGGCTAGCTACGCAGCGGATTTCACTAGCCAACGTGCGGCACTGAGACACTACTTTTTTCGCTCGCCTTAGAGGATCAAGCTACTCCAGCAGTCCCAGACTACGCCTTCATCCACCTCTCGAGTTCTGATCAACACTGGCCTTCTTCTCCCACAAAGTCTCTAGCAACCTGCATTGGCTTACTTGCATTGCACAAGTGCCAACTCTTGACACCTGCATGGGTCTAAAATACCCTTATCACCAAACGCCATGCCGACCACGTCGCAACTACATGACTCCTTCCTCATCAACCCACTAGTCTACCTCTGAGAAAGTTCACTGGCTTCATTCATTCCACTGTGACATCAATAAGGCTTAACTTAGCCTTGATACTCCGCTAGATCAATTTGACCTAATGCTAGTCACTTTGATCTGACGCCGCCCTCTTGCCCGCACCAATCTGCTTCTTACATGGAACATAATTGCTCCTCTTGATCCAGTTGTGTTGGTGTCCCACCTCCGATCACTAACACCGTTGATTGCCAATTTTCACAAGACTCAACTCCTGATCCAATTCGTACAACAACCAACTCCCACAAACATGCACGACTCTGCTCAGCCGCGCATTACGTTGGGCGCTTCAACCTGACGCTACTTCACAAGCATACACCACCTTTTTGCTCATCCCAACCGCAAGCTTGGTGTCTCGCCCATCCGATCACCAACGATGTTGATTGCATTGGCTCCCTAGTCTGCCAACTCGTTCTTCAATCAACATCCCACACACCTGAAGTTGAGAGCTCTTTCGCCAACTACTCACGTTGGTTTACACTTTGTTCCCAACTCCAGCTCCGATGCTCGCAGTCGTTCTACGTACCAGAGAGAGCATCACCTCAAATGCTCGATACTGCACTCGCCACGCCGAGCAGTATCGAGAGAGCAATCCACATCCAAAAGCTCTGATACTAGCTATCCCCGCTAAGCTCTGAGCCCTTCTTGCATACCAATCACTGCGCATAACTTGGAGAACCACCAACAACCTCCACGCTGATGAACCACTACAAGGTTTCAACTAGTCACACCATGTTTCCACCCGCAACATGAAATTCTCCACCTGATCTGGGGGCCTACTTCACAAAAACTTCACCACAATGTTGCCCTTGTTCAACACTTCTACCAACACCATACCACCATTGTGCCTCTGATGTTGATCTTCTGGAAAACTCTTCACCAGGAATACCTCATTTCACTACAACCTGACTGATCTACTCACCATTGTTTTCAACCAACCAACACTTCCAAAACGCAACACTTGCTTTACTCCGAAACGTAGCCACTGCCACTGTTGCCAACCTGAAATTCCGAGGTTTCACAAAATCACCACTCTGATTCTGCCAAGGGAGAGCCACTTTTTCCACTTCATGGCTCGAGTATCAACTTGATATCACTTCACAAACACTGCAATTCAGCCATTCTCAATGCACAAGTTCTGTCAACAACTTCTGGGGAGTCGTCATGCGCTACTCAGTGCTTACGCACCTACCGAGTTTTCGAGTTACTCTGCCTCTGCACCTAAACTCTACCAAGTGTTATCCCTTCACTCTTTGCTTGGAGTTAGTTCTGCACCAGCCTTCACATGAACTGTCCACCTCAGTGATGTTACCCTGGTATCAGAGCTTTTGGATGTGGATTGCTCTCTCTGATACTCAGTGTGACAGCTTGAGCTCATAGAGTGACCGCCTCCCCCAAGATGGGAAGACCCCATCTCGATTAGGGTAGTGCACGAGGCACTATCCAGGGAGCTAGAGGGACTCCCGACCGAGGCAAACGGTTGGCCACGCGTGGATTGGGGTTGACGACCTCGCATGCGTGGGCCCTCAAAAGAGCTGGAAAATACAGCGAGTTAAGCGTGCTCGGGCTAGAGTAGCCTGGGATGGGTGACTTCCCGGGAAGTTCTGGTATCGCGTTGGTGCAACTCTTGAGGGCTGGTTAGTGAGTAAGAGTTGCACATGGATAATTGAATGGACCATATTATGAGCCCAAGGAGGTCCCAGACTAAGTAGTGTTGGTCGGCGACGTTAGAGAGTTGGTTCAGTGATGAGTCAAGGAGGCATGAGTTGTGCATTCCCTCAGGTGAACTAAGAAGGCATATTAAGAGCTCCCAATGTTGTATGGGCAGCCGTGGTATTCGGCGAGTGGTCTTTTGGAGCAGTTGTATGGGCAGCTGTGAAAGGTGTTAAGGGTTCACTTGTGCATAAGTTGGAGATGTGTTGGGAATGGGAGGTGGATGAAGGCGTAGTTTGGGACTGTCGAGTAGCTTGATCCTCTAAGGCGAGCGAAAAAAGTAGTGTCTCAGTGCCGCACGTTGGCTAGTGAAATCTGCTTTGCGTAGCTAGCCCCGTGACACTTATGGACAAACAAAGCGGCCTCAGAGATTTTTCTAAATGCTGGATTCTGAATCCACATTTATGTTTTACAAAATTCCGTATAAACACGCTCTGTACAATACTTATTCACATTTCTCGAGGGATTCCACCCTCCATATTTGCTAGTTGCTTCCGTTGCAGGTTTTGGAAATGGAGAATGATGAGCAAGCTTTTTGGGGTGGATTTGTGACTCCCATGAAGCTTAACCCACTTCCACCCAAGCGTGGAAATATTAAAAGGAAAATATTTGCTTCCTTTGTTGCTATTAAGGAAGCAATATGTCGGGCTTCCATTGTGTGGAGGGAAGAATTAATCATTTTCCCACACTTTCTTCAGCGCCAAGCCACCAATAGCCATCACAAACTCCAACAACACAATCAGATCATAACAATAATAATATTCATACCATTTATTTATTGGTCATACCACGTTTGGATCCTAATGTTGTGCTTCGCAAACCGGTGATTGCTTGCAAATCCATCGTCAGAGAATGTGGAAATGCAGGGTTGATTTTGTGTTCGATGGGAGGGAATCGTAACATTGTCTGCTCGGCAGCTGAGATGGAGCAAACGCGAAGTAAGAGAAGCAAGCATAAATACGATTCCTGAGAAAAGAAAAATTGATATTAGAAGGAAGCTGATAAATTTGCAAATCTCGAGGTTTTCTCATTCGAAAGCCGAAGGAAAGTTCATAAACTTGCAAAATTTTGGTTTATCCTGATGACTTTGGAGGGGAAACTGATACATTTACAATTTTAAGGCTTTCTTGGCTGGAATTAGAAGGAAATCTGTTAAATGTACAAAATCTCAGCGCTTCTTAGCTGAAATCGTAGGAGACTGGTAACTTTACAAAACTTCAGGATTTCTCAGTCAAAAGCAGTAGGAAACAGAGAAAATACAAAAATCTCGTAGGGTCGTTCGGCTGAATCGGTAGGAAATTGGAGAGCCTACAAAATCTCGGGGTTTCTTGGCCGAAATCGATAGGACAGTGGTTAATACACGAAATTTCAAGGTTTCTCGGTCAATATTTGGAAGGAAAACGTTGAAAATTTCAAAATCCCACGGTCACTCGGCCAAAATCGGCAGGAAACTGCTACATCTTACAAGTTTTCTCAATTTGACAGCTGAAGTCGGTAAGAAACTGATAAGTTTATAAAATATGAGGTTTTATATTGGATCTGGCAAAGACAAAACTTCATGGAAAAGGTAGAAAAAGACATGGAAATATCTACATTCCCTTCTCTGCAATCTAGTGAAGAAGTTTCTCTTCAAAAATTGTCCAGAACAAAATTTATGACATCGACAACACGACAAACAACACGGATGAAAAACAACTGTGAAATATTTCACGACGCAGAGATAAGGTAAGATCCCGGGATCAATTATTGGAAAAATCAAACCCGCCAACCATTTTTTCTAAAAAAAAATATGAATCAGAAAAGCTGTGATAAATTTGCAAGTTTTTTTTTTTAAATTTTGAAACAACACCGCTGTATTAAATTTTTTAAATTTATTGCATTCCCATTGAGAAAAATCTCTCATCCAATGAAATTTAAGAATTTTTTTTTAATTTAAACTTTTAAAAGTTTAATATCAAATTTTATAGGGAAAAGAATAAAAATTTTTTATTGGTTGGAAGAAAATTGCATATTGCGGTGAAACCTAAATACTTGCCTTCTCATAGGATAATAACTAAGATACCTATATTTTATAAATATATGTAATATATGCCGAGAGGTATATATTACATATATTTATATATTATATAAATATATAGGTGCCTCACGTACTTCACCTCTCGACATATTTTACATTTCATGTTTTGGTTTTAAATAAAAGATATTAATTAATATAGTTTTTGGTTTGTTGTAATGTTTGTGAGCATGTTCATGTTTATTTTTTTACATAAATTGACATTTCTATTTTGAATGTACTATATTATGCACATGTATATTATTTTCTTATTGTTGTCTAATGTGTATAAGTGAATGTAGTGTAATATGTTTTATGTGTAATATGTATTGATAAAAGTGATCAAATTTACAAGTGTAATACTTTTCTACAAATGTAATACCCATTTTACTTTATCATTGATTTACTGTGTAATACCCTTTACTTTGAAATACTCATTTCACCATATCATTAATTATGCCGAGAGGCATCTTCGCCACATATATATTGAGTTGAGGAGTCTCGATGTCGTGTCGTGAAAATAAAAAATGCGTAAATAAAAACTCAAATAAATGTGCTAAGTGAAATGAGTATTACGCGGTAAATGGATAAATTTAATTTCTTTTATTAATTAATGATAGGGTGAAATAGGTATTAAAGGTATTACACAATAAATTCAATTGTAGATAAGGGTATTACACCATATTTTATTAATTAATGATAAGGGTATTACACCGTAAATTTGATTTCTTTTATTAAAATACATATGAATAAAATTAATTGAATAAATTTATTATACATATAAGTTCACTTTTTAATTAAAAAAATATTATAAGAACAGTTACAAAACTGTTCCGCACCCAAACATTTTAGGCATGTGCTTCCCTTACTTTTCTTCTCTCTTTTGCAGAGACTCTGGTAAAGGTAAGTAACCCTATTTTCACCTTATTTAACAATATGCCTACATTTTCTTTAACTGGTATGTGCATTGGTTTGAATTTTCTTAATAAAAGGATGTTTTCACATTGATTATTTTAGTTTATATGGTTTCACATTGATTATTTTAGTTTATATGGATTGTTCAGGGATAACATTGTGCACTTTTGAAACCATAAGGAATTGTTGGGAATGACTTATTTGCTTTATTCAAAAATTTTGAGGTATAAATTTTTGGACACAAGAAAAGGTTTATTGATTGCTTTGGTAAATTTAATTTAATTTATTTCCTTTATTAATTGATTTCTTAAAATGATGTTTCCACATTGATTATTTTATTCTTATATTTATATGGATTGTTCAGGGATAACATTGTGCATTTTTCAAATCACAAGGAATTGTGGCAAAGACTTATTTGGTTTCTATTCAAGAATCATGAGGTATTAATTTTTGGACACAAGAAATGGTTTATTGATTTTTTCTTCCGTAAATTTAATTTCTTTTATTTCTTTTATTAATTGATCTCTTTTTACACAGTAAAGGGTATGGTATTTTATTAATTAATGATACGGTGAAATGAGTATTTCAAAGTAAAGGGTATTACACAAAAATCAATGATCACACTAAAGGGTATGGTATTTTATTAATTAATGATATGGTGAAATGGGTATTTCAAAGTAAAGGGTATTACATTCAATTGAAATCAATGATAAAGTGAAATGGGTATTACACTATAAATTTGATCACTTTTATCAATACATATTACACAAAACATATTACACTACATTCACTTATACACATTAGACAACAATAAGAAAATAATATACATGTGCATAATATAGTACATTCAAAATAGAAATGTCAATTTATGTAAAAATAAAACATGAACATGCTCACAAATATTACAACAAACCAAAAACTATATTAATTAATATCTTTTATTAATTGATCTCTTTTTTCTAGTACAGACTGTATTACAAATTTTAGACTTTTGTGTGAATTTTACAAGTAATGTCTTTTTAATGTAATATGAAATTTTGAATGTCATTATGCTTTTAAATATTAGATGAATCGGAATATCATGGTGCCTTTGAATATTAGATAGATATATATATAGTTCATTCATGATTTGTATTTACCACATTTTGGAAATAATTATCTAAAATTGGTATACCATTTACACAAAGAAGCTACTGACATTTGTCCAACTCGAATCTAGCATCGCATGTGCCTTTTTCGATACCAGAGCTAGGATTTTTGAATGGGATATTTCCTTTGAAACTATCCTAAGACGTTCAAATTTACGCCGACCTGTGTTTTTTGAAAAGGCTTTTAAAGCAACAGTAACGAGGGTGCCCCTAATGTATGTTAAACTTGTCCATTTTGGGACGATATATTTTTTTAGAAGTCTCAAAATAATTGTTTGATGTTTTTGAACAAAATCATGTCCAATTTGTGTAGAATTGTTTTGTATGTTGACTTCTAATATTTAAAAAATTGATATTATATGATTCTTGTCTATTACATGCACGTGAAATTTTTAGTTATATAAATAATTTAAAAAATTCTTGAAAATACATTATAGGTATGGCTCGACCAAGATTAAATTTTGAAAATGAAGAAGAAAGAAGATCTTATCAAAGAAATGATATCAAATGAGAAATAAACATCAAAATGAAAGACAAAGACTTGCAATATCGCATTAGAAGAAGAAAATGAAGAAGAAAGAAGAGATAAATGTTATATCAAAGACAATATCGCATAAGAAGACAACAAGAAATGACAGAGGTACAACGAGAGGAACAAAGAAAAAATCTAAATGATAATGATGGACAAACATTTGTAGAACAGAGGAATGAATTAACAAATGAAGAAGAGAGAAGAGAATATCGAAGAGAATATCAAAGACAATATCGTAGAAGAAGACAACAAGAAATGACAGATGCACAACGAGAGGAACAAAGGAAACATCGAAATGATGATGATAGACAAAGATTTGTAGAATGGAGGAATGAATTGACAAATGATGCATTAGATGTAGAAAGACAACAACATGCAGATAAGATGATAACAATTCATGCGCTCATCTCAAGATGACTCACATGTATCAAGAACAAATATACAAAGACATATTCATTCGATTAGTTGCTAAGAAGAAAGAATTCAAGACAAGAACTTCATCGCGAAGCATCTCAAAGGCACTATCATAGATTGGTTGGTAATGATGAATTCAATTTTGGGGGAGGAAATTCAACATCGGTGGATCGCGTGCTCCAAACACCTGAAAACTTGGGCCAAGATATAATGGATGTCGATGTTACAGATAATGTAGATAATAATGGTGTGCAGGAGGAGACAACATTACAACAAACACGAGAAACGAGAAGAAGAAGAATGCAGAATAATAATTTACAGAAGCATCAACAAATGAACCTAGAAGAAGAAGAAGAATGCAAAACTCACATATTGAGATAGAACAAAATATATTTGATCCCAATGGAATGGTTGGGAGAGATTTGAATACCGTCCAAATGATTTTTCGACGTGGTCTTGATAACCTTGCTTCACCGATCATGTGTTATATTTGTCAAGAATGCTACCTTGGAATAAAAGTTTCTCGAACACCTGAAGGACCCATGTGTACTAGATGTCGACAAGAGAAAGGTCATCATCGATTTTCAACGCATCAAACAATATGGATCCCGGGGCACAACCACCAGAACTTGCAAACTTAACTCAAGTTGAGGAAATGTTGATAGCCCATGTCAACCCAATCTTGCAAGTGACACATGCGACAAGAGGTCAATATAAATATAAAGGTCACACAATAAGTTTTCCTCAAGAAGTAAAAGAAATCGCTAATCTTTTTCCGCATAGATTGAAAGATTTGCCGATGATTATTGTTCGGAGGAGAGATCAACGTGGAACAAATTACAACTTTACAGTCAATAGAGAGCGAGTTTACAATGCGCTGAAATATAAAATAGAACATGATAAGTTCTATTCAGATGTTCAGATCGATGAAAATGCTTTGAATGAACTTCCACCTCATTCTGATGAAAATGTATTTGAGGAGTTGAACTCAGTGCATATGGAGTTTGATTCTGACGCAAATGAAGTTGTATTTGTAGGTCCGACCATGGAGATAGATGAAGGAAACATAATTACTCATACAACATCAATGGCGTCTAAACCACCTAATGCCCCAAGGGAGATGGAATTAATCCATGCATGGGTGAATAACCCTCACACAGACCCGGAGCGCTAATTGATTGGCCAGGATAGGATCATCTCCTATCAATGAGTATGTGACAGTAGGATTACTTGATATGGCATTCCCTACTTTGTTTCCCGATGGAAAATGTGACTGGCTAGAACCACGGTTAAGACGAGTACATCTCCATGAATTTGTAAAACATTTATTTCGATATAGGGATCACCGATTTGGCCGACATCCCCGATTCAGGTATTACATGATGAACATGATCATGAGACATCGTGCACAAAACTCATCTCAAAGTGTTTGTTAAGAAAAGCCTCCAAGATATGCCAATCACCATTAATGAGTTACGTGAGCATATGCAAAATGTTCCCCATTCCAATCTGGCTGATCGTTTGATGCGGTTCGAACATCTTTAAGGGGTACGAGGTCTTATTGGGCAAAATGTCGTGGTGAATTGACTGGACATGTTGCATCAAATCGATCACCTACCATTTTTTTCACATTAAGCGCAACTGATATGTATTGGCCCGATCTACATGCATTAATGCCTGAACGCCACCGATAATCCACGGGAAGCACAAAATTGGCGAAGGAAAATGTCATCAATATCCACATATAGTGGCACATTATATGCACCTCGCGACATACACTTTTCCGAAAGGAGATATTACAAAAAGGAATGAAAGTTAAAGATTATCGTCTAGATATGAATGGCAACATAGAGGTTCTCCATGTGCATGGATTCATATGGTTAGAAGGTGCGCCAATATGGACAACCTTGATTGGAATGATGATTTTCAACGTGGAAATGCTGAAAAATACTTCCATTCTATCGTCCATGCATGGAATCCTGGAGGACCCGCACCAACGAAACATACAGTAATTTATCAATTCTCATCGAGTTTGTGATTTATATAGAATTCTTATGTTCTCAAAATATATTGCATATTCTTATGTTCTATGTTACAGGTCTACCAAAATTTTATGCAGCATCCATGTCTTCGAAATACAAGACAACTGACACAAGTCGATATGGGACGTGACTACGAAGAGATTCTCAACAGTGTAGAATGACATACAATGTGTAGAGAGGGTGCCTGCCTACGTAAGAAAAGGGGGAAAATGGTTTGTAGGTAATGTTCAAAATTTGGAATAATTAAATTGAAATAAAAACACATGTGGAAGAACTAATAATTGATTATTACATTTTGCAGGTATAATGCACCATGGCCATTGAATCTCAACGGATCAAAGTTATATCAAGACTCAGAGACGGGAGATAAAAAGTTTGAACCTATGAGAAATGATGATAGGGTAAATACACATAATCGCTACATATTACAATTGTGGAGAGCAAATGTAGATTGGCAACCTGTTCTTTCCAAGCATGCCGTAGTCAAGTACATTGCAAAGTATGCAGCGAAAGTGGAGAAAAGCTCAAACTTATAATCAAATGTTGATGCAGATCAAAACATAAAAACCCGATGAAATGGCAAAAAAAAGATACAGAGACTTCTAACCAAAACAATTGTTGAAAGAGACATTGGTGCACAAGAAACATGTCACATGTTGTTGAGCTCCCTTCGTAGAGAGCAGAGAGTATTTGTCAATTTGAATGTTGCCCGTGAGGTGTTCAAAAAAGTAACAACTGATGGAGATGATCATGAAGAACATGCAATAAGTTTCATTGACGGGTACAAGAATAGGCCTTTTTCCATGGAAAGTGTGTCTCTTATTAATGCCGCTAGATCTTGGACATATAATCCAAGGAGAAAACGAGATAACAAGTGGGAGGTCAAGAGTTTGGCAGCTATTGTGAGAGTGTTCCCAAGGTTTTCCTGTGTCCCTTCACGGGAATCTCATAAATGGGTTGATTTTTGTTGGTCAGAGTTGTTGCTTTACAAGCCGTTTTGGGATATAGAGAGAGATATCGACTTGATTCTGATTCAATAAGTTCAAACTGGAATCATTCTGTTATAATCCATGGCATGTGGAAAGGAGGATTATAGTAGAAGACGTTGAAAATAACAACGATTCTGAAGAGGAAATTAATCAACATGTTCAACAGAATACAATAGAACATGATTGGGAAATCATGTGTAGGCTTCATCGTGGTCAAATTTTGCAAGTGATGTAAATAGATATGTTGGGAAGGAGAGATATTGATAGACAAGCACCGTGGAATGATGAATATCGAGGTGAAGAATACACAAGTAAAGCAATAAAATTCATAAGCAACATGAAAGAAAATGGGTTGGTTATAGATGATGAATTAGCCCCAAATTTCAATTATGACACCTTGGGTGCTAAACAAAAACAAGCACTTGATATAATAATGACACATTATAATCAACGTCGAAATAACATTCCATTGCTCATGATAGTTCAAGGAACAAAGCAGAACAGAAAAATCCTATTTGATTGGTGCAATTCGTCAAGCACTTTTTGATGCATCATTCCCAAAACGTTCTCCTCTTCTATTGCTTGCACCAACAGGAGTTGCAGCTTTTAATATTGGTGCCTCGACGATCCATTCACAACTTCAATCCCTATTACAGATTTTGCGTAATCGAAGGATCGAGACTCGCAACATTCCAACAAGAGATCTCCACATAAAATATGTATTGATTGATGAAATGAGCTTCATTGACAAAGTTTTCTAGAAAACGTGGACTCCCGACTTCACCAAGCATTCCCCTAAAGAGCGCATATGAGTTTTGGTGGTGTTTCTATGGTTTTGGTAGGAGATTTGGGGCAACTTCCTCCTGTTACCGATAAACCGCCATATGATAGTAATAGACGCGCAAAGTTGTTATGGGAAGCATTCAGAATAATTGTTACATTGGATAAGGTATTTAGGCAAGGAGGAGAAGATGAAGACCAAAAACGTTTTCGACAACTTCTGGAAAATCTCAGAGATGCGAATCCAACACTGGATGATTGGATGTTGTTAATGAGTAGAACAAGTCCTGCATTAGACAAAAATAGCAATGAAGAATTCTATAATAATATTCACTTGATGGCGACAAAGATTAACGTGAATAACCACAACAACAAAAATTGCATTCATTGAAAAGACCTGTCGCACGTAGCATTGCAACTAGAACAAGTACCGCCAACACACTGGCAGGAGGTCTGAATGACGAACTTGATTTAGAATTATTAATTTCTAATGATGCAAGGGTTATGCTAACATCCAATCTTTGGATAGAAGCAGGTCTTGTAAATGGAGCTTTGGGATATATTCGAAGCATAGTATATGCACCTGGTAGTGGTCCACCGAACCCGCCAACATATGTAATGGTTGAATTTGATAGTTACTTTGGAATATCATTTGAAGATAGAACTCCACGTACCATCCCAATTACACCAATACAGAGGGGACGCACACACCAATTACCCTTACGGTTGGCATGGGCATTGACGATACATAAATCACAAGGTTTGACTCTTTCCAAGGCTACAATTGATATTGAAGAAAGAGAAACAATGGGGTTAACATTTGTGGCTATCTCTCGAGTGAAGTCATTACAGAGTCTAAAAATATCTCCGCCATTTTCATATGAGCGTTATGCAAAGATGAAGAACGGAAAACTACTTTCAAAATGGAAGGTTGAGGAAAAAAGACTTATGTCCTTGGAATGTAAATAATGTACCATGTGTAACACACATTTCATTCTATGAATTTGTCATTACATGTGACGTACATTACACATTTCAATTCATATGAAAAAGATTGTATTTTTTTAACTTGATAATACGGTTACTAATAAAATCCATAAGAACTTTGTGTATTATAGACCTTCCTTTTTTTGCTCATACTCATTCTCTTAAGAGATATGGTTCCTCCTTTAAATGCATTTATGATGTTCCTTGTAAGATATTTGATTTTATTCATGCACGAACAAAATTCCCCCTTATTTTCCGTACTTTATTTTAGGTATTATTTTCTGCAATTCCACATGTTACTTAGCATACCTATATTATATAAATATATGTAATATATGCCGAGAGGTATATATTACATATATTATATATTATATAAATATATAGGTGCCTTAGTGAACTTCACCTCTCGGCATATTTTACATACATATAGAACATAAATCAAAACATGACATGTAAAATATGCCGAGAGGTGAAGTTCACAAGGCACCTATATATTTATATAATATATAAATATATGTAATATATACCTCTCGCATATATTACATATATTTATATAAATATAGGTATGCTAGTAAAGGAAGCACATGCCTAAAATGTTTGGGTGCGAGAACAATAGTTAATAAAATACAATTGAATTTATTGTGTAATACCTTTAATACCTATTTCACCCTATCATTAATTAATAAAAGAAATTAAATTTACCAAAACAATCAATTAATAGGTGAAATTAAATTTACCATGTAATACCCATTCATTTCACCTTATCATTAATTAATAAAATACAATTGAATTTACTGTGTAATACCCTTTACTTTGAAATCTCATTTCACCATTTTATTAATTAATAAAATACCATACCCTTTACTAACCAAAGAGATCAATTAATAAAAGAAATTAAATTTAGGGAAGCAATCAATAAAAAGATTATTTTTATTACCATGTAATACCCATTTCACCCTATCATTATCAATAAAAGAAATTAAATTTACCCATTTCCCATGTAATACCCATTTCAAAAGAAATTAAATTTATCCAAAACTCATTTCAAAAGAAATTAAATTTATCCATTTACCGCGTAATACCCATTTCACTTAGCACATTTATTTGCGTAATAAAAGAATTGGTTTTTACACGGGCACGACATCAAACTCCAACAAAATATATATATAAATGAAGATGCCTCTCAACATAATGATGAGTTAAGCAAATCTAAGAATAAAAAAATTATAACCGAGATTATGTTGATGGAACATAATGCACCAAAATTTGTTACAAAATTACATGAACATTGTTGGAAAGTTAGTAAACCGTGCCTTTTCACGCTAAAAACATGTGAGCCCTTCTTCCAAAATCTGTTTGCAAAGATCTAAAGTTTTGGTCATAAAAATCCAGCCCATCTTCACTCCGTATGTTGATGTGGCACCCACGTCGACGTGGATGGGAGAAATGAGGGGATACGGTCCGTCTGCTGCGTCGAGGGCTTCGCCTTTTGCTTTTGAATAGCTTGCCTTGATGTTGCAATACAATGCCTCCTCATTACAGAATTTCAGGTCTTTAAAAACATCTGAATCTTTTGTCCACATCAAAATGTGTGCCACTGCCCCATGCTTTTCCCATCTGAAGACTTCTGAAACATCTAATCCGCACATAATTTCTGGAGCATATATGTTCTGGTCATCCATAATACTGGAGGTGTTGTAAGTATGACTACCTACGGTTACTTCAAACTTGCAACCCATATCAGCAATAAGGCACACCAGAATTGCACCCTCTGATCTCGCATCTTCTATTTACATTGAGAAAGGAAATCCTTCGTTCAGTTCCATGGGAGGGATGTCCTTTATCTGAACATGCGGAAAACTGCGCGCAGATGTAACCTGCGCATTTCACAATTTTTGTTAAAAACGATATTATATAGTACCTGATAAAATTTAAAATATGGACTCAAAGTGGTGGGGAACCCACCATTCTATCAACGTCCGCGTTGTCGCCGATTTTTCCGGAAATGATGGCAGTTGAAATACTGGAAGGAAATGTCTGCATACATTTCAAACGTTTCAGTGTTACAATCGTATATGGGATGAACTTTTTTTGGAGATTTATGATACCATGATCTTTTTCAAATTTAGAAGAGAAACAGGTTGAAATTTTTTTGCCTACTCACCAGAATGCCTCTCCAGACAATATTGTCTGTTGACATCTGAAAATGAGATAAGTTTTGCAATTCGCCCAGTCCCTCAATGCTCTGCAGCTTCCAACACTCTTCGGCTTTTATTACTTCCACAGAGACCAGACTTTTCACATTCAGCGTTTCTAGTCCGTCACATCCACTTATATTCAGATATTTAAGACTTGCCAGATTGGAAAGGCATGTCAGTGTTTTCAATGCTGGACAATTCATCAGGTTCAGTCTTATCAAATTGCCTGGTAAGCCTTCAATTGTTGTCAAATGTTGATTGCTCGACAGATCGACCATTTCAAGATTGGGGAAAAGACCCTGTCTGTAGAAATGCATATCTTAGACATGGAGCAGTGTTTGATCATTACAATTGTTAAACTACTACTTACACGATTGTCACGGTCAACTTTCAGGGCCAGCTCCCTGTGATCAACACTTCCCTGGATCTGAAAATTATTCAATGGCATCTTACCTGCATTTATTTTGAGCTCCTCATTCTTTGTAGGACAATACTGTACATCCAGAACCTTGATATTCGCACATACAATAGGACCTGGAAACGTACTCACTCCAGAGTTACGTATGCTTAACCTTTCCAGATGGATTAACTGTTCAACAGATTTGCTGATATCACAGAGATTTAAGCATTCCCACAGAATCAAGTCTGTTAACTCCCGCAAATTATTCAAAGAAGACGGTAAACTCCTCAGCACGTGGCTCCCTATATATAGCTGCTCTAGATTTTTGAGCTGTTCAAGATCTTCAGGCAACTGTTCAATTCCAGTATTCAGTAAATTTAAGTACTTTAATGATCTCTGAGCAATGGTTCCCCTCGGCAACTGCTTTAACAAATAACAACCTCCAAAATCAAGGTACTCCAGCGTCGAGATTTTGCCCAAATCCCGGAGAAGAAGCTTGTTACAATCTCTCAATGCTAAATATTGAAGTTGCAATAATTCAGTAAAGGAATGCGGCAACTCTTCTAGATCACTGCAGCCAGATAGATCTACATGTCTAAGGTTTCTTGATTCCTCAAATTTAATTGGGAGTGACGGCATGCCTTTGATATTTTTCAAAACTATCTTCACCAAACTTTTCAGCTTTTCTAACCAGGCCTGAAATATTGGGGGCAAGGATGAATCTGAGACTGATCCACTCATCTGAGCTCGCTCTAAGGATGACTTTTTCGAGCTTTTGTCAAATCCGCTGCTGAAAGTGCTTGTAGTGCTTTGGCCGTAGTTTGCAGCTGGACACTTTTCTGTAAGTGTAACCGTCAATTCACCTAGCTGCGGAGGAGGCTGTGATACAAATAATCTGTTAATTTTGATGAATATGACCAAATTTAAGTGTGCAAAAAATCGGCTCTAAGAAAGAATGTATTTACCTCACTACGAGATAACCAGAGCAAATCTTTATAGTCGACATCAGTAAGTTCCAACACTCTTAAATCTCTTAGTGAAAGTCCACTGCAAAGAATGTCACTGCAGTTAAATTTCTGCATGCGTAGCCATACCAAATCTCCGGATAAACCATGTGCTCGCAAACTCTTTCCAACGAAATGTTGAAGCACCAGAAGTTTTAATCCAGAAAAAGATGAGAATGGAAACTTAAGGTCCCACTCATCTGTACGAATTCCTCGTACATTGCAGGTCACATTGCCGGGCACAGTGTAGGGCTTAAACTGTAACTCACGACATTAAAATGAATGTGTAAGAAAATATATAATAATCCAGATATTCCGTGCCTCTAATCCTTGCAATTGTTGTGGAAATTAATCCTTCAATCAAAAAAAATATCTAAAAGCAAATTACTTAAAACATAAAACAATGTTGTGAAGACACCAAATACCAGTCCGGAGAAAAATTTATATATATCGCTTCTGTAGTTAATGCGAAGGGGAGACTGTTTTCTGCCCATTTGTCTGGCTAAGTCCCTCACTAAATCGTGCATTCTTATTTTGAAGCTCCCCTTTGGTCTTCTCCAAGCCGTAATATTGAAGAGCTCAATTTTTCCCTGATAAGAAATTCATTAGCTATAAAATGTAAAAACAATCCTCTTTAGAAATGCTTGGGCAAGGAGGGTCTAGTCTTAACGGCGAGCTTACAAAAATTAATATTATATTTACACGATTCTGCCAAATTAAATAAATATTAATAAGGTAGACCAGAATTCTTACAGTAGGAGGTACTGCTTGGATTTGAACATTGAAATCCACATCTGCAATTTCAAATTCCACAAGGCATTTTTGGTGGAGAATGTCAAGGCAGTCCGCACCGCTGTAATCGACCAATCCTTCCAAAACCCTCGCCGCAAGATCTTTATCTTCTCCATCTAAGAAATGGGCAATATCTAAAAATGCCTCTTTCTCTTTATTATTGAGAGAGTCATAACTACTTTTGAGGACCCCCTGTAATATATTGTCTGGCATGTGTGTTCGAAAGTTTTGTAATTGCCGCATCCAGTAGCTTCTGTCACGATTTCCACAGAGCTGCCCACCCAAAACTTTCAAAGCCAAAGGGAAGCCACCACAGATGTTGACCAGTTCCATCACCAGCCATTGATGTTCTTGGGGGATTTTGGTTGATGGAAAGCGTGGCGGCAGAAGAGCTCTTGGGCGTCTTTTGCACATAATAGTTTCACATCATACAATTTACTTACTTGATGGCGCGCAAGTAAATCTCTATCACGAGATGTAACCAAAATAAGACTGCCATTTCCGAGGACATCCTTTACTAATAACAAATTCTCTATTTGCTCTGCATTATCTATGTCATCAAAGACAATCAGAACTCGCGGAAACCCGCGGAGACTCTCTCGGAGCAAACTCCTCCCTTGACGGGTATTCTCAATATGCAATTTACCATAACCCAGCAGATCAGCAAGAAGTGTTTGCTGCAAAGATGCTAAATCCTTTGTACCGACAGACAGGAAGCAAGATCTTTTGAATTCGGAACGCTTTGAGTTGTAGAGATGGGTAACAAGAGTTGACTTACCAGATCCACCAAGTCCCACAATCCCCACAACCATGGGAGAAGTAGATTCACTAAATTCAGTTGGGTTCAAAATCTCGTTTTGGAAACCCTGTGCTGCTTGATCTAGTCCCGCAGGGTATTTAGCTACATAAAGCGGTTCCATGTTCACATCCTTCCACACAACGTCCACCACTCTGTCCAAAAACTCTCCGAGGTCGCTGAAACATATCAAAATGGTCATTTAAACATGGGGAAGATCAAAATTAAAGTTTCGAAAGAGTCATTACTTGAATCATTTCCAGGCAGGTAAATACTTACTCGTCGTCCTTCCTGAACTCCAAGCCAGAGATTTCGGCGACTTTGTCGAGGGCATTTATCCATTTCTCCACTACTGAGATGTCAACCCTGCCGCTTTCCCTATGCTTGCGAAAGGCTGTGGCATAAGGTCCATTGTCAATATGACGGAGGTTCGAAGGTTGGATGTCATAGAAGATGGGAACAATCTTGGCGCCATGACAATCCAACATACATAACAACTCATTCAAGCACCAAGCAGATTCGGCATATCTGGGAGAGAAAATGGCAATATGAACAGAGGCACTGGTGATAGCCTTTGTTATTGCAGGGGTTAATAAATATCCCGTTTGCAGTTCTTGCTTATCAAGAAAAACTCTGAGTCCAAACTTGTTGAGATCGCGATGGATGAGGCTAGCCAGATTATTCTTGACGTCGGGCCCTCTGTGATTTATGAAGACATGAAAGCTTGGAAACTCTTCTCCCATGGCGGAATCCATCACACTTCACACAGAGGTCGCAACAGAAACAATAAATGAAGATGGCAGTTACTAATATCGAACGAACTTAAAGTAGAAACCCAAGGGTATTGAGTAGTTGCGTAGCAAAGAAGCTAAGGAAGTGACATAGGGGAGAGACACCAATAGTGGTGCACCCTATGTTAGGGGGCCCACAAAATAAATTCTATAAAATGTGGGAGCTTGATTTTTTCACCAGCATGTAGTTTAAGATTTTTTTAAATTACATATTTTTTTAATGTTGAATTGGAGGGAAAAATATATTTTGAATTTATTTAAAATTGTAAATTTTAGTTACACTACATTTTGATTGGGACCCATATTTGATCATGGGTGAAAATGGTTGAACATTTAAATTTTCAAAAAGGCAAATCTTACATGTCATGATATGATTGAATGTTGTCATGTCAAAAATGACTAATCACTAGGTACCTTTATGACAACTATTGGGTGTTTTGTATTCAAGACACTATATCCACAATTAGACCCCGCTCAACTATTGGTGTCTCTCCGCTATTCCTTTGTTATCCCAAATTCTGTTGAAAGTTGAAACTGATTATTTTTTATAATCTTGATCCCCACGCTATTTTCAACTTAGATTTTTCCCTCTCCTACCATCTGACAACAACCACGGTTTTTGAGCGCCAAATTTGAAATCCGAGGTAATGTCATTAATTACTTAAAAGATGTTTTTTTGTTGTATGTCCAAAAGCGTTGGGCATAGATGTGTTGAGCAAGACAACATAGCATCAGCTCAAGAATCATAAGAGCAATGGAATAAAAGAGAAAATGACTCTAGACCAGAACAACAGAGTATAGAGTATAGAGCATGAATGCATGGTGAAAAATAGAGCAAGAGCTTGGGTTCATATACAGTGGTGAATAGTGAAAATAGAGGGAAGTTTTTCAGTTATATATATTTAAAAATAATAGACAAGTGAGGATGTATATTGAGATGATGTATGTTTTTCAATGAGCTCACCAAGGATTAAGTCTTCTTATGTGCAAGTTTTGGAGACCCCTAACATCCGACACGAGAGTCAAACGGTTGAGGCTAGGATCGTGCCCTAGGTGATTTTGACGGCGTGGATGCCCCTTACTTGTAGTTGCTTAGCTGAATGTGATCACTGGATTAGTTTCTTCGCTTACTTTGCATTGTTGAATATATATGCTCCCTCCGGAACTTAGCAGAGATGCAATTAAACTATGTAATCTAGTGCCCAATTCGACACCCTTAGAGGTGCTCAATCAAATAAAAAACAAAGCAACAATTCTAAGATTTGTGTATGAAGTCATTTTAAATCAATATAAGTTTGTTTTTTTGTGTATTTGTGGTGTTATTGTTGTTATATTTCATTGATCCTTGTTAGTTAGCACTACATTTTGCCAACAAATTTGAAGAAAAAGAAATAAAAATGAAGACTAAAGTTCAGGGAAAAAAAAAGTTGGCTCTTTTCCATCAATTAGGCTTAGTGGTGTTTCCACAATGACAACCAAGTGTAGTAGAAGGTTGTACTCTTTTTTAGTGTTCACTTTTAATAGTAAATAATTGAGGAAAAAAATTAAAAAGTCCCAAAGAAATAAGAGACAAAGAACCAAAATCTTATTTTAAATTTCTCATTGCCACAAATATAAATCCTTCAATCTTGTAATTTAGATTAATATGTTAGATGTATTGAATTTGACTACTTAAATGAATATGTTAGAAGTAGACTAATCAAATAAATATTTACATATGATGATATATGTTTTTCATTATTCTATTCGATAGCATAGAATTGATTTCCCTTGCCAAAAGGACAATATGGTTTGTTATAGTTCCATGGTCATTGCCACACATGATGGGCTGACCCCTTTCTTGGGTTAGGTAATTGATAAAAGAGGAAGACCGCATGTTGAGCCTTGACTTGATGGTTTTTAAAATGAATTCCTCGATGCACGATTTATATCTCCCTTTCCACTCAATGCGAGGGATCAACTGTCAGAGGTCCAAGGGGGGTTTGTGGTGGAGGTTACTGCAAATGTTGCTTCATCTAAGCCAGAGATAAGAAGAATAAAATTCGTGAGATGCACAAACATTGTAATAGATTTCACATATGTTGGCTAGATTTTATGTTGTTGAATATGCTCAATTGAAGCACATAAAAACACAACAACAAATAGGGAAAATCACCCATGGATAGGGTGACGTTCCTCTATGTTTGAGAGGGGCAGTTCCTTAGTATGATGGGTTTTGTTTTTGTATTTTTGGTGCTTTAAACCGAAAAACAAGAAAGGGAAAAAAAATTGGAAAAGAGAAAGAAAACGAGAAAAGGGGAAAAGAGGAGAAAGAGAAATATACAACAGATTGGAAACAAAGAACTGCACACAATAAAACCTCTCTATCTAGCACAAATGACAGAATACAATGATAAATGCAAAACTATAAAGCACAAAGTCTTTATCACCTATGGAATGCGTTGATATAGCACAAAGTTCATGTAGCTCGAAAACTAGGACAAAGGCTGAACACCAGATAATCAAACACCCCATGAAATAGTAACAACATTAATGATATCATCCAATCATAAACAAAATGACAAATTTTATGATTGAAGAACATTAATACAAAATTGACAGAAGTATTGTACTCATGAAAGTCGAGAGAAAAATAAGTACACAAAGTTACATATTTTTTTCTCCAAAGATAGGGCAAATAGAGTGTTCCAAAATGTCTCCCGCCTGCCCCCCCTATTTTACCATTACATTATCGACCTTTTATAGGCATCATGCTCTAAAAGTAGTTATTTAACTACTTTCCCATCTAATTCACCCAAACTCAAGTTTATATAACTTGAGTTGAGATTACATCACAATTTCCACAAATATGATATTTAATTAATTTGGTGAACAAATTAATTAAATATATTTTAACATTTTATTTTCCAAACACCCAAATACAAAAAGATCTTTAACACCTTTTCTCAGCACATCCTTGACAGTTGTAATCTCTTACTAGCATGATCCGGTGATTTTCCTTTAAAGGAATTAGGACTACTATGTGGGCTAATTGATTGTTTTGTTTTTGTATTACATGTTATTACCATTTTTTATTACAAAAGGAAATCATGATTGCTACTGGGCAAAATGATTTCATTATCTAAATCAAAACATGGTAATTCAAAACTGTTGCCTTTGGATAGAGCTTCCCACTAGCTATATCTTGCTCATAACTAGAGACATTGGCACTTCATTTCCTTTTGGGACTTACATATTTCATTGTGCAACATAATTTTTCGAATATTGGGATTTGTGTAATGTGTTTTTCTGTCTCCAAAGCCATTATGAAGAAAAAACATGGGAGATATAATGACAGAGCTTTATCAATAAATTACAAAAATATACAAACAGATTGAATGGGCTGCAATGATCGATTGATTGATGGAGGAGTGATATGCTCTATATATAGAGTGTTGGAGAAGTCTAGAGGTGCCCGAGAATGTTCTAGAGAAGACTTGAGTTAAAGGGGGAAAAATATGGAAAAGATTTTTCTAGAATGAGACTGTTAGTGGCACTATTGGTTGAAATAAACATTATTTCAAAACCCCCCCGTAATGTTTATTTAGGTATATTTGTCACAAGATTTGAATATGGGTTCCGACAACTTGGCCTTATTAGGTACCCATTTACAAAGCATATTATATCACCTAAGGTTTCATATGCACTCCTGAAGAGGAACATCCACAAGATGTAACATGTCTCAAAATTTGAAAAAGCTACTCAGTAGACAAAGCTTTAGTAAATATATCTACAATTTGTTCTTCAGTTCCACAGAATTTTAGCTCCACCACCTTTCCATCTATTAAGTCACGAACAAAGTGATGATGCACTTCAATATGTTTGGATCTAGCATGGTAAACAAGATTTTTTACTAGCTTGATAGTGCTTTGATTGTCACAAAATATAGTAGTTGGATGATCTTGTGGTAGATGAACTTCCTCGAGCAACATTCTTAGCCACATATCTTCTTAGATGCCTTGGGGGAATTGATATATTCTGCTTCTGTAGATGAGAGTGACATTGTAGCTTGCTTTTTACTATTGCATGATATTGGACCTGAACCGAGATTAAAAAAACATATCTTGAAGTTGATTTTCTATCATCTATGTCTCCTGGATAATCTAAATTTGTATAGCCCACCAGAGTAGGCTCTCTTCCATGCTTATATTCAATTCCAAGTTGATATGTACCTCTAATGTACTTCAATATTCTTTTGGCTACTTTCCAATGGTCGACATGAGGATTTTCCATGTACCTTGAAACAATGCTATGTACCTTGGGATATGATATTATAATGTATATGGGTTGATGGAGATGCCGACATGTGGCACACATCCATTTAGTTATATGTATGGGTTCACATGGGATATAATATTATAATGTATATGGGTTGATGGAGATGCCAACATGTGGCACACATCCCCTTAGTTAGTTATATGGGCTCACATAGGAATTAGTTATATTGGGTAATGAGTCGGCCTACATTGGGATTAGGTGTTACCCATCCCATTTAAAGGATGTGAGTGTCATTATGAGGATGTGATGGATGTATTATTTGAGTCTTCTACTTGGTAGAGGTATATCAGTAGGTGTCCCCTCGAAGTGGATTCCCATCTTGGGAGATTGTGGAGTTACTCCTTCCTTAAGGAGCATTGCATGGTGTTTCCCTACCTTAAGGGTATTATTCTGCATATATTGCATATTTGGGCATCTTGTCCCCCATATCTCTTGTGTTGTGTGTTGTCACCCTCAAAATCCCCCTCGTTTTTTTTTAAGTCAAGTTTCGAAAATTTCAAGTTGGTGCCTTTGAGAGATGTTTGAGCAGAGTGAGAAGTCTGAGAGAGAAATTCGTGCTTTGAAGAAGTTGGTGCTCATTTGCAATCTCGCCCTGTTAAAATCTTGTAGTTTGCATGGTTTGATAAAAATTTGTCTTCCCATCTGGATGCTTGAAAATTGTTTCCTTCATTTGAATGAAATTGTCAAATCCTTTTTCTATGGCCGTGGATCGCATCGAGCCTGGTATTGTTTACAGTTCTTCTTTCCACGAGGAGCAATTTGTTATTCAGCGTAAATGGTGGAGTTTTCCCTCTCTGTATTTTTCCACAGTCGTGAATGACAGGCGTATCTTCCCTATCAATTTATTTTCCGACATCTACGAGTATGTTGACATCTCTAATTGATGCAGCGTGGTAGATTATTCTGTGAACTTATCATTTTTTTGTTATTTTTGCAAAAGTGTCAAATTGGCTCCACGGCCCCGAAGGATCCTGATTGGTCGAATCGGCTAAGTATAGAAGGACCATGCGGAAGGTGCCACGTGTCTCTTCGGTGCACTTTTGGTATGGTGCACAAAAGTGGAGACCCCAAACATGCGCAGGCCCTCCACGTGGTCAGAGTTTGAAAAGACAAAGCCAACCGCTAAATCAGCTAAGTATGAAGAGCCGGAAGCCTCCATGCGTCCCAACGACGCACCTCCAAAGGCCAAGTTCAAAACAGAGTCTCCAAGTGAGCACAGACTCTCCAGGTGCCTCATTGGCATAACTTCAAAGGCACAGACCAAAGAGAGACCCCAAACTTGCGCCAGCTCTCCACGTGTCTAGGGTCCAATAGAAGTCAAAAGCGGCAGAACTAGTCGTTTAATTGGCTAAGTATAAGAGGGACAATGAAAGCCTCCATGTGCCTCATCGGCACAAATTCAAAAGGCACGGCCCAAAGAGAGACCCCAAACTTGCGCCAGCCATCCATGTGTCCAAGGTCTGAAAAGGAGACAAAGTCGGCCGTTGAAAAGTCCAAGCGTCAACAGAGCCTCCACGTGTCTCATCGACGCAACTTCAAAGTAAGAATCAAGAGCAGGTCCCCAAGTGTGCGCAGGCTCGCCACGTGGTCAGAGTCAAAAGGGGTATAACTGGTCGTTGAATCAGCTAAGGAAAGGAGAACTAGTGGAAAGCCCCACGTGTCCAATCGACACACCTCCGAAAGTCAGGTCCAAACAGAGTCTCCAAATGAGTGGGTCCCCAAGTGTGCAAAGCGGCACGCCACATGATCGAGTCAAAAGGGTAGAACGGCCGTTGAATCGGCTAAGGAAAGGAGAACTAGCGGAAAACCCCATGTGTCCAATCGGCACACCTCCGAAGGTCAGTCCAAATAGAGTCTCCAAATGAGCGGAAGCCTCCACGTGTCCCGGGTCAGACATAAAGCCTTCGCCAAACAGAGGGACTTAGTCAAAACATAAAAATACAGAACATGCCCGCAAAGGGACATATGGCCATGTTTCAGTCAAAGTGGGAAGGTGGGTCATGTCGGAGCATTTTGGGAATTTTGGCTTTATTGCCGAAAGGAGTAAAGTTACAAAATGAGCCACAAGCCTCACTGGCTGTAATGAATATACAGTGAAAATTCAAAGTGGGGAGGCGGATCGCTAGAGCAATTTGGAGTTTTGGCTTTATTTCGTAAAAGGAATAAAGTGTAAAAGTAAAGCGTGACCTCCCGCTTTCGACACACCGAAAAAGTCAAATATCGAACCCACATCGAAAGTCAAAGCGAGAGGCGGGTTGTCGGGACACTTTAGGAATTTTGGCTTTGTTTCCATAAAAGGCGTAAAGTGATAAAGTGAACCACGGCCCCACTCATGCCAAGGGATAAAGTCAAATGTTGAGCCCACATCGAAAGTCAAAATGGGGAAGCGGGTCGGCAGAGAACTTTGAGATTTTGAGCCTTGTTTCCAAAAGAAGTAAAATTATAAAGTGAGTCACACTCGTTACCACTCAGGTAAAGCCACGTGTCAGACCTATATCAAAAGTGAAGTTGCAGGCTTGTGGGTCAGGGAGAATTTTGCACTTTGTATCTTTTGTGCTAAAGGTGCAATTTCAATTTCGGGCCTGGATCCATTTTGTGAAAATTGCATTTTTGCCATTTTTGTACTGGATTCGATTCAAATATTCAAATGAGCATAACTTTCGCTCCAGTGCTCAAAATTTGACAAATCTTATACTGTTGGAAATATCTTGGTCTCTTCTACGCCATGAAAGCATAAAATATTGTTTTTAATAGGATTTTATGGTTGGGAATCTGAAAACATCTTTCAAGCCATTAATTCAGGATCCAATTCCTTCAACTACCCGTATCCGATCTCGATTTTCCATCCTTTCTTCTCCAACACGCCAATCGTGCATGGAGAACCGACTGGATATCTTGATTTGGTTAAAAATATGGGAAACATCTTTTGTGCCATTAATATGTGATCAGACTACTTTAACTAGATCAAATTTGATCTGATCTTCCATCCTTCCTTCTTTAGCACGCCAAAGACATGCAAAACCAGATTTGATAGATTGTAGGTGGATTTGTAGGGGCATTGATGGTTGGTGGTTGAGCTTCCAAATCAGATTTCTTTCCTTCTCTTCTTCTCCTCTCTTTGCTTCATCTATAAATGTAAGAGCTTGGCTCATTGCAAATGTTGGAATTTGATACTTTTGAAGTGTAATTATAATCGAAAGTAAATCAATACAGAAGGATTTTCCCCTTTTCTCTATCTTCCTCCATTGTCCCTTCTTGCTTACCTGAAATTCATGGATCATTTATCTTCTGTGATAAGAAACTTTGTGTTCTTATTGATATGATTTCTAGAACTTTGTGTCTATGGAATGATATCTTATGCTGTGAATGTGAATGATTCTATTCTATATCACTCTTTCTCAGTACGTATAGGGTTATACTGCTATCTATATTTCTTGAAAGTATTGTTATATTCTTGCTCTTTCCTTTATTCATTTCTTCCATTCGTTTGTATTGATAATCTATTTTGGTATAAAATCATTTCAAGATGTTAAAATTCCAGCCTTAAGATGAAAGTTGTACATTTGTATATAAGCTTTGTTGCTTGCTTTCAATAAGGGAACCTCTCCTATAAAGAGGAGGGACTTGTTGTCCCTTGATTGTGGTTTTGTTAAAGTGCCATTTTAAAACCCAAAATTTTTAGTGACTCCATTAGGGATTCCGCTTCAAAGGTATCCCTTTCTAAAAAACATCAAGATCATTTCGGTCCGCGACTCTACGATATACACATGGGAAGAAAGCTCTCCTGGGTCAAGATTCTCATTTCCAACTTCTAGAGCAACAAAACTTCTCTCTTATTCTAAAGCAAGAAGGAATAGAGGAACTCATTCTGCAAGCACACCTCTTGTTAAAGACAGAAAATTCCAAGAATAGCATTCCTCCGTAACAACTTTGTTTCACCTGATTCTTAGACGTTTCTTTGAAATATTGACAAAACAAATAGCGTAATGGACATAGGAGGAATACTCCGTTGAAATGCCGGTTGATGGGTTGTTACGCGTTGTTGGCTCCTTGATCCATAGCTGATCGTGAGAACTTCCTTTTGGCTAGGAGGAACTACCTGTAATGGAAAGCAAGACCACCGTAAAGAGTTAAACAATATGTGCAAAGTGAATTGCCTAGTTGCGCATGTGTTAGATCTAGGAAGTGTGATACTTCCTGATAGTTGTCAATCCATTGTTCAAAACAATTTAATGCGGGTGATGAAGTAAATCCTATCAGCAATTAAAATTATTTGGCTATCTCATCTAAAATACAATAAGAAAGATCTAATCTAACTAAGTTAAGTTAAAATAAGATCCGAAGGTCAAGTAATCGGTTCTAGGTCTCTGCAGTCCGATAAAGGTCTCGGCAGGTCACGAGATGATTAAGGGTGATGTGGGAACATATGGATAGGTCATTGTTCGGGTCAGTATGGGTAAATATAGAGACCGATGCCAATTAAGGGTGACGACACCGGTTGGGGAAAACGATGTCGATTATTGTGGAATACCGGGAATGCCACATAATGGGCTTGATCTCCTTATGATTGCACAAGGAATTGATTGGTTGAAAGAGGTATTAGGTCAAGTGTTTGGTGGGGTTTGGTGAGGTTTTAATGGGTATTTGGAGGGGTGAGTATGAATGGAGGTCAATGGGTGGCTAAGGAAACAAAAGATGACAATATAATGATGAAACCAATGAACCAAAGAAGTAAACCTGCTCCACTTACTTGAAATCTGGTCCCGGTGTCCGTGAGTGATGAATGAAGGTACTGGAAAGGGGTTAATGCTGCTGAGGATCACCAAATGTTGGAAAGCTCCTGCATGGGCTGCATGTGCATTCTCTTTTGCTTGGTTGGATCAAATCTGTGCTGGGGTGAATGTTGGATGGTCATGCAGAGAAAATGCTTGATCTCCTTCCTCGCATGCGTGTTCTCGCTTAAATTCATTCTTAAGATGAAATATCTCTCAGAATGTTCCTAATGTTTGCCAACCTCTAAAATAAGGTTGTTTTGGGGATTAAAAGGTGACCGACGGCGGTTCCAAATTTTATCAAGGCGTCATCAAGGTGGGATTTCCTAGGTTTACTAAACTAAGGAGATCCTCTTGATTTTCTGGGATCTTGTGTCGTTAACCCACAGATTAGACCGAAAGATTCTTGTAAGCATGTAGGAATGTGGTTAGAGGGAATGTAGGCATTGATTTTTAGGGTTTGGGTAAGTCTTAGTTAGTTATGGCAACTTACTAAGAATAGGTCTTAGGGTGAGTTGGCTTGATGAGGTGTCTAGGTGAGATGTATGTGGACATTATCCCTAATTAAGATATTTAAATAAATATGGTTAGGATAATGAATTAATTTAATTAAATTAATATTAGTGGGGTGAAGGGGGCCATGGCTAGGTTAATGTGATGAAGGGTGTTTATTTGTCGAGGGACCAAAGGGGAGTGTGACCTAATTTTAGTGTCTACATTTTGCCCCTTTTTTTGCAGATAGCTTGTATTGGTGTTTAAGCTCGACGCTAACAAAAATAAGATGTGGTTGCCCCATGTGTGGGTGATGGTGATTCCCCTCAAACTAGGAACTGACGAGGTAGAAGGCAGAATCGGTGAGTGGTTTGATAAAAGGTGAATGTGAGAAAAAGGGTGAAAGGTCTACTTGGGTAATCTAGGTAATGGGTCAGGGTCAAAGGTAGTAAAATTCAAATGCACGCACACGTATAAACTACAACACATTACCGGTTGAAGAGAAGTCAAACTCTACATTGTCTAAGGTTGATAGGTTTATCCAAACAAGGTCGAAGTGATTCCGGTATCCAAGTTATAAGATATGGTCAGGAAACACAATGTAGGTTAGGTGCAGAACGTTTAGGTATGTTCCGGTACACCAAAGGTAGGGTCAGAAGAAACGGTCACGAAAATATGCTAGGTAAGGTATAGCGAACATGTGAGGTCAAAGGTCACTAGCGATGGTCCAGGCCAAAATTCTAGGTCACGGTGATGGGGTAAGGGCGAGGTATGGGTAAAATAAGGAGTCCCCAAAGGAAGAAAAAGGGAGGTAGTAAATGATGAGGTTAGGAAGGTGAGGTAAATGGGTTGGGTAAAAGTGAGGCGGGGTAAATGATCAGGGTAAAGGGTAGGTGTGGAAAAAAAGGAGGGATAGGCGGGGTAATAGGGAAAAATGTTGGGTTTTTGTAAGAGAGGGTGACCGATACTACCAAAGGTAACCGACGCCAAGTATAGGCAATCAACCATGATAAGGTAGGGAATGAGACCAATGCCTGTGAAGGTTAAAACGATGTCACTAGGTCGGTTGGTTATAAAAACAAAAAATATGTGTTTTTTGTTATCCATTTGTCATATAGCGAATTGAGAAAATGATAAAAGAAAGAGAAAAAGAGGGAAAAGTGTCCAAATGAATGAAGCATTGAGTCAAGCGGTGTGAACAAGTGGGTGATTGGTTAGTGAGAGGCGGGTCCACAGGATCGGTGCGTGTGATTCGATTGGTTAGAGATGCGGGTGGATATTTGGTGATGGTAGAGGCCGAGAGGGATCAAGTGGGCCACCAAAGCAGTGTAGTAGCGACGTGCCACCATGACGACGACAACACAATGAGGTAAGCGTCCAATTCTAGTTGGATTTGGTTAGATAGATTAGAGGATTTGCAAATTGTTTTGTGGTTTTTGTTTTGGGTGGGTGAAATTTGGAAATGGGAGGGTAAATAGGAATGGGGAGAGAAATAAGTGGGAGAGGAGGGAGGTGATGAGGTATAAGGGAGGTGTAGGTGTGTTTAGGTGGGTAAAAGGGACAGGGTGGGAAGGTTTTGAGAAAGGGGGGTTTGGGGGTCGCAGGGTGTCGCCACGACAAAGGACCTAAGCACGGCTAGGCTTGGCGGGCCAGAGTGTGTAACCAAAGATCGGTCACTAAACAGTGACCGATGCTGGTTAAGGGGTGACCGGGGTCAGTTAAAGAGAACCAACACCGGTTGGGTTTTGGGGATAAGGGCCCAAAAGTGCCACAGGTTAGGTGATTAAGATGGGTAGGGGTAAAATAGGTTGTTGGGAAATGATAGGGGCAAGTATGGGTGTGATAAATGTAGATTAATGTATTGTTTATATTGATGTAGGGGACAGATCAACTACGTATACGGGACAGGGTTCCACCCCTACTGTGGCGTGCATGGCGTAGCGACCCCTGAGGAGTTGCAACATGTGGAGGTGGTGGGCTTGAGTGAGTCCGACGCCACCGGCATGTATTCCACCAACCAAGCCTGATGGTCACGCTCATCGATAGATGGGATTCCGTGACCAACATGTTCCACCTACCGACGGGTGAGATCACTGTCACCCTGGAGGACGTGTTCAGGATTCTACGGCTACCCATATTGGGTACGCAGGTCTACTCTATCTCCTTCGAGGCCTCGGAGGAGCTGATGTTGACAGTGTTTGGTGAGGGGATGGCCGAGATGACATTCCATAGTGCCAGCATTCGATATGGAGAGATGTACCTAGCCCGTCCAGAGGAGACGAGGCTAGTGGTTCTTTTGATGGAGGCAGTGTGTTGCTTTGCACTGCCAGATGCAGAGGGTGGATGTTTTCCTTGATCGTTGATGGGGGTACTCCACGACATGATGATAGATGAGACCCACTTTTCCCCGGCACCAAGATCTCAGTGCAGCTATGACACAGAGTTATAGTCATATGGGTGGCTACGCAGGTTCATCCTATGATGTACCTTCTTACTACACTTTAGGCTTATGAGCACATAGCTTGTGTGTGGCCAGTAGGGATGCCCCAAGTAGATGCATTCCCACCGAGATTTGTGTGGGTGGGGTACAGGTGATGGGTGTCGGCTATTGGAGAGCAGAGATCAGTGGGAAATCCCACACATGATGTGGCCTATTTCCGGCGGTTATTGGAGGGGTTGTTTGGAGTGGAAATTATATGGAGGCCGTATGTGGGATTCCCCTCATATAGGCATATGCATGAGGAGCTAGCTAAGCTCTAGCTATTGAGATGGATACAGGGTCACTGTGTTGGGGAGTATGAGATGATCCCGGTGGACGAGTTAGTGGCAATTCAAGCTATTATAGGACGTACTTCGCCTTGCCTTCAAAGATAGAGAGATGATGTGGAGAGGCCCTTACCTCTACCACAACCTACAGTGCTCACAGGGAAGGAGGAGTAGGCAAGTAGACCGAAAGATAAGATGATGTCGGGGTCACGATGCAGTGCATAGACATGCAGGTGGGCAGCTCATTTACAAGCCATACCACCCAGACCGAGGTAGCCGGATCTAGCCACCATCACGGTGTAGAGAGACGCCCTACAGGGGTAGGTGGCTACTCTGATTACCCAAATAGGTATGGCACAGCACATAACTAAATGAGCCTGTGGGGCAGAGGTAGCAGAGTTACATGTATAGGTAGCCTAGATGTAGGCCCGATGGTGGTGGTGGGGATGGAGTTAGAGAGAGGAGGATGGTTAGGTGGCGTCCTTATAGGCACATGTGACATGTTTACAGGCCGATTAGCTTAGCCACAACCCGTGCACATGATTGGGGCCTTACAGCCTAGATACAGAGCACGAGGATAGGGGGCACCACCACAGCACCGGACAGGGTCTCACCATAGGAAGGAGCAGAATAGGTCCCGTGAGGACAGTACACAGGGCCGAGGCCTATGGGGACATCACATATCGTGCCTATATCTAGGTTACGGATGCCCTAGGTGAGGCCAGATACTACCAAGACCAGCTGATGGTGACCGGGATAGACTTTCTATCCTATGGAGAGTACCGGGCATAACAGGCATCAAGTGAGAGGACTAGATCCCGCACTCACAGTGTGGAGAGCACAAGGGGCCATCGAGCTCTAAGGCCGATCGTGAGAGGCTATCGGCATGGAGACTAGCTCCAGTGAGGCGTCAATAGGACTCAACCACCACCTATGATGGGTGGGGAGATGCTAGCAAGTCGCTAGATAGGGGTGAGGAGGTAGAGGGTACAGGCAATACAGAGATGGAGGATATCCACCGAGACGCTTGATATGTGGCTTTTGATTTTTGATGTATTATAGTCATTTTTTGATATATACCGGCTATGCGTGCAAGATAGTGAGGATGTATGAGAGTTTTTGTTGTATATTTTGAGCATATACCGACCTTCCGCCGAAGAGATTTTGTATTGATTCATTATTTTATTGTATATGAGACCAGCCTGCGTGCCGATGACATTTTGTATTGAGTATCACCACGTGTCGATTTGATTTTGAGATGATGGACATGATGGGATATCCATGTATGTTGTGTTGAGATACACAATTATTTATATGATGAGATACATGAGATTTTGATTTGTTGATGTTCGGATGAGACTTTTGATATGGATGGAAATTAGGTGAGTTAGGTATGATGAAGTCGGGTTTGGTTTAGGCATGGATTAAGTCAAAGTCATAGGCATGGATCGAGTCAGGTCATGTTTTAGGCATGGTTGAGTCAGGGTCATATGCATAGATTGAGTCAAGTTATAGGCATGGATTGAGTTAGGTCATAGGCATGGTTGAGTCAGTTTGGTTAGGCATGGTGGAGTCAGTTGGTTTAGGCATGGATCGAGTCAAGTCATAGGCATGGTTGTGCTTAAAGTAGTTGAAGTTGTGATGTATTATTTTTTGCAATGAATGATAAAATGTTTCATTTGTGAGATGTGTTATAATATACACATGGTGATGGTAGAGAAATGGTAGGTGTAATAAATGTATGTTGTGATGAGGAGTAAAATATGAAGCAACTTGTTATGTATGTAGTTTAATTTCCAATTTTGGATAGAAAAGGGAAACTAAGTGGGGTATGATGTAATGTTAGGAAGATAAAAGATGAATTGTTTAGGGTAGAGAGTGGCCAAGGTAACCTCCAAGAGCCCCTGCCCTCGAGTGCTCCTACATAGTCCCGTATAAAAGGACCTCAGGCCGATGTAGTTCTCTCATGAGCTAGGGAAGAATAGGATGAGGTATGAAAATGAGTTAGTGGGTTTTAACTATGTTGTGGGTTTAGGTCTGTTAGGTGTGGGTGGGTTATAGGCAAATTGGTATAGGTGATGTCGATTGTGGCAAAAGAAGAAGAATACCCCAAAGGTAAGTGTCAAGGACCAAATCCTGTATAAGGTAATCAAAATGTAAATAAAGATGGTCAAAAGATAAGAGGGGGTAATAAAGCCACCTGATTGGTTAGGATCATACCGAGTAGATCATACCTTGGAGGAGGTGATGAACGTAAGACCCTAAAGACATTGCATGATCGATTGTTCTAAGGTGAAAAGTAGTCACATGATCACCAAATGTCTTGGTTTCCAAGAGGTCCCTTGAGGTGGTAGAAAATGGGAGTGGGAATGGTGAGAAAGGTGAAAGGTGGTTAATTTTTTATATGGTATGAGGTGGCATGCTCTTTGGGCAAGAGATCCGAGGTCACAATGGGCAAGTCCATGACTAAAAAGTTCTTTGTTTTGACTTGTATTGAGATAGACTGATCAATGTGGGAAGTCTATATGGGATGATGAATTTAACTCCTTGAGGTCTTCGTGAAGCTGATCGATGTGGGAAGCTTCAAATTATCTCACTTTTTTTGAAACACTTTACATAGTTTGTCCTTCAAGGGAGCAGTCTATTTACAGTAGCGATTGTTGAGAGGAAGATGTCCTTTTGAGGGAGTCATCTTTTATATTAGAAGTTTTGACTCAAGGAGTTGGGTCCCATGTGAGGGATTTGAAGTCATGGACAAGACCAAGGTGAAGAATAAGATTCTTGTTCAAAAGTAGGGTGAAATGACCATGGGATCTCATCTAAAGGTAGATGAAAAGTATCCATGAGAATCATGCTATGTGTAGCGCCATGGTACACATATTCAAGAGAAGATAACAAGTGATGGGTACTCACATGATTCTTGTTTAATCATTGGTGAGGTGTATGAAGTGGATAGCGCTCAAGGGATGAGCATGGAAAGAGACAAAAGGTGAGGTAGGACTATAAGTCAATAATAAAATGGTCGAAGATGCAAGGCATTAAGGGCTCAGGTTCGGGTTTACCATCAAGTGAAGATAAACGATAAGCACATGATCCATAAGTATGAGTCATGATGTATGGTCCAAGCCAATTAGGAGAAAATTTGCCCCGTTTACTTTTTTTTGCTTTGGTTACATGTTGATTTTCTTTCAGGACAAGGTCACTGACTTGGAAGGTTCGTTCATGGACATGTTTGTCGTAGGCACATTTTATACATTTTTGGTAAACTTGAAGGTGATCAAGAGCATTAAGACAACATTCATCTAATAACTCAAGTTGTGCTAAACGGTCTTAACGAAAGTCATCATCATTGAGAATGTCCGGAGAGAAATTCAGAGTGAGGGAATCTGGACTTCGAGAGGTAGAACCGCCTCGATACTGTAGACTAGAGAAAATGGTGTGGCAGCAGTGGAAGTACAAATACTAATGTGGTATGCCCATAGGGCAAAAGGAATGTGCGTATGCCAGTCCTTCCCAATATCTTTAACCACTTTCATGAGAATTTTGTTTAGGGTTTTGTTAGTGGATTCAGCTTGGCCGTTGGTTTGTTGGTAATAAGGTGATGAGAAACTTAGTGAATGCAAGGCATCGCAAAGTTTTTGGTAGGTTTTGTTTTTAAATTATTTTCTATTGTCGGTGATGAGGCGATGAGGAACATCAAAACGACAAATGATGTGATGATTGATGAACTCACATATTTTCTTGGCTTTCGTGGAGATGAGTGGTATGGCTTCCACCCATTTTGTGTAGTATTCGGTAGTGGTGATGATCCATTAATGGCACTGGGAAGAATGGGGATTGATCTCTCCGACAATATCCAAACCCCATTGAGAGAAGGGCTAAAGGTCACTAAGCACCATAAGGCATGACTAGGTGTATGATGAAGATTGGCATGTTGTTGGCATTTTACACAACGTTTAACGTAGTCGCAACAATCATAGTTAAGGGTCGGCCAGTAATATCCTAGGCGAAGAATACATTTAGCAACAACAAGGCCACTAAAGTGACCTCCACATATGCCATCATGAACTTCCTTAATGGTATAAGGAATTTCAGAACTTGTGAGGCATCGTAAGAGAATACCATCAAAGTTGCGCTTATAGAGGAGGCCCCCCATGATGACGTAACGAGAGACCTTTTTAAGGAAGGTGCATTGTCCATTACGGGTGAGATCAGGAGGTAAGATGGAGAGAGAAAGATAGTCAGAGTATTGTTTGTACCAAAGGTCACTCGGGTCCGGGGTAGCGGTTCCGATGGAGTAAACATCATGAGGTAGATAAGAAGGTGATTGAGTCGTTGTATGGTGAAAAAGATTTTAGAATCGATGGGCAAAGCGGGTATTTGGGAAGCTAAGCAGGCCATGGTATCTACAAATTTATTGGTTGAACAAGGGATGGTTTGTAGGGCGTAATAGTCAAAGGTGGTCAAAAGTATGTCCACATGATGTTTATACTTTTGAAGTATCTCATTATGAAATTGGTATATACCATTGACTTGGTTTACGACCAATTGAGAATCACCAAAGATGTTGATTGGTTTGACATCTAGGGCATATGTGGCTTGGAGACCTAATACGAGTGCTTCGTATTTGGCGATATTGTTTGTGCATTCAAAATTGAGTTTGAAAGACAAAGGCGAGGGCTCACCATCAAGCGGAATGAGGATAATACCAGCCCCACCCCCACACTAAAACTTTGAACCATCGAAGAAGAGTGTCATTTGGTAGGGGGTTCATCTAGGGAAAGGGTAGCAATTGAATCGTCTAGAAAGTCAAAATTAGAGGGTTGATCCCCAATAATAGGTGCATCAGCCAATTGGTCGGCGATAGCTTGGCCCTTGATGGAATTTTGATTAATGAATTCGAGGTTGAGGTTAGCTAATAAAGATAAGCCAATGTGCAGCACACTAATTTCGGTAAGGTTTAGCATACATGAAGTGTAGGGGGTTGGTGTTGGTCACAACATAGGTTTTGTGGTTGAGTAGGTAATGGCGGAGTTTTGTGGCAACGAAAAACTAAGGCTAAGCAAAGTTTTTCAGGATGGGTGTATCGGGTTTCATAGTCCAAAAGAGTACGGCTTATATTATAAACCGCCTGCTCTCTGTGTTGTTCATCGTGATGAGCAAGCATGGCTCTCGAGACTGCTCGGTAGCCGATGTATAGGTAGAAAGGTTGATCGTCTTTAGGTGGAATGAATACGGGTGGTTGGAGAAGGTATTGTTTTAGGGCCTCAAAAGCTTTGTGGCAGTCATAATCCCATTTAAAGGAGACATCCTTCTTGAGTAGATGATGAAATGGTTGACACCGATCAGATAATTGTGAAATGAAACGGCGAATAGACTGTAATTTACCTTGTAGGCTACGAAGTTGTCTAAGGTTAGTGGGCGGAGGCATTTCCAAAATGGCCTTGACTTTAGCGGGTCAACTTCTATAAATTTGAAGGAAACAATAAATCCCAGGAGCTTTCCTAAGAGAACCATGAAGACACACTTCTTTAGCTGAAGGCGAACACAATATTTAATGAGACGGTCAAAGATGGTTTTGAGGATGGCAAGGTGTTCGGAGTGGCATTTATATTTGGCCAAGAGATCGTCCACGTAATCTTCTAATATGTGATGCATGATGTCATGGAAGATGTAAGTCATAGCCTTTGTTGATTTGTGGCACTGCATTTTAAGGCCAAAAGGCATGACTCGATAGCGTAAGGTCCCCAAGGGGTGATGAATGAGGTCTTGTGCTGATCTTTTGGGGCAACCAAGATTTTTTATAGCCCGAGAAGCCATCCATGAGTGAGAGCATCTCGTGACCAGCGGTAAGGTCAACTAGTTGATCAATACCGGTAAGGTAAAGTCATCTTTGGACAAGCTAGGTTGAGGTCACGGAAGTCCGTGTAAATACGGAGTTCCCCTGTTGCCTTAGTGACAGGACAATGTTACAAATCCAAGGAGGATAATCAATGGGTAATATGAAGGAAACGGAAAGAAGGCGTTGAAGTTCTTCTTTGACAAGAAGGGCAATGCGAGGTGTATTTTCCTCGCTTTTGTTTGATGGGTTTGACATTGGGAATGGTTCCGATATTGTGGACCACTTTAGTGGGGTCAATACTGGGCATGTTTGTGTAAGACCAAGCGAAGTGTGGTTATGATCTTTGAGAAAAGAAGTGATGGCTTCATGTTCAATGAGATATAAAGATTGACCAATCTTTATGATGTGCGGGTCGTCCTGAGTATGAATGTTGATCTCGATAGTTGATTCATTCAACATGGTTTACATCTCAGAGAGTAATGACTGATGAATATATGAGTCTTCTACACCAAGGTAGGTGAGTATAGATTCATCATCCCGACATCAACAACGTTAATCAAGGTGTATCGTCATCGATCATTTCAGGATACATGAAGGGAAGAGAGGAAGGAACCTGCCCTCATGTTGATAAGTCAAAGGCCCCAATCAAATGGTGTTTATGAAAAAAAAAATTAGGAGGGATAGATTCAGATCCATCGATTCCATCGGCAAATGTGGTGATGAAGGTAGAGCGGGTGAAGAGGGTGGAGAAGGGCTGATGTCTTTGATGAGTTTAATGCGGGCCTGTTTGGTAGGTGGTTCAGGAAAGTTGATACCACTACGGTCATTATGTTTGCGGGTGGTACATGGAATAACGGTATGGTAGCCTTGCTCGTAAAAGCCAAAACCGAAATCCTTCCATGCACATCGGTGTAAGAAGGTGTGGGCAAACAACGATTGGTGAGGGACCGAAGTCAACGAAAAAGTGGGTTTGTGATGGTGGTTCAGGTGTGTAAGTGGTAGTATCAAGTCCCCCATAGGTGAGACTGGTACGAAGGTGAGGAGAACCATAAAGGAGGCATTCTCCTATGTGGTGATCATAGCGAGGGTGTTGGTGAAGACTTCCATACTCTTGTGGAGTAAGGAATGTGTTGACACTATATAAGCGATATTCTCCTAGAGTGAGGCGTTGAAAAATGCCTTCCAAGGGATCGGTGGTTGGTATGTGGGTAGCTGGAATAGATGATGGATCGGGAGGTCCGATGGGTCAGCCATGGAGGTCAGAAGGCAGCGAGTAGGAATGGAGGATGTAGGTGCGGTCGAGGTAGTGTCTGTCTAGTAAGTGGAGTTGTAGGTGAAGTGGTAGGGGTCATGGTGGTAGACGCCTTAATAGGTATGATCACATCATTGGGTCAGAAAGCATGTTACATATTTTAAAAGGTGATGGATCAGTTTGGGATAGTGTAAGTATGTCCTTCATGCTCAAACTTTACACAATGATGCAAAGTGGAAGGAACGCAACCCATGACACGAATCCGTGGTCCGCATACAACAAGTTATATTGAAATTCCCCCTCCAAAACGTAAAATAACTCTAGAATAAAGGCAGGGGCCCACGCAATATGGAGGATGACGGTGCCAGTGTAGAGGTGGTAGTGTCATTGAATGAACGCAACATGACAGGATGTTTATGCATGTAATTGCTGGTATGCGCGTTTGAGCGAATGCATGGGATGAAATGATGTTAATGCTAGTGCCCCCATCAATCATCACACGCCACACCCATATGTCATCAATGTGGACAGAGATGAAGAAGGCTGGGTCTGGGTCATCGTTTTGGTGTGGCGCGATCTCTTCCTCTGAGAAGCTAAGGGAGGCTATTTTGTGAGTAGGGTGAGGTGCGAGATAAAGGTGGTAATTTCTGAGAGAGGCTACATGATGGGGTGTGATAATGGAGGCTATGAGTGTAGGGCCATTGGGTAAAACCTCAATAGATTGAAGAACCTCCATGAGAGCTTGACAATGGGATTCCGAGGTTTGGATGAGGTCATATAAGGACATTTTAAGGGGAGATTGGTGTAATTGTTTGAGCATGGTGTGATGGGTGACCCCATTAGAAATAGGGTATGTGGGGCCACGGATAGTGATTTTAGGTATGGGTGCAGATGGTATGTTGGGTATAGGATTGGTTGGTGGGTTAGTCACCTTTTCCTTACCTTTATCCTTCTAAGCATGGGTAGTAATGTGGATCATGTTGATATGAGGGGAGTTGAAAAACGGAGAAGGTGTAGGGTGAGTGGTATAACGACATGACGAGGGCAAAACCTACCGGAGGATAAAAAACCTGTGAGGTGAGCTGGGCATAACGACATTTGGGTGATGGTGTGGCAAGTTCTTTGATGCGAACCATGTTAATTTCAAATTTGGGAGGTGGTTCTAGGAGCTGTGGGGGTGGAGGTTGTGGTTGTTGAAGTGACAATGTGGGAATGAGTGTTGGTGAGGCAAGGTCCTCATTGAGAAGGTCGTCGTCGTCAAAGTTAGCTTTCGGAGGACACAACTGGATAAGGATGGTTTTGAGGCCTTGTAGTTCTCCACATCATTCCCTGACACATGATGGTAGGCATAAATTTTAGTGTCATCAAACCCTTTTGGCTTGGGTTTGAGGGGGTCGTAAGGTCTGAGTAGCGGTAATGTGATAACATAAGTCTCAAGGAGGTTGGTTAATATTTTGGCATAGGACCCCGCTAGTGGATCGTAATGGGAAGTGAAAGTGGGTTTGGGTATAGGTATGGCTGATTGTTGAGGAATGGTCCTCGCAGGAGGGGGAGTGAGTTGAGCTATGGTTTTGGGTGCTGGCGTGGTCTTGGGTGTTGGTTGTGTTTGTTTGGGTAGGGGTATGGTAGAGGGTGAGTTACCCATAGGGATAACGGAGGTACTGTGAAGGTAGATGATGTGGGTTGAGCAGGGGGTGTGAGAGACAAAGACAAAAGTGTAATGGGTAGTGAAGAAGTTTCAAAAGTATTGGAGGTATGGGTTGTAAAGATGTTTTAGGTGCGGGTGTAGGTCATGTCGGGTGCCTGGGTAGGTTAGAGGTTTGCAAGGAAGGGATGGGCTGTTGTGTTTTTGGTTTATTGACAGGTGGAGGTTTCTTAACCGTGTTGGGAAGCTGAGGTCCTAAGACGGATGGGACAAGTGCAGGTATGATCGGTGCAATCGGGATATGAGGTCTATGGGTTTTGTTCTTCTGTTTGGGTGTCGAGTAGGTGTGGTGTTTACTTTGGAGGATGTAGCTAAATCCAGTTTGATAGGTGGATGAGTAAGGCTGGTGGTTGGGGTGACCCCTAAAGAGGGTTTAGGGTTTAAAACCCATAAGAAAGGATCACGAGGGACGATGTGCACATCAACAGACGTGCGAATGGCAGCATGAAGAGATCTCGGAGGAGCGAGCATCAACCGAATGTGCATGCAAAGATTTGAAACACGGCGTAACTCCGGTTAAGCCATAAAACTCTCCTCTATCTCATAGATCAAATGGGGTGTACATATAGGAGATGTTGAGTAACCCCCAATGCTTTGTAATCATGACAACTCGAGTAGAGAGGGGGAGTTACATTCCCATAATAGAAGTGTAACTCCCAATGATGCATATGACGCACTAACGCACTGATGCATAAGGGAATCTCATAATGACCCCTAAATGACACGTGGACCTACGATCTCACCTAAGTGAGATGAATCACCTAATGATGTGGAAAATAACACACACCAACACCCCCTTCATCGTAACTTAGGATGAGGCGGCAAGTCAGAAACAAGAAATGGGTCCCAGACAAATCCTGATGAGGTACCCATGTACAAGAAAAAGGTCCCAAGTAGTGAAGGAAAACCCAGTGGGAAAAACATCCACCACAAGAGAACAAAACACTCTCTAATCTAAGAAAGATGCCAAATATGGGTCCCGCCATAGACGAGCCTGAAAGGGTACCCATGTATAAAGAGGAAATCTCTCGGAAAGAAGAAGAAGAGAGAAGAAGAGGGAGACGAGAGGAATGCAGAAGATGCCATTGATGGATCTCGAACTCTACTGACTCTGAAGTCTCCCAAAAGAATGTCGATGACGAGATCCTCTGCCTCTGGACTGAAGAAGAGCCACCTGCAACAAACTATGTGGATGCCCTTAGGAAGGACATAAATGATGTGCTGGAAGTCTGCCCACTCCACAAAGGAAATCAAGGCGTGAACACAAAGAACTCTGAGTCTGGTGCACGGAAGTGTGACATAGGTCTAGCGAGTGAGTGCCAAGGAACTGAAGGTAATGCCATGTGCGTAGAACTATCAGAGTGAAGAGGAACACCCGTAGAAAGGATGTCCAAGTGATGTGAAGGGAAAAAAACATCCTCCACAACAAAAAAGGGATCCACAACTGAGGGTGGATCAATGAAGGTCTCCAAAAAGTGGAAGTGGTAAGAGTCCTAGAATGGGCACTCCCAACAATGGAGATGATGAACTCCTCTGAAACACCTATAGATGGATGAGGGACCTGTAGTGCATCACAAGTAGACTCTATGAAAAGACGACTAAGGTCGAAAGGATACTCATCCCAATGAGGGGGCTCAACAAACAAAAGAGCAATGTATGATAGGTATGAGTCATCCAATGAAGGTAGAGGAGTGAAAAGGGCCTCGCACACTGGAAGTGGAAAGGAGGTGGGTGTGATGACTGTATGAGACTAAGAAGGGGACTACTCGATATCTGATGAGATGTGGGAAGTGTCAACACTCTCTGGAATAGTGAGAGAAAGAGGAGAAGAGTCCTTTATAGTACTCTCGACATCAGAACTGGATGCACAATCCTCATCATCAGAAGTAGAACCAAGCGAGCCTGTGTTAGTGAAACTGTCATCACACGAAGAAATGGAGGAGATAACTGAATCAGCAGCAGCAACAATGGTGGTAGTATGTGAAGGGTCTCCATACAAGGACTGAAGAATGCTCTAGACACGGTGAGGTGGATCTGAGTCTGCCACATGTGAAACTAGAGAGAACGAGAGACATGCATCATCATGTGACCAAAGACATGGTCACAAGTGTTGAGGAAGTCCTCTAGATGATGATGATCAGTGGGTGTAGGAACTGGCCCAAGCAAGAAGGGTAAAAGACCCTCATGGGCGAAGTAACGTTCCATGGAAGCACGCCAAGCTGAATAGGTCTCTCTCCCGGTGAGAAGTGGCAGAGGCTGTAAGGTGATCCTACGACACTCACGTCTGGAAAGAGCACTCTCCATGATGAAAAATGCAAGATGCACAAAAGCAAGACGTCGGACTCGGCCGATAATGCGTCTGTGTGTGTAGGCCCAAGAGTACAAGCAACCCCCCCAAAATGCGGCACTTTATAAAAGTAGTGAATTTACAAAATTGACAATGCCATCATGTAATGTGTGAAAAATCATGCAACTTTGACCAAAGAAGTGCTCGAAATGAGCAACGAGTCAAAAGTTATGGCATTAAAACGATTCCCACAACTGATGGAAAAAGCCAATAAATGCTGCAAACGCATTAAAAATGCCTGAAATGGGTGCAAAGGGTGTCGTGTGGGTACTCGTTGGAAATGGCACAAAATTTTAATAGGGGTTTGTTTTGACTACGAGGGGGGGTTAGCCTCCTGCCAACCCTGACCTCGCCCTCCGTCTTCGACAAGCGTAGGAGGGGATTTAATACAAGCCAAAATTAAGAACCCAGAAATTAAAATGTTACAATGCCAATGAATGTTTTTTTATTTTTAATCTTAAAACATTAAAAAAGATGGAAAGAGGGCCCACGTTGGAAGAGTGGATTGTTGGCTCATGTCGAAGGACCACGCGTCTTTGGTTGTGCAAATGCGAGAAAACGTCCAAAAGACAAAATTTATGCAGTCCGGAGGTTCTTTGGAGGCTGAATGAGGGGGCTAATGCCACGTGGAGGTGCGTGCAGGTCTGCAGGAATGGAAGGAGATGCCAAGCACCAAAGCTGCAGAAAACATTGAACCCATGCAAAAAAACATTCCAATCCCACATAAAAACGTTTGAGGACAGCGAAGAACGGTGGAGCAGTAATGGAGTCACGAGTTTGAGTTTGATATGGCCGCTGTGTGCAAAGAAAATACATCTGAGCCCTAGCACGAGTTTGAAAAGGGCGCTGTGTGCATAAAACGTCCCAAGGAAGATCGCAAAAAAAAATGTTTTTCCAATGCCGAGCAACAAAAAACATTTTTCCACGCATGTTCTTTGGATGAAAACGGGCTGAGCAGGTGCCAAGATAATAATGGCGTTGCAAAACATGAGTTGGCATGAGTTGTAATGGTGCTGCATAGTTCCCAAGCTAGAAATGGAGAAATCCTTCGAGCAGGGAGCATAGAAACAAAGGAGGCACGAGCAAATGAAGCAAATAAACCAACGTATCATCAGATATCAACGAGCCAAGCCTGAGCGGAAATAGGTGATTGGTTTTATATGGCGCCAGTCCTCAAACAAGCCAAAGCAATCACGAGTCCGAGATGGCACGAGCCAAAAGAACATGCAGAAGTTTGTAAATGAATACAGCACGAGCCAGGACAACAAGGCGAGATAACACCCGAACAGTCGAAGACCCCTTTAAAGAACTTCAATACAGGTAGTAAAGCTGATCTGCAACCTTGAAACCATAAAAGAAGAACCTGAATGGAGGTATAAACACCAAAATCAATGCACTAAAGCACATAATGGAATATCCATTATGACACATGCAATGAGAATCGTAAATCACGCCTTAAGCCGAAAAACATGCACAAAATGCCGATGAGTGCACGGATCCACAAGACCCGCTCTGATACCATGAGAGAGGGTTTAAAACCCAAGCGAGGATCACGAGGGACGACGTGCACATCAACAGACGTGTGAATGGCGGCGTGAAGAGATCTCGGGGAGCGAGCATCAATCGAATGTGCATGCAAATATTTGAAACACGGGTAGAACTGGTTTAGCCATAAAACTCTCCTCTATCTCATAGATCAAATGGGGTGTACATATAGGAGGTGCTGAGTAACCCCGATCTGCTGCAATCATGACAACTCGAGTAGAGAGGGAGAGTTACATTCCCGAATAGAAGTGTAACTCCCAGCGACGCATATGACGCATGAGACGCGCAGCGCGCGACCGACACGTAAGGGAACCTCATAATGACCCCTAAATGACATGTGGACTCTACGATCTCACCTAAGTGAGATGACTCACCTAATGATGTGGAAAATAACACACACCAACAACCCCTAAGGTGGTAATAGGTTTAGTTGAGGAAGATGATGTATGTGCGGGTTTGGATTTAGATGTAGGTTGGGTTATGGGTAAGGGTACGTGTTGAGTTATGATGGGTGTCATGGAAGAAGTTGTGATAGAGGTAGTTGTGTTCGTTTGGATTGGTCGAAATATGTTTGGATAGATAGTGGAAGTATCAACAAGTGACATCTGCATCTGTGTTGAGACAGAAACAAAAAGGCGCCCCCAAAGTAAGGCCCTATCCACATAATCTAAGCGATCGGCCAAACGTGAGAATGACACGTCTGTAGGTGGAGTTGATGAGGACCTAATGGCTATTCCCGTAAAATGTGTCTTAGAGATGGGGAATTCGTTAGCTTCAACTTCCGTAGGTAAGAGAACCAAAAGTAGGTTTGCAAGATCTTGGGTAGCTGATGGAGAATGCTCACCAAGAGGCAAAGGTATCTCAACTGGGTATGTGATAGGGGGAGGAGATGATGGGTACTCCTCTATAGGAGGAGGAGATGGTGGGAGATCCTCTATGGTTGGAGGAGGCAAACAAGTATCCTCCGTGAATTGAAGAAGTATTGTGGGTGTTGGTTCCCTAGGTGGAGAAGCCAAAGGTGAAATGGTCTCGATGTTAGCGAAGGCTCCTCCATAGGTGAGGAAGGAGGTGAAAGGTGTTCCTCTGTGGGTGAAGGAACAGGGGAGGTTGGTTCCGATGTGGAAGGAGGATTTTGGGCTAGAATCTCCTCTATGGAAGGAATATGGGGTAATTGGGAGGCAACAGGTGCATCACTAAAAATAGCGTGAACCTCGCGGGTATGGGTATCATGAGTCGAGGCCTCACCGGTTTGATTAGATGAAGGGGCATGATTGGGAAATGGTTTCTTGAAGATGTGTAGGTTTTGGTTGGTAGGTGCGTTAGGATTATCCACGGTTAACTCACCTTTCTTGAGCATTTCTTGGACAATATTTTTGAAAGTGATGTAATTACCGTCACTATGACCCTTTACTCGATGATAGTTACAAAATTCATGTTCTTTATACCATGCGGGCATGGGGCGAGTAGGGTCAAAACCAGTGTGTGGTTTTATGGGCGGAAGGGTGATGGCCCCATATTTGATAAGCTTTTCTAAGACAGAAGAGTAAGGCTTCCCGATTGGGGTGTATTTCCACTTGTTCTCGTCTGATTGAAAACTCTGGATGGGTGAGAGATTAGATGAGGGGGTAACCCGATTTGACGGATGAGCTAGACCGGATTTGAGTACCATCTTTGCGTTAGCGGTGCCCTGGCCTTTGGATAATTGTTACGTGGTTTAGAAGAAGAATAATTATCATTCGACTTGAATGCCAAATTCTTATTACGTAATTGGATTTTCTTCTCTTTGATAGCACGAATCTATAACTTTCGTGCCATGGTGAATGCTTCATCAAATGTTTAGAAAGTCTGAACCTTCGTGGTCGGTGAGATATATCTAGTGCAAGCCCGTGTGAAGAGCTTGATGAGTTCTGTTTGTGGTAGTTGGAAGGTGAGCTGATTAATCAGGCTACACCAATGAGTGACAAAATCTGCAGTGATAGATTCGTCCTCATCCGATGCGTGGATTATAGGTCGGTCATGGTAACCTTCTTGACGATATTGATGGAGAAATGATCCAAGAAGGCTTGTGCTACCTGATTAAATGAAAATATAGTGTCTAGGTAACCCACTATACCAATCTAACGCAGGTCTAGTCAGAGACATGGGAAAGGTCCTCAAGAGCAAAGCATCATCTTGCGCGATCGTAGCACCCATGTTTAAACGATCGCAAATGTTGTTGTGGGTCTTCCTTGCTATTGAGCGGTTGAATTTAGGCATCTCTCAATGTATGGGGTATGGATGAATAAGAATGGATGGGTGGATGGGCTCATTGCAAATCTCGTCATAGGTGAGAGTGTTGCGGGAGCCAAAAACCAATGCCTCTAATGTCTGCATCTTGTCCAACATCAATTTGATTTGGTCATTGGTAGGTTGCGATGATTGGGTGCCTCCTGTAGCGTGAGAGGGTTGGTTTTGGGCATATAACTCGGGGTGACACTCTAGTATATGGCGCTTCTGTAGGTTGATTGAGAAGAAAGCAATGAAACAGGGGGCATACCTGCATCGAATAATAGATGAAACGGAGGTCGATGATAGTACGTATATGGAGGTGGAAGGGTCACGGTAACCCTAGTGGTAATGGGGGCTAACAATTATGGAATGGAAAAGACCACATTCGAAAGGGGTAGAGGTCATCGACACCCAGAGGTGGTAGTGTAGCTACGGGTATATGCAAGACATTAGGGGCAGACTAGGTTGTATTTTGGGTAGTTGTCAAAGGTATGATAGATGTGGCGGTGTCATGGATATAGCAGACGCGATAGGCTCATAAGCAGTATAGGCCCTAACTGCGAAACGATTGGGGTAAGGTATATGCGGGTAGCGTGGAGCCGGATGGGGCTGACGCGAGTGTGGGAGTGAAAGTTGAGGGGGATAGATACGGGCATGTCGTATATCAATTGACTTGAGGCATATCAAAGTTAACGAGTGGGAAAGATAAAACTATAAGGCGACAGGGTTTTGGTCAAGGAGTCGCATGGATTCCTCATCTTCGGTAGCGATAGTAATAGGTTGGATAGGATCCATGGAGGGCGATAAAATTGAAGGTGATGAAGGACTAGGTGGGAGTGGTTGAAAACTGGTGTGGAATACGAGTGCGTTTGCTTGTCTTTGGGTTAGCACCATGTGAACCGGTGCATTTAATCGGGTTGGGCTGCTTCTCTGTAAATGACACAGAAAAATAGCAGGGACAGGTGAAATAGGTGGTAAAAAGTGGATTAGGTACCAAATGTCAGTTGGAAAATGACACAGGCTAACCGATGCTAGTTAGGTAAACCAACACCGATTCTGAGTAACCACGACGGTCCACCGGGAAATCGACAGTGAGTCAAAAACATGGTATATGGTCAAATTTGGCGGTATGCCAAATCGATGAGTTTTACAAGGCCAATGGGAATGATAGCAAAGTGATAGGGAATCAAAAGATGAAGAAGATGAATAAAAAGTCCTTTTGGTAGGTTAACAAAAGGACACGAACCGATCTTTGGTTTGGTATAACCGACGCGTCGGTGAGAGGGTAATCGATGACGGTCGCTAGATCACACCGCCATCCTTTGTGAAATTGAAAGCTTGATGATGAGAGAAAAGTGGTTGTGAATTAAAATCGATGAGGAATCAAACCCATAATTCTCCGAGAATGATGAGAATATGGCCCGAGCACTCGAAAGAGTTAGAATACACCAACAATGATGAGGAGCGTGTGAGGAGAAACAAAAATAAATGACGAATGTGCCCTCTCACCTCAAAATGCAAGCGAGCAGAACACTAAAAAAATGTGACCCTAAGAGTGCCTTTTTATTATGTTTGTTTAGCTTATGCTATTTAAGGACTGACTCATGAAGCGTAGAATATAATTTTTGGTAAGGATGGCTTCCTACAAAGAAGGAGATCTAAAAGGTGAGATTTCGGGTATTTTATGGCGGGGCGGGCTTCGCTCTGAAGTATGACTCGATAGAGCAGCGAGTTGGGAGTACCTGCCAATCCTCATATCAGTGCGATCGTTGATAGGCGTTCTTAGGAAAGATGTTGTTTAAGAATATGTATTTTTTGAATTTGTGTGATTTGGCAAGACTCGAGAGAGAGAGAGAGATGTGTGCTTTATGATTTGTTTGTCAACCATCACCGGGAATGACTTCTAGCGTATCGGTTTCCCGTAATTAATGTGAGATAATGTGATAAATCAGAATGCAATGCACTTATTTTAAGCCCAAATCAAAATGTGAAGTTGGATGACACAAATATATGAAGAGGAAGAGGGATGCTCTTTCACTAAAATGCAGAAACATGAAGAAATGGTTCTTTTAAGTACACCAAAAGAAATGTTTCTTTTAGAGAAAAGATAAAGAAAAAGAGGGTTACCAAGGAAGAAAATTAATGTGTATGATTTTTAGAAGGAAACAAAAACACAACTTTTCCTAGGAATGAATAAAATTCAAGGAACTCCGAATGGGTCCCACCGGGTGTGCCAAAATGTTTCATTTGATTCTTAGACGTTTCTTTGAAATATCGACGAAACAAATAGGGTAACGGGCATAGGAGGAATACTTGTTGAAATGTTGGTTGATGGGTTGTTGCGCGCGTGTTGACTCCTTGATCCACACTGATCATGAGAAATTCCTTTTGGCTAGGAGGAACTACCTGTAATGGAAAGCAAGACCACCAGAAAAAGTTAAACAATATGTGCAGTGAACTGCCTAGCATGTGCTAGATCCGGGAAGTGTGATACTTCCTAGACGGTTGTCGATCCTTGCTCAAATTTTTTTTAATGTGGGTAATGAAGTAAATCCTATTGCAATTAAAATGATTTGGGTATCTCATCCAAAATACAATAAGAAAGATCTAATCTAATAGGCTAAGTTAAAATAAGATCCGAAGGTCAAGTGGCGGTTACTGGGTCTCTGCAGTCGATAAAGGTCTCGGGCGGAGGTCACAAATGATTAAAAGTGATGTGAGAACAAGTGGATAGGTCACTGTTGCAGGTTGTATGGGTAAATACGAGAGAATGACACCGGTTAAGGGTGGCCAGAAGCGCGGTTAGGGAAAAATCGGTGCCGATTCTTGTGGAATACTGGGAATGCCACAGAATGGGCTTTGGATCTCCCTTATGATTACATAAGGAATTGATTGGTTGGAAAGAGGTATTAGGCTGTTTGGGTGGGGTTTGGTGAGGTTTTAACGGGTATGTGGAGGGGTGAGTATGAATGGAGGTCAATTAGTGGCTAAGGAAACAAAGGATGACAATATAATGATGAAACTAATGAACCAAAGAAGTAAACTATTCCACTTACTTGAAATCTGGTCCTGGGTGTCTATGAGTGATGAATGAAGGTACTGGAAAGGGGTTGAATGTTGTTGAGGATCACCAAATGAAGCTCCTGCATGGGCTGCATGTGCATTCTCTTTTGCTTGGTTGGATCAAATATGTGTTGGGGTGAATGTTGGATGGTTATGCAAGAGAAAATGCTTGATCTCCTTCCTTGCATGCATGTTCTCATTGAAATTCGTTCTCAGAAGATGTAATATCTCTCAGGAATGTTACCAATGTTTTCCAACCTCCAAAATAAGGTTGTTTTGGGGGTTAAAAGGTGACCGATGGTGGTTCCAGATTAGCTTGGCGGCGATTACGGTGTAACCGGTGTTGGTCGAAGGTGGGATTTCCTAGGTTTACTAAACTAGGGATATCCTCTTGATTTTATGGGATCTTGTGTCATCAACCCATGGATTAGATTGAAAGCTTCTTGTAAGCATGTGGGAATGTGGTTAGAGGAATGTAGGCATTGATTTTTTTAGGGTTTGGGTAAGTCTTAGTTAGTTATGGCAACTTACTAAGAATAAGTCTTAGGGTGAGTTGGTTTGATGAGGTGTCTAGGTGAGATTTATGTGGACATTATCCTAATTAAGATATTTAAATAGATATGGTGAGGATAATGAATTAATTAAATTAAATTAATTAAATTAATAGTAGTGGGGTGAAGGGGGCCATGGCTAGGTTAATGTGATGAAGGGTGTTTATTTATCGACGGACCAAAGGGGAGTGTGACCTAATTTTAGTGTCTATAAACTCAGCCCTTATATTCTTGCTCTACTACTTGCTGGTGTTTCAGTTCCCCTTCAGACAATCTTCCCATAGATGGCAGCACCTCTGCCTTGGGGAAAACGGATTGGGCCTCTTGCTCTTCCTCAACCATTGCATGAGTTACCCAAGAGTAGTAGGAAAGGTTTTCCTAAATTCCGAGGTGATGGGAAGGTACACCCAGATGAACACATTGCAGCCTTCAATGTTGCATGTGGGATTCTTGGGATTGAGCATGAAGACGTTTCTGTTAGGCTCTTTATAGAAACATTGCAGGATAATGCTACTGATTGGTTCTATCATCTTCTTACTGGATCAATTATTGATTGGACCACCTTGACGACTGACTCGGTTTGAGCAACATTTCGAACTGTTGAAGATGTGCATGCTCTCTTGGCTCAAATTTCTCATATCAAGAAGGAACCACATGAACCCATGAGAGAATTTGTTGTCAAATTCAACAAGCTCATTAATAAAATTTCACAGAACACTCGTCTGTAGATCAAATCCAAAAATGCTTCTTCCTCAATGCTCAATTACCTGAAGTAAGCTATGCACTAAGGAGAGCTAACACTGCAACTCTGGATGCTTGATCAACATTTGGCTATCAATGTTGAGGATGATTTAATCATGTCAGTAAACTGAAAATAAAATCCTCCAAATCTAAAGCATCCTCTTCCTCTCCTAGAGCCAATTTAGATCAGTTAGTGCAAAAGTTGGCAAATGATCTCATTGCCATCAAAAAGCAATTGGATCAACATACTCCTTATCAAGATATTCCAAGAAGAAATTTTCAGCCTAGGAACCAGTTACCTCCTTCTCGTAATAAATCGCTATCAAGGCCCACCTATCAAGGTTCCAATCAATGCAACTTGTGAAGTTCAAGAACCTGATGAGGAGGAATTTAATGAAGACTTTGAAGACCCAGAAGAAGAGGTTGATGAAGAACAAGAGGAACTTGGTGGATCTCAAGCTCATTTCCTCACCACTGAAGGTATGGATGATGAAGATGAATATGATGAAAGAGTGGAAAATATGAATAGTGAGTCATATGTTGTTATGACTCGGGAGAAAATGAACAGAGAAAAAGAAAAAGTGATGTAGCCTACTAAGAAATCCAAGGAGTTTCCTATAACTATTCTAGTGGTTACAAGAAGAGGAGCTCTTATTCCCACTGCCTCCATGCAAAAGGTGAGTAATGCTAATCCTCCTCCTTCTACCTCTGTTTCCAAAACTTCTTGTCCTTCAATTCCTAAAGTTGATAAATCAAAAGTTTCTCCTATTCCTAGTAATGATGCCCCATCCACCTCCGGGTCTTTTGATATCATTGATCACCTCAAAAAGACCAAAATCCAAATTTTAGAGGTAGAGTTTTACCAAACCCATCCAAAATCCTTTGCTAAAATGGTAAAATTTGTCAATTCCAAATCCAAAGCCTCATCCAATACTTCTAAAGGTCTTTTACCCACTCCCTCTTCCTCACCTCAACCAAGCCTTATGGCTGCAATCACTTCCCCTAATGAGAAAATTGAACCATTCTATGTGACTCTCCTCATAGCTGGCCATAAACTCAGTAATTGTGTTATAGACTCAGGAGCATCAGACAATGTAATGCCTATAAAAGTAGCTCATGCTTTGGGCCTAAATCTAACACGTACCTTTGGTTCCTGCTATTCCATGGAGAGTAGAGAAGTGCCTTTGGTTGGAAGGATTAAAGATGCACAAGTAGCCTTCACTGATTTTCCAGAGAAAAGGGTTACAACCACTATTTTGGTTGCTAATATTCCTCCCTCATATGGTATGTTACTGAGTAGGAATTTATGTAAAAAGGTAGGAGGTGAAATTCAGATGGACTGGTCACATGCTTTGATCCCGGTCAATGGAAAAATAAGAAAGTTGTTACCAAAAAAGAAAACTGAGTATATTGTGCAAAAGATTGATGATCCAAAAGCACAAATACTCTATGAAGATATAGGGCATGACAACTATATGATCATGTCAGAGGATGAGGCAAGTCTTCCTAAGGGAGTGATTCATGATCCCAATGGCATTTGGACTTTGGAGTTTGATGGAAGCTACTCTTTAGCTGGTGTGGTGTTAATCTCTCCAGAAGGGAAGATTCATCCATTTTATTTCAAGATTCATTTTAAAAATAAAAATAATACATCTGAGTATGAGGCTCTCATCCTTGGGTTGAGCATGGAAAAAGAAATAGGAGTAAAGAATCTTTGTGCTTGTGGTGATGTAGAGTTGATTGTGAAACAAGTAAGGGATATTTACCAAGTCAAGAATAGGAGATTAAAACATTATAGAAATTTTGTTTGGGATTCCATTGAATTCCTTGATGCTTTCTCAATTGAAGATGTGCCCAGAGAAAAGAATACTAGAGCTGATTCTCTAGTTGTCTCAGGATCTTTATTGATTCCTCATCCAGATTTCTCTCAAGAGAAATTTACCATTGAAATGATTCATAGGCCTAGTGTGCTAGATAATGTAAGCAACTGGCAGGTTTTCAATGATGATCAACACTTGCTCTCTTTCTTAGAGCTTAAAGATAACTTCAATCAGTTATATTTTGAAGGAAGTGAAACTCTTCCTAGAGAATATGTGCCCTCTAATGAGGAAGATATCAAGGAAGAGATGGATCAGGATGGTTGTATTAAGTTGAAGGGTAACAAGATTCCCAAAGGAATGGTGAGTATAGAAGATTTGTTTGAAAAACATGATAGGTTCATCAAATCTGAAGCTTCTCAAGGACTTGACAATTTGTTGAGTATGAGAAGGTCAATATTGGAAGCAATGATGAACCCAGGGTGGTGAATATTGGAAAATGCTACACTCAAGAAGAGAAAAAGAAAGCAATAAACCTATTAAAAAAGTATGCTGATGTTCTTGCCTATTCATATGAAGATCTTAAGGATTTTTAACCAAAGGAGATGTAACACTATATCCCTCTGAAACCAGGATCAAACCTTTCAAGCAGAAGCAAAGGATATAAATCCTAAGGTTGTTGATACTATTTTTCAAGAGATCTAAAAGTTACTAAAAGCCAATATTATTTTCCCTATACATCATTCAACATGGATTGCCAACATTGTGCATGTCAGAAAGAAGAATGGTGAGATTCGCATCTGTGTAGATTTCAAGAATTTGAATCAAGCCTCTCTAAAAGAAAACTATCCACTCCCCATGATGGATCAAGTTTTGCAAGTGTCTCAAGCTTTGAGATGTTGTCTATGCTAGATGGATTCTCTAGATACAATCAAGTGGAAGTCAATACCCCAGATCAGCACAAGACTACTTTTACTACCCCTTGGGGCACCTTTGCCTACAAGAGAATGCCATTTGGTCTTATCGTGTTTGTGCCACTTTCTAGAGTGCAATGGATTTAGCTTTTGGCAGTCTAAAGGGAAAGTGTATTGTTGTGTACCTTGATGATTTGACTATTTTTTCCAAAACAAGGGCAGATCATCTTTAGCATCTGGAAATAGTTCTTCAAAAATGCAGAGAACATGGAGTTTCCCTCAATCCTAAGAATTCTATCTTTTGTGTTACTGAAGGAAAGTTCTTTAGGGCATATTGTTTCCAAAGAAGGGATCAAGATAGATCTAGAAAGAGTTCAAGCAATCTAGCAGATTCCTCTTCCCACAAGCAAAAAGGGTGTTCACTCTTTCTTTGGCAAGATAAATTTCTTGAGGAGATTCATTCCAGATTTTGTAGAACTAACTATGAGTGTTGCTCACATGATGAAAGGAAATCAAAAATTTGGTTGGACTTCCGAAGGTAAAGAAGCATTTGAATGTGTCAAGAAAGCCATTGCTAAGACTCCCATCTTAGCATGTCTTGATTTCAATAAGAATTTATTATCTATTGCTTATGCTGAGAGTACCTTGGGTCTTGTGCTAACTCAGAGAAATTCCATTGCTTTCAATAAGGATCATGAAATTCCAATTGCTTTCATGAGCTATGTTCTGAAAGCTCATGAATTGAAGTATACTATGATGAAGAAACATGATTTTGTAGTGGTCAAAGTGAAAGCAATTTCATTTTTATATTCTTAATTCTCACTCTATTGTGCTTGTACCTGATACAACCATCAAGTCTATTCTTACACAATAGGAGTTTGGAACTAAGAGAGGCAATTGGGTAGCAAAAGTCCAAGAATATGACCTTGATATCAAGCCAACTAAGCTAGTCCTGGGGTAAAGGATTATGTGAGCTTATTGTTGAAGGAGTTGATGAAGAATTTTCCACAAAAGCAGTTGATGTTCATGTTGTTCTCTTCCTCAATTCAACAGATGAGTGGTATGCTGATATTGCACATTTTCTTACTTATGGAGAGTGTCCATCCCATTTGAGTGCTAAGGAAAAGAGAGCTATTAAGCTAAGGTATGCATAGTATGTATTATGGGAAAATGCTTTGTTCAAGCGAGGCATAGATGGAAGATTCCTTAAGTGTGTGGACAAAGAGCAACAAAAGAAGTTGTTTTTAGCTTTTCATGATCAAGCTTGTGGAGGGCATTTCTCTTATGTGGTCACTACCCATAAAATCCTTCATGTAGGGTACTATTGGCTGAAATTGTTCGAGAAAATGCATCAAAATGGGTAGGTAAGTGTGAAGCATGTCAGAATTTTGTTGGGAGACCTAAGTTGGCTGCTTTACCACTAAAACCAGTAGTGATTGATGAGCCTTTTCAACAATGGGGATTAGATTTCATTAGAACTCTTAACCCACCTTCTAGTGCTAGACATACCCACGTACTAACTGCTACAAATTACTTCACAAAGTGGGTAGAGGCTATTCCAGTCAAAAGCACTACTTCTGAGGTGGTGTGTAATTTCATCAAGGAGAACATCTTGATAAGGTTTGGGGTACCAAACAAGATTGTGATTGATAATGCTTCCAATTTTTCTTCTTCTGAGATGATGGATTTATGCTATGGCTATGGAATTTCCCTTGCTCATTCTTTAGATTATTATCCTCAAGGGAATGGACAAGAAGAATCAACAAATAAGAATTTGGTAACCATCATTTGGAAGCTTGTCAATGACTCCCAAAATAATTGGCACAAGAAGCTCTATGATGCTCTCTAGGAAGATAGAATTACACCCAAAAGAGCAATTGGGGTGTCTCCATTTCAGGTGGTGTATGGTGTTGAAGCTCAACTACCAGTAATAGTGGAATTACCAGCCTTGCACTTAATGAAGGCTATTAAGGATTCAAGTTTCACCAACTCCTTAGATAAGAGGATCATGTATCTCCATAAGCTAGATGAAGATAGGTTGCGAGTTGTTGATAGAATCTCAACTCATCAACTGAAGGTGAAAGATTTTTTTGATAAGAAGGCTAGACCCAGAGATTTTCAAGTGGGAGACATTGTTCTGTTGTGGGACAAAAGGCATGAACCTTGAGGAAGCCATGGTAAGTTTGATTCTCTTTGGCTTGGTCCTTTCAAAATCAGACACTTTGCTGGAGAAAATTCTTTCTACTTGGATTATATGGATGGATCCTCTCTCCCACTTCCTTATAGTGGGAAATATTTGAAGTTGTTCAAGTCCTAGGTGATTAGGCAGTCCTTTTGTATATACTATGTGTGGTGTTTTGTTTTTGGTTTTCCTTTTTGGTTTGTTTCCCTTCCGTGTGTGTTGTCTTCTGTATTGCTTCGCCTTTGACTCTATTTTCCCAATGGATAAGGAACTGATATGCTTTCCCAAAGTTTTTCTATGGTTCTTGATCTTGCCTCGTTCCTCTGTCCTAGCCAAGTCATCCCCAGAAAGAGCCAGTTGTTGTCACCCTCAAAATCCCCCTCATTTTTTTCAAGTCAAGTTTTGAAAATTTTGAGTTGGTACCTTTGAGAGATGTTTGAGCAGTGAGAATTCTGGAGAGAGAGAAAATTCATGCTTTGAAGAAGTTGGTGCTCATTTGCAATCTCGCCCTGTTAAAATCTTGCAGTCCGCATGGTTTGATAAAATTTATGTCTTCCCGTCTGGATGCTTGAAAATTGTTTCCTTCATTTGAATGAAATTGTCAAATCCTTTTTCTATGGCTGTGGATCGCATCGAGCCCGGTATTATGTACAATTATTCTTTCCACGAGGAGCAATTTTTTATTCAGGCGTAAATGGTGGAGTTTTACCTCTCTGTATTTTTCACATTCGTGATTGATGAGACGTATCTTCCCTATCAATTTATTTTTCGGCATCCACGAGTATGTGGATATCTCTAATTGGACGTGACATGGAGGATTATTCTGCGAACTTAACATTTTTTTGTTATTTTTACAAAAGTGTCAAATTGGCTATGTGGCCTCGAAGGATCTTGATTAGTTGAATCAACTAAGTATAGAAGGACCGCAGAAGGTTCCACGTGTATCTTCGGTACACTTTTGGTATGGTACACAAAAGCGGAGACCCCAAATGTGCGCACACCCTCCACGTGGTCAAAGTCCAAAAAGACAAAGCCACTCGTTGAATCGGCTAACTATGAAGAGCCGGCGAAAGCCTCCACGCATCCCAACGGTGCACCTCTAAAGGCCAAGTTCAAAACATAGTCTCCAAGTGAGTGCAGACTCTCCACATGCCTCATCACAACTCCAAAGGCACAACCAAAGAGAGACCCCAAACTTGCGCGACTCTCCACATATCTAGGGTTTAACATAAGTCAAATGGGGCGAATCCAGGTCATTTAATTGACTAAGTATAAGAGGGTCAGCGGAAGCCTCCACATGCCTCATCGGCATAAATTCAAAAGGTGCGGCCCAAAGAGAGACCCCAAACTTGTGTCAGCCCTCCACATGTCCAAGGTCTAAAAAGGAGACAGAGGTCACTTTGTTGAAAAGTCCAAGCATCGCATGATCCTCCATGTGTCTCATTGGTGCAACTTGAAAGGAAGAATCAAGAGTGGGTCCCCAAGTGTGCATGGGCTCGCCACGTGGTTAGAGTCAAAAGGGGCAAAACCGGCCATTGAATTGGCTAAGAAAAGGAGAACCAGTGGAAAGTCCCACGTGTCCAATCGGCACACCTTCGAAGGTCAGGTCCAAATAGAGTCTCCAAATGAGTGGGTCCCCAAGGCGTGTGCGGGCTCGCCACATGGTCGAGTCAAAGGGGAAAAATCGATCGTTGAATCGTCTAAGGAAAGGAGAACTGACGGAAAGCCCCACGTGTCTAATCGGTGCACCTCCGAAGGTCAAGTCCAAACAGAGTCTCCAAATGAGTGGGAAGCCTCCACGTGTCCCGAGTCAGACATAAAGCCTTCACCAAACAGAGGGACTTAGTCAAAATACAAAAAATACAGAACATGCCCACAAAGGGACACGTGGCAATGTTTCAGGTCAAAGTGGGAAGGTGGGCCGTCAGAGCATTTTGGGAATTTTGGCTTTATTACCGAAAGGAGTAAAGTAACAAAATGAGTCGCAACCTCATGAAGCCGTGTAATGAATATATGTTGAAAAGTCAAAGCGGGAGGTGGATCGCCAGAGCACTTTGGAGTTTTTGGATTTATTTTGTATAAGGAATAAAGTGTAAAAGTAAAATGTGACCCCATCGGCACACCGGGAAAAAGTCAAATATTGAACCCGCATCGAAAGTCAAAGTGGAGAGGTAGGTTGTCGGGACACTTTAGGAATTTTGGCTTTGTTTCCATAAAAGGCGTAAAGTGATAAAGTGAACCACGACCCCACTCATACCAAGGGATAAAGTTAAATGTTGAGCCCACATCAAAAGTCAAAACGGGAAGTAGGTCGGTGGAGAACTTTGAGATTTTGAGCCTTGTTTCCAAAAGAAGTAAAATTATAAAGTGAGTCATGACTCTTGTTACCACTCAGGTAAATCCACGTGTCAGACCTATATCAAAAGTGAAGTTGCAGGCTTGTGGGGTTGCGGGAGACTTTTGCAATTTGTATCTTTGGCGCTAAAGGCACCATTTCAATTTCAGGCCTACAGATCCATTTTGTGAAAATTGCATTTTTGCCATTTTTGTATAGATTCGATTCAAATATTCAAATGAGCATAACTTTCACTCTGGTGCTTGAAATTTGACAATTATTATACTGGATTGGAAAGATCTTGGTCTCCTCTACACCATGCAAGCATAAAATATTGTTTTCGTAGGATTTGATGGTTGGGAATCTAAAGGGTCTTTCAAGCCATTTAAATGGGACCCGATTGCTTCAACTACCCATATCGATCTAATTTTCCATCCTTTCTTCTCCAACATGCCAAACAGACATGGAGAACCGACTGGATATCTTGATTTGATTGAAAATATGGGAAACATCTTTCGTGCCATTAATATGTGATCAGACTGCTTCAACTAGATCAAATTTAATCTGATCTTCCTTCCTTCCTTCTTCAGCATGCCAAAGACATGCAGAACTAGATTTGATAGATTGTAGGTGGATTTGTAGGGACATTGATGGTTGGTGGTTGAGCTTATAAATCAGATTTCTTTGCTTCTCTTCTTCTCCTCTCTTCGCTTCATCTATAAATGTAAGAGCTTGGCTCATTGTAAATGTTAGACTCTGATACTTTTGAAGTGTAATTATAATCGAAAGTAAATCAATACAAAAGGATTTTCCCCTTTTCTCTATCTTCCTCCATTGTCCCTTCTTGCTTACCTAAAATTTGTGGATCATTTATCTTCTGTGATAAGAAACTTTGTGTTCTTATTGATATGATTTCTAGAACTTTGTGTCTATGGAATGATATCTTATGTTATGAATGTGAATGATTCTATTATGTATCACTCTTGCTCAATATGTATAGGGTTATACTCTGCTATCTATATTTCTTGAAATTATTGTTATATTATGCTCTTTCCTTTCTTCAGTTTATTCCATTCATTTGTATTGATAATATATTTTGGTATAAAAGCATTTCAATATGTTAGAAGTCCAATGCTAAGATGAAAGTTGTAAATTTGTATATAAGCTTTCTTTTGCTTTGAATAAAGGAACCTCTCCCATAAAGAGGAGGGACTTGTTGTCCTTGATCGTGGTTTTGTTAAAGTACCATTTTAAAACCCAACATTGTGTCATATTATGCAAATTATTCATTTATTATATGCAAGGTTCTTATCAAGTGGTATCAAAGCATCAATTTCGACAAAAAATTGGGTCAAAACCTAATTTTAGTGATTCGATATATTTTGGAAATGGATATGAATATTTTCTCAATGTTTTTACCATAGTTGCGAAAGGGTTTCATAAATCTATAATCCAAATTTCATAAATTTTCAAGCTTATTGTATTTTTAGGGTTTTGCCTAAATTATATTCACGAGCCACCTGTTTTAGAATTAATTTTTTAATTTTTTTTACCAATTTTTAGAATCCGTATCGGGGAGCTATGGAAATTTTTAGAATTTTGGATCTAGTTTGAAGAGGATATTGAGAGTTTTGTGTTTTAAAGAAACTCGGTCTACAGTTGCAATTTTTTGTCTTTCTTTAATTATTTTACATATTCAGAAATCTCTCAAAATTTTAGAAGGGGTTACTTCTTTGTGGTTTCAGATTTGAGGCTAAATGATAGACAAAATCATCAGGTCAAATATTGGTCAAAGGAGTAAGTTTGTGAAACCCTAATTTTTATGCATCATGGATATACCAATTTTCAATGGTAATGGGGAAATTGATGAAAAAACAAATGGTGGATACAATTTAAACAAATGTATTTTGAAGAATGTTTAGTATGAGTTAGTTTTTATCTTCGTCTTCGTGGGAAAGTGTGACATTGGTATTCTTATTTGGATATAGATCTATTGGATTGGGATTGGGAGGAAATGGAGGATATTTTATTATCTAGATGGGAAACAAAAAGAAACATAATTTTTTTAAAGAATAAGATGATGATGAAGAATAAGAAGAAGAAGAAGAAGAAGAAAAAAATGTTGATGATGAAGCTGCTACACATGATAGTGCATCTCCAAAGAAGGAAGCTTCAATATTTCAGTTTGAAGGGTGCATTCAAAGAAAAAAGGTAATTGTTTCCGTAAACCCCAACAAAAATTTAACTTCATCAATATGGATGTAGCTCACAATCTACATGTGCAAACAAAGCATATTAAGGCAACTCAAGTGGATGGTAAGCATATTCAAGTTTTTGAAGATTTAAAGCTCTCTATGGATAAATATGTTTTACATTCAAATTTTTATGCTTTAGATATGGATGGTATGGATATTATTCTTGGATATCCTTGGTTAGAGACATTGGGAACAATTAATCTTAATGTGCAAAATAAATTCATGAAATTATGGTACAAAAGAAAGAAAATTACACTGCAAGATATCACACTTAGCAAGGAAAAAATAATGTAAAATTAGATCATGAAGATGAATTTGAAGATGGTGAAGAAGGGAATAAGGATGAATTAGAAGGAGAGGATGAAGAATATGATGAAAAAGTAAAAAATAGTTTCTCTACTCAAGAGAAAAAATAAATAGCAAACAAGTTGGAAGAGGAAAAGAAAGTGGAGGAAAAGATTGATAAGGTTGAGCATACTAAGGTTGCACCATATAGACACCCACATCATCATGAGAGGAAAAAATCATGGAGACATGCTAGGACACACAAGGGAAACAATCTATATGGATATACAGGGAATTGGAGGAGTAATAATTTTGGCTATACAAGTTCTTATCATGTTAGGGCACATAAGGGCAACAATCTATATAGATATACAGAGAATTGGAGGAGCAATTATCAAGGCTATAAACAGAATCAATGGAGAAACAATTATATGAAATGGAATCATAGGAATAATTATTATGGATACACATGGATGCCGAGGAGGAACACATATGGACCAGGATGGAATCAGATGAGCACAATGGAATATGGAATCAGGTTTGGAGAAACATCACCCACTAGGATTTCATATGGGTGGTTGGATGATCGAGCATGGCGACAAGTGTGCAATAATTTAAAGCACACTAATTATATGGCTTCTTCTTATGTTTCGGGGATGAAACATGTCAAAGAGGGAGGTAATGCTATGTACCTTGGGATATGATATTATAATGTATATGGGTTGATGGAGATGCCAACATGTGGCACACATCCCCTTAGTTATATGTATGGGTTCACATGGGATATAATATTATAATGTATATGGGTTAATGGAGATGCTGACATGTGGCACACATCCCCTTAGTTATATGCGCTCACATAGGAATTAGTTATATTGGGTAATGAGTCAACCTACATTGGGATTAGGTGTTACCCATCCTATTTAAAGGATGTGAGTATCATTATGAGGAGGTCATGGATGTATGAGTTGAGTCTTCTACTTGGTAGAGGTATATTGGAGGTGTCCCCCTCGAAGTGGATTCCCATATTGGGAGATTGTGGAGTTACTCATTCCTTAAGGAGCATTGTATGGTGTTGCGCTACCTTGAGGGTATTATTTTGCATATATTACATATTTGGGCATCTTGTCCCCCCATATCTCTTGTGTTGTGTTATATTATGCAAATTATTCATTTATTATATGCAAGGTTCTTATCAAACAATGCTAACTGCATATGCAATATCTGGTCTAGTGATAGTGAGGTACAAGAGATTGCCAACAAGTTGTCTATATAATGTTCCATCTACTTCCTTTAGATTAAAGTTAGCACTCAATTTTAATCCAACTTCACATGGTGTACTAGCTGGCTTACATTCAAGCATTCTAAATTTTCTTAATACATCAAGAGCATATTTGGTTTGAGAAAGCAAGATCCTTCCTTCTTCTTGACATACTTGCATACCCAAAAAGTAGTGCATTAGCCCTAAGTCACTTATCTCAAAGGCCTTTTTGAGTTGTTCCTTAGTATCTACAATGTATTGCATATGATCTCTTGTAATGATTAAATCATCAACATACAATACAACAATAACAATTTGACCATCATTATACTTTACATACATATCTGGATCAACTTTGCTTCTTTTGAATCCCGCTTCTCGAAAATACTCATTTATTTTGGAGTACCATGCCCTTGGAGCTTGTTTAAGACCATATAATGATTTTTCAATCTAAAAACTAGATGTTCTTCTCTAGGTTTAACAAACCCTAGTGGTTGTTGCATGTAAATTTCTTCCTTTAAATCACCATGTAAAAAAGCATATTTAACATCCATATGATAAATTTTCCATCCATATTTTGTAGCTAAGCAAACTATTGTACGAATGGAATTCATTTTTGTGGCTAGAAAAAAGTTTCAGTATAATCAATACCTTCTTTTCGTGATAAACCCTTGGCCACCAACCTTGCTTTGTGCTTCCCACGTCTCTATCGGATCTGAATTTTGTCTTGTATGTCCATCTACAGCTAGCCAAATTCTTTCCTTGCAGAAGGGCTAATAATTCCCAAGTTTCATTTTTAATTATATAGTTTTATTCATCTTGCATATCTTCTTTCCATTCAATTTTTCCTTTTGCTTCCTCATATGTGTTTGGATCATCAACTTGCATCACCCTAGTCATAAGAGCATAGTTAGCAACAAGATTTTTAGGACCTTCTTAGTAGATATCTTGGATGCTTCTTGTTTTTCATGTGCTTTCATTGTCACTTTCACTTGATGATTCAATTTGAATTCCTTTTTCCTGAGAAGATGTCACACCTTCATTTGAATCATTAGTATCAATAGTTTTATCTTCTTCAATCAAGATTGGAAGAGAAGATGTATTAGTGGAATCATTGCTATTATTAATGATGTCTTCATCAAACCATACATTCCTTTTAATATGTATTTCTTCAGTCTTAGGATTGTATAACTTGTATGCTTTTGACTCCTCACTATACCCAATCATTATGTACTTCTCACTTTTCTTATCTAACTTTTTATTTTTCTGATCAAGGACATGAGTATATGCAATACTTCTAAAGACTCGAAAGTGAGAGAAAGTGGGATTTCTACTACTCCAAGCCTCTTCTGGAGTTATATTTATAACTACCTTAGTGGGGATCCTATTGAGAATATATGCATCTATATGAATTGCTTCAGCCCAAAATTTGACTTCTATGTTTCTAGAGTATAGCATGCATCCAACCATTTCCATCACAGTTCTATTCTTTCTTTTTGCAACCCCATTTTGTTGAGGTGTGTAAGAAACAATAGATTCTTTCTTTATACCATTTTGTTTGCAAAATTTTAGGAAATATTTATTTATATACTTGGTACCCCTATTTGTTCTTAGTATTCTTAGTGACCTTCCACTTTGTTTTTCTGCCAAAACCTTAAACTCTTTAAATCTATCAAACACTTCACTCTTACTTTTTAGAAAATATACCCATATTCTTCTACTGTAATCATCTATAAAAGTGAGTACATACCTTGATCCTGAAAGTGAAGGTGTTTTAAATGGACCCATGACATCACTATGTACTAGATGCGAGAAAATTTTCTCTCCACGAATTTCCTTGTGGGAAGATTTCAAAATGTTGCTTTACCATAGCACATCCTTCACAATACCATGCCTTTGAGAGATTTTGGGAAGCCCATAAACCATGTCCCATTTCTCCATAACCCTAAGAATTTGATAATTGATGTGCCCTAATTGCTTGTGCCATAACCTATTCATGTCAATATGCTTTGCAATAACACACATATTCTTATCTTCACACTTAGAGGTGAACTCTTGAAATTTATATAATCCATTTTCAAATTTACCAATTGCAGTGACTTTGTATTTATCATTCACATCTTTGATTAGACATTTATTGTTGTAAAATTCTACCTTGTATCCTTGATTTGCAATTTGGAATATTGAAAGAAGATTTGTCTTTAAGTCTGGAACTAATTTCACATTCTTGAATACACCATTGTCAACTTTAACATTTCATGTCCCCTTAACTTCTATAACACTATTATTGCCCAAAAATATTTTCTCTTTAGTGTTATTACTAGTTAAAGATTCAAATTGTTGTTGATTATGAGACATATTTTGTGTTGCACCAGAATCAATGACCCAATCATCTTTGTAAGAACTATTTGCCTTAAGAGCCACACATAGAGCATTACTTTTTGATTCATAATTTCTTGAAAACTTGTTTATTTTCTTTTCTGTACCGTTTCTCTTTTCTGTATCATTGATCCTTTTATAACATTCATTAGCTTTGTGACCTATCTTACCACAATAGTTACATTTCCACTTTGGCCTATTTCCATGATCATCATGATGTTTAGATGAATTATACCTATTATCATGCTTCCAATTCCTCTCTCTTGGCTTATGTTGATTGTCTTGAAACATCTTGTAGTTATATTTTCCCTTTGTCATGAAGGCTCAAGAATCATCATTGCAAGTCTCCCTTTCCTTGATTTGACGCTTTTCTTCCTGCACTAACTTGGCACATAGTTCTTCAGATTTGATGCTTGCTAATTTATCAGTTGTATCTAGGCCTCTTATAAAAGATTGATAAGATGCAGGAAGACTTTGTAATATTATTTGCACAAAATCATTATCATTTATACTCTTTCCAAGAGAGGCAAGTTCATTCTTCTTTTCTTTTATTTTTGTTAGGTGAGGCACTAACTCTTGTGTATCTGACAATCTCATGTTATATAATTCTGTAGTAAGAGTTAGAATCCATACATCACCTGAATTCTCATATGTGCTCTTTAAGGTAGCCCATACCTTGACTCTGCTTCTCTCATTACATACTTCTGGAAAGACTTCATTTGAAAGAGTGAGCTTTATCCATGCCATTGCCATTTTTATCTCTTCTATCCCAATTTTCTTGATCTTTTCCGGGATTTGTAGGCCTTTTTCCACATCAATAACAAGCTCATAAAAATTCTTAAGGGTTAAAAACATCTCCATATGAGATACCCAATCATAATAATTTTTCCCATTTAATTTAATTTCTGGAAAAGGAATACTATTAGACTCCATTATGAATAAATCCTCTTACAAATTGAGATAAAATCACTTATCTTCAACACACCAAAAATATGATTTCAATTAAATTTACAATCCCCTTTTTAAGATATTAGCAAAATAATTTAAAATTACTTCAAAAAATTATTTCTCCACTCAATGGTCTTCTCTTTCAATTTAGCCCCCAAAGAAACTTACTCTCCCCTACCAAAAACAAAAATTCACATAACACTTTTCCAAAAAGTTATAAATCTGGATTCCCCTTTTGAAAAAGTGGCACAAATTCATCCAATTCAATTTAAAATGGATGTGAGAAGAAATCAAATGCAATTTGGGAAATTTTCCCTTTACTTTTGTTGTTGTTCACTTACAATTTTTTGAGTGTTTGTCGAGGATATGCGATCCCACTCTCTGCAGAAAATATCCATGCGGTGTTTCAAAGACACCTTAAAAAAACATTTATTTATTTGTATGAGGTAGCAGGATCTTAGGTTTGAGCAGGGAAGAATGCTAGATAACAAACAAATTTATACAACTCACTCGATACCATGAAGAAAAACATGGGAGATATAATGACGAGCTTTATTAATAAATTACAAAAATATACAAACAAATTGAATGAGATGCGATGATCGATCGATTGATGTAGGAGTGACATGCTCTATATATAGTGTTGGAGAAGTCTAGAGGTGTCGGGGAATGTTCTAGAGAAGACTGGAGTTGAAAGGGGAAAAATCTGGAAAAGATCTTGCTTCCACCAAGAGAGCTCCTTTTGTTTCGCATGAAGTTTATCTTCTACAATTTTCAATTTAGTTTTAAGCTCTTTGGGGTTCACATCAATAAACCAGATTTCACTTTGTGATGAACAATTTGCATGTTGTTGAAGATGTGGAGTCTAGCTGCAAGATGAAGTGAAAATTTTCTTTTCCTTGATCTTGGGAGGAATGCATGGTCATGGATAAAAATAACATCATCTTATTAATAGACGGGTGTTGTTATGTTTATGTTTATCTTATTTATATGCATGTCTTATTTATAAGCATGCTTTATATTTAGGTTGCTTGTGGTTGAAGAAAACTTTTACAAAGAGGTGCACAAGTTATATATATATATATATAATATGTGTGTGTGTGTGTGCGCGCGTGGATTTACTCCTTAGTATATGAAAAAGAGAAAGAATTGTATTGTATTCCTTAGAATTTGAATAAAGGAGAAGGTTGTCTTGTTTCTACGGTGGATGTAGCCTGAAATACAATACAATTCTTTCTCTTTTCATATACTAAGGAGTAAATCCATGCTTGCGCACACACACACACACACACACACACACACACACACACACACACACATATATATACTGACCTTCTCCTTTATTCAGTCCTAAGGAATACAATACAATTCTTTCTCTTTTTCATATACTAAGGAGTAAATCCATGCGCGCGCGCACACACACAGAGACACACACACACACACATGTGTGTGTGTGTGTGTGTGTGTGTGTGCGCATGGATTTTCCTTAATATATGAAAAGAGAAGAAAAGAATTGTATGTATTCCTCAGAGGCCGAATAAAGGAGAAGGTTGTCTTGTTTCAGTGGATGTAGCCCACATTGGGTGAACCACGTTAAATCTTGGGTTTATCTTGTGATTGCACGCTTATGTTATTTATATTTTAATTCTATTTTATTCCTATCGTGTTTCGATCATAACAACTAGTATCGAGAGAAGGATATTGTTTAGGATGAAAAATCTCACGGGGAGGGTTTCTTGTTTGAGTGGGAGCAATGATAGAAGATAACAAGTTCAGGGTTGAGAAGTTTAATGGCCATAAATTTCAGCTATGGAAGATGCGGGTGGAGGACTACCTTTATCGAAAGGATCTTTATCTACCATTGAAAGGGAAAAATGTAAAACCGTCAAGCTATGAAAGATGAAGAATGAGCTGTTCTTGATTGGAAAGAAATCAAAATGATACGGTTGTGCCTTGCGGCCACCATATATTTTAATATTTCTACGGAAAAGACAACGATAGATCTAATGGAAAATTTGGGTAAATTATATGAAAAACCCTCAACCTCCAATAAGGTATATCTCATGAAAAGTTTGTTTAATATGAAGATGTTAGATGGTGATTTAGTAAATGATCATTTGAATGAATTCAACATGGTTACTAATCAATTAAACTTTGTAGGAGTAAGTTTTGATGATGAAGTTAGGGATCTTTTTATTTTGTGCTCATTTCTGAAAGTTGGAATACTTTGGTTATGGCTGTGAGTAATTTTGTTTCTAGTTCAAACACTTTAAAGTTTGATGATGTTATTGGTGTGATTCTTAGTGAAGAGATGAGAAGAAAAATCACAGGTGAGTCATCTGGTAATGCTTTGAGTGTAGAGAACAGGGGAAGACATAAGGAAAAAACAAAAAGGTCTTGGACACCGTGGAAGGTCTAAGAAGGGCATATCTAAATCTAGAAGCAGGATGGTATCTTTGGCATTGTGGAAAAGTGGGACATGCAAAGAAAGATGGTTGGTCTTTAAAATAAGGAAAGATCAACAAGAAAGAAAAAAGAGGCAAATGTAGTAGGTGATGTGTTACAAGATTCTCTTATACTTTCTTTAGATAATAAATCAAAATCTTGGGTTTTAGATTACGGTGCTTCATTTCATACGAGTTCTCATAGACAATATTTTCAAGATTATGTTCAAGGAATTTTTGGTAGGTATATCTTGGTGATGATGAGCCATGTAACATTGTTAGAAAATAAAGTGTTTATGTTAAATTACTGAGAATGGTAACACTTGGGTGGTGAAGAATGTCAAGCATGTTCCTAGCTTGAGGAGGAATCTAATTTACGTAGGGCATTAGGAGATGATGGTTGTATGGTTATATTTACATCAAATTTTTGGAAAGTTATTTTAAGGGTTCTCTTGTGGTAGCAAGAGGTAAGAAAGTAGGTACTTTATATTTATCCACTGTTAGTACTTATCCATATTCTATTTTAGCTACTACAGGTATAGACACAACTCTATGGCATCACATACTTGGCCATATGAGTGAGAAGGGGATGAAGATTTTACATTCATAGGGAAAGTTGTCATATTTGAAAAACATAGACCTGGAATTTTGTGAGCATTGTGTGTATGGGAAACAAAAGTGTGTGAGATTTCTCAAGGTTGGATCAACTAAGAAGGAGCACAAGTTAGAGCTTGTTCATACAGATGTGTGGGGGCCGGCTCAGGTATCTTCTCTTGGTGGTTCACGGTATTATGTTACTTTTATTGATGATGCTACTAGGAAGGTTTGGGTTTACTGTATAAAGAAGAAATATGATGTATTTAATACCTTCAAGAAGTGGAAATATTTGGTTGAGAATGAAAAGGTTTTGAAGTTGAAGTGTCTCGATTAGATAATGGTGGAGATCTTGCAACAATAAATTTAATAACTATTGTTCACATAATGGAATCCGTAGGGTGAAGATGGTTCTAAAACACCACAACAAAATTGTGTGTCGAAAGAATGAACATGACTATCATGGAGCATGCGAGGAGTATGAGATTGCATGTTTGGATTGCCTTCTGATTTTGGGCGGATCTTGTAGATACGATTGTTTACTTGATAAACCAAGGACCGTCAAGTGCTTTGGAAGGTGCGATACAGAGGAGGCTTGGACCGTAAGGAGGTAAACTATTCTTTTACTGAAAGTTTTTGGTTGTGAAACATTTGTGCACATTGATAAAGAGAATAGGATCAAGTTAGAAGCTAAGTCAAAGAAATGTACTTTCATTGGGTATGGTAATGCGATGATTTTGGATTCCAGGTTGTGGAGTTTGGATGAGAAGAAAATAATTAAGAGTAGGGATGTTATTTTCAATGAAAGGGTTATGTACAAGAAACAACTACGGGGATAAGAAGTTGAAAAAGTCGATTATGTAGCACTTGATGAGATAAAAGATAGAGAAGTGCTCAAAGGATTGGTAAATCATCAAGTTGGCATCAATCGACACGATCGTTGTTGATTATGTAGATCAAAATCAGCAAAACGATAAAAGCCTCAAAATCCAAAAATCTTGTAAGACATTCTACTAGGGTAAGTAAACCTCTACACAATTATCTTCGTATGAGCTTTAATATTGTTTATTGACGAGATGGTGGATAACTAAAAAGTTTTGAAGAAGTAATCTAGGTAGAAACACGAAAAAGTGGGATCGGGGTATGGATGAGGAGATGGACTCCTTGGATCACAACCAAACTTGGGATTTGGTTCAATTGCTTGCGGGAAAGAGAGCATTGCGAGAACAAGTGGGTTTACGGGTTGAAGAAGAAGACGGTGAAAAAAGAGGTACAAAGAAAGACTTGTTGTGAAGGGATTTGCACAGGGGAAAAATGTATAGAATTTGATGAAATTTTCTCTCATGTTGTTAAAATGACTTCCATTAGAATTGCTTTAAGTTTGGTAGCTATGGAAGATTTGCATCTTAAATAATTAGATGTAAAGATGCTTTTTCTTCATAGTGATTTGGAGGAAGAAATATATATGGAGCAGCCACATGGATATGAAGTCGGGGGAAGGAGAATTTGGTGCAAATTGAAGAAGAGCTTGTATGGCCTTAAGCAAGCTCCAGGAAGTGGTATTTGAGATTTGAGTTCATCATAGAACAAGGTTACTCTAGATGTCATTTTGGTCCTTTGTGTTTATGTTAAGAGACTAGATAATGCCGGCTATATTATATTTTTGTTGTATGTGGATGATATGCTTATGGTAGGGTCAAACTTGTAGGATATAAATGAGCTAAAGAGACAATTAGCCAATACATTTTCCATGAAGGATTTAGGTGCAACAAATAAAATTCTTGACATGAAAATCAATAGAGACAAAAGAGTAAAATACTCGAATTTGTCTCAAGAAGAGTATGTGAACAAGGTGTTGGACATGTTTAGGATGCAGGATGTAAAACCAATAAGTACACCATTGGCGGGGCAATTCAATTTGAGTAAATAACGATGTCCTAAAACATATGAAGAGATTGAATATATGTCTAGAGTTCCATATGCTTCAGGCGGTTGGAAGTTTGATGTATGTTATGGTATGCATAAGACCGGACATTGCCCATGTAGTGGGAGTTGTCGGTAGATACATGAGTAATCCAGGAAAGAAGCACTAAAATGTAGACCAGTGGATTCTCGAGATACTTGAGAGGGACCATGTGCAGACAATGTTGCTTATAGAGGGTCGAGATGTTTCTTTACACGATATGTTGATGTAGACATGGTGAAGATTTGGATGGTAGGAGGAGCACCACAAGTTATGTATTCGCTTTGGCAACATGACAATTAGTTGGATTTCTAAAGCTAAAAAGATTATTGCCTTGTCTACTTGAGGCGAGTATGTTCTTGTATCTACTGAAGCAAGCAAAGAGATGATATGGATGCGATGGTTCATGAAAGACTTGGGAAAGAAGCGGGGAAGATTACAAGTTATTCGGTGATAACCATATTGCAATTCATCTTGCCAAGAACTCAACATTCCATTCGAGAACCAAACATATATAACTCAGGTATCACTTCATTAGATCAGTTTTGGAGGATGAACAATTGATGTTGGAGAAGATCCATACAAGTTAGAATCCTGCTGATATGTTGACAAAGGTGGTGACAAAAGAGAAGCTGGAAGGTTGTTCGACTTCGATAGGTCTTCAAGATTGATCTTGAAGAAGAGAAACGAGTTAGAGAAGAGTCTGAGGATGAGCTGTAAGTGGGTTGCAATAATTAGTCTCCAAGTGGGAGATTGTTGAAGATGTGGAGTCTAACTGCAAGATGAAGTGGCAGTTTTCTTTTCCTTGATTTTGGGAGGAATGCATGGCCATGGATAAAAATAACATTGTCTTATTAATAGACGAGAGTTTTTATTTTTATGTTTATCTTATTTATATGCATGTCTTATTTATAAGCATGCTATATTTAGGTTGCTTGTGGTTGAAGCAAACTTTTACAAAGAGGTGCACAAGTTATATATATGTGCATGGATTTACTCTTTAATATATGAAAAAGAGAAAGAATTGTATTGTATTCCTCAAGACTGAATAAAGGAGAAGGTTGACTTGTTTCTGGTGGATGTAGCCCACATTGGGTGAACCACGTTAAATCTTGGGTTTATCTTGTGATTGCATGCTTATATTATTTCTGTTTTAATTCCATTTTATTGCTCATATGTGTTTCGATCCTAACACATACAATATTGAGTATGAAGATTCCAAGCTTACACTAAATTTTCCTTGGAAGAACCCAACCGCATCCCATATGAAAATATATATCTTTGTTCTGAACATTGAAGATCTTTCATTGCATCTTTATGATGGTTTAATACACGAGCTTAATTCTAGTCATCTCCACTCTAAACATTCCAAATGTACAACATATGATCCATTCGTCCATAAGTTGAGACTGAATTTCATTGAGGTATTTTGTCAAACAGTTCGCATGCAATCTCTAACAAAAATTATCTCGCAAATCCTGCGAGAATGACGTGAGGAGCTAGTGGTGTCTGCTAATTCTAGTCATCTCCACTCTAAACATTCCAAATGTACAACGGAGAGAGAGATATTTTGAAACAGTTCGCTAAAGAGAATGAGGGCTAAACTTGAGCATAAAGAAATGAAAAGAATCCTCCACTTGTTCCACTATTCAGAAACTGATCTATTTCATTGACACTCTGTCAAACAATTCACATGCAATTACCATCGTGCGTATTTGAAGATGCAGTTTTCTTTTCATAGCCTGCGCGAAGAGATGTCTTCTAAGATATATGATTTGTAGCAAATTGGTTCTCGTATTTTAATTTGCAAATTTTATTTCTTTGACGCTGGCAAGAAAAAACTTATCCGATGAATCGGGCTTTCGGGGAAGATGTGAAACCTGGGAACGTTCCTTTAGTTCAAACAGAAACCGACTTCACCGACTTGCACACTTTTAAACCTTTCTTCGGCTGCATCGAAGATATAGAGAACTCAGGGAACTGATTGACATGTTCAAATCTCACATTGAAAAGTTGCGCATGGCTAATAATCTTTATACCATCATTAAATTCCTGAAACTGCAGCGCCATGATGGACAAGATTCCCAGCATGAGTTAAGTACCGCTTGTCACGTCTGGAACTCAAATTTTTCTCTGATTATTTCCCATAATACGCACACCGAGGAACCTTTATACTTGGATTTTAGACAGTTGGAAAATAACTTATCAGGTCCGTGACGTCCGTCCAAGGTCCGGGTTTTAGGAGCCCGGGGAATTATTGAACTTGTGGAACGTTTCCCTAGGTATTTCCAACTAGAACCGACTTATCCGATGAATTTAAAATTTAAGCTCAAAACAATTTTCAAATAAATTATGAAAGAAAACACAAAATCCAACGAGTATAAAGGGCTCTCTTGATTAGGTATAAGGCTTCATTTGTCGGGAACACCACATAAAAATCATAGCTCCACGTGGAGTGAGGCCAAGGTGAGGATTTTGACAAGAATTGTTAAATACTAGAGGGGCGTATATGAGAGAACAAGGCCATGAATGACATATCCTGCCGAAGAAGTGCAAAAGTGAAGCTATTTTGTTTTTGGAATGAGTTTTATAGCCAAGCAAGTGTTGGTTGAGGATCCCAATTGCAAATGCATGTCAAAAGTCCGACATTTGTTGGGGAGAGATTTTAGATGCGAAAGCAAGGAAAAACTTTGGTTGGAAGCAAAGATCTGACAGGAAAGAGCATGCCCAAAAGTCCACTTAGTTAATGTCATAGTTCCAAGGTGTCAAAGCAAGTTATAAGTCTAACTAGTGTATGGGTACTTTTAGAAGTGTTTGATAAACACAAAAGTCTAACATAGGGAACCACACCCAAATATTTCCTTTTACTTTAGGTGTTGTTGCTTCTTTTATCGCTTCAGTGTTTACCAAAATATTTTCTTCCCAAAGGGGGAAAAATTATTGTATAGACTGTTGTTCTTAGTGAATGGTCATTTCTTTATGCCAAATTTAACAATACTATTATAATCTGTGAAGAATATATATACAAATGGAGAAAAAACATGAAAATATGTAAAGGTTTCGATGAAGAAATCGTGTTTAAGCTTCCCTCGAATCAAGGCTCCAAATTTGTGAAGGAAAAATAACAGAAGTGAAAAAGCATAGAGGCTTACTTGTTTTAAGTAATTATGTACCAGGAAAAAGCTATAGTTTCTGTTAAAATATTAATTGCCTTCAAATTTTGAATCTCCCAAAGTGGGGCCACGTAGGCCACACTCATGAAATGGGTGCAATCATGCTCACATCCGAGAATATTGATATGCGAGGCCAACATATTGACTGTGGTCGGGAATTATTTGAGATGAGCGGAGAAAATCTAAGGTGGGTATTACAGCGTTAACTATCTGTTTGGGGTGCGTAGGCCGAGAAATTGACAGGATGTGTGCCATTTTTAAAAAAGCGTAGAAACAATGACATGCTGCAAAACAATTAATTTGAAATTCCAGTTCACAGTGCACCGACCTTTGCATAATAATACAAGCACTTTATTTGAGAGCGAAGCATTAACCACGCGAGAAACCCAAGTTAACGCTTTTGTAAATTTAGTAGTAATTGGATAGTTCCAATGCAACGTAGAAAGTCAGAGCTATTAATAACTACAAACTAGCAATTACACCAAAGGGTGCAATGTACACGGCCCGATAGGGCGTACTACGAAGGAGTGTGAGAGTAAGCGGAGTGTTTTCGATTATGGAAAGAAGTGGCGTCATAGTAAAGGCGAGGAAAGGGATGTGCAAGAAGTTGTTGTATGGACCGAAGCGTGTGCGAAGAACATTTTAGCCTGCTTTTCCTCCAATTGTTTGGTTAGATGCATAGATATTATTTCTTGAAGATATATGCAGTGAATTAGAGCCCATACAAATTCCAACAACAAGTTCTACAAATGTACAAAAAAGTAGTGGGTACGAAATAAGGAAATTGTCACATACCTTTGTTAAAATAGGTTATACATGACACGTTTCCTACCCAAAACAATTGAGGTATTAGAAGGGCTCGTAGTTCCCCATGCATATAAAAAGAATTTGGTTGATTTTTGAATAGTATGATAATATAGTCGGGGAGAATTTTCTCAAAACCTGTTGTAGTAATTGCATGTATCTAATTTTCAGTAACAAATTTATCATAAAAAACAAATTGATAGAAGAGGTAAAGTAAGAGATGCTTAGCAATCGAGGGAAATCCGAGGATTCTGAGAATCTACTGAACAACAATAGATAACAATACAAGAATAAAACACAATAGATTTTTAATGATGTAGAAACAGAGAATGAAAGAGACAACTACGAAATTTATAACAACAAAATAAAACAACTTGGGTTTGAAATAACACAGACACAGGGCTTGAATAGTTTAACAATACATTTATATTCACCTAAAATGAACAACAGCTACAACTTTGCACACAAAACCTTCATTCATACAATAACAACTTTAAAATGTAGTTTTCTTTCATCAAAACCAATCTAGACTTGAGTTGGGACTTCACACTTTTTCTCTTCTCTCAAATCTGATTTTTGCTCCTACTTTATTACACAATAAAACATGAATCCTTAATAACATTCACCTACACAAAAACTTTCCTTACAAGGCAACACAAAATCTTTGACAAGAGATAATCAAGGAGATTTTTTCAACCAAAAAGTAAATATGCAGTTGTCATAATTAAATACAAATCTATGATGTCAATGAACTAAATCTGGAGGAAGACAAAAATACATTTTTACATTAAATTCCCAATTGATTTTCCAATACTCCCCCTTAATTATGAATAGCTGGAGATCATCAAAAATTTGTATCAAGTTTGTTCAAAAGTTGTTGTAACATTTAGGAGCTAACTGACATTTTTCGAAGTTGCTAACTTGTGCAAAGTCACAAACTCCTAAGCCACTTCGTAAATACTCAAATGTCTATTTTGCCAATGGTTACGTAAATATGTCAGCCAACTGATCTTCGACCTACAAAAATCAAGACAAATTTCCTTGTTTCTTACTGAGCTCTCGATAAAGTCTTTACCTCGTATCAATATTCTTAGTTCTCTTGTGAAACATATGATTTTTGGATATTGCTATGGCTGAACTATTATCACAAAATATTGTAGTAGCTTCCTTTTGATCATTCATAAAATCTTTCAACATCCTTTGCATCCAAACAACTTGACACGTAGCATTAGTGGCTGCCACATACTCAGCTTCAGTTGAAGAAAGAGTCGCAATGGGTTGTTTCTTGATGCCCATGAAAAGACACTTGTACAAAAGTGAAAAGTATACCCAAAAGTACTTTTCTATCATCTATGTTGCCCCCACAATCACTATCGGTGTACCCAACAAGGATAAAATCATCTGAAGTGGAATACAATATACCAAAATCCTTTTTACCACTCACATACCTCAATATTCTCTTACCAAAGCATGCGATGTGAGTCTTTTGGACACTCAATAAACCTTGAAATTAGACTTGTACCATACATAATATCCGGCCTTGTGGCTATTAAGTACATAAGGCTTCCAACCAACCTCTTGAACAATGTAGAATCCACACATGCTCCATCATCTTCCTTGCTTAGTTTCATTCCTGTCATAACCGGTGTTGGGGATGCCTTGCACTTTTCCATATTAAATCTCTTCAAAACTTCATTTGCATATTTAGATTGAGAAATAAATATACCATCATTAGATTTATGGACTTCATCCCCCAAAAATACTTCATAAGACCCAAATCAGTCATTTCAAATTCATTCTTCATTGTTGATTTGAAAGAATCTATGTTAAGATCACTGGTAAAGATTAAATCATCCACATACAAGAAAACAATTAAAATGTTACCTTTCTTGTTGACTTTTATGTACAATTTTGGCTCACAACCACTTCTTTGGAAACCATTTTGAATGAGATAGGAGTCAATGCGGTTGTATCAGCTCTTGGAGCTTGCTTTAATCCATAAAGTGCCTTCTTCAACTTATACACCTTGTCTTCATGACCTAGTATCTCATAGCCTTGTGGTTGTTTCACATACACTTCCTCCTCTAAACAACCTTTTCACGGGAGGTTTGCAACGAGTAATCGTGGAAATAGTAGAGGAAGAAATATGAGGAGCTCCATGCCGGTTAGAACCAGTGCGATCCTGCTTGGAAGGATAACGCCGAGCTATGGAATTATCTTCAAATGGGGGGTGTCTCCAACTTTATTGAGAAAATCCAAGGTCATGATCAACACATTTTAGTGTGTTTTTCCACGATTGGAAGGACAGGAAGGTTAAATATGGAGGGCGAAAGGAGTGCTTTGTTAAATGAGGAGCTAATTGCGGAGATTCTGGGATGGCTTTGGATGGCATTCGATTCTTGACAAAGGGCCAACAAAATGCTTTGAAGCAAAAGAAGTTTCTTGTGAGGGGGAGGATATCATCTTTGTTATGGTGGCATTCAGGTAAGCTCCATTCTGGAACCTTTCGATGAAATTACTAAAATGATGGTACGGTTTATATCCCTTGAAGGTCGCTACATTATTGTTCCCACCAAACACTTGGTTTTCCTTAATCACTTTAGGAGAAATATTGCTGTTTGCTTCCCGCACTATCTCTTGAATTCTTTGGAATGATCCATTCTTGATTTTCAAAAGCATACTAGGGCCATCCCCCTTCACTAGGGTCTCATCTTTATCCTTCATAAGCATTGCCCCATCAATTTCCCTGCCATTCTTGTTTCCCCCAGCGTTCACCCACTCCCTCTCACAACACACCCACTCCCAACCCGACCAATTCTTCCAATTACAAGAATGTCAAGACTAAGAACCCTGTACCCCATATAACGACCCCACCTACCTCTAGTCGTGTCCTCCGGAGTAATAAGGATATGGAAATGGTTCACAATCTCTTGCATATCAATAATGCAGGGTAGGACAAAGCTTCACAAGAAGGAGAGGGATAATATTCTCCTTAGACTGGAAACACTGGAAAATGAGGTAGAAAATATTAAGAAAGAGATACATCAATTAAACAAGCAAAAGGGAAAAAGAAAGATAAATGATGATGCGGGTTTTGGCACATATCAGACTGAAGAAATTTACAGAAAATTGAACTCATTGGATAATAGACTGGGGAGAAATAAGGATAGACATGACCATAGTTTCTTGAACAACATGTCAAAATCATCACATTGTTGAGTGGAGTCCCTAAGAAATTTGGGGCACTGAAAAGGAGAGAAATCAGGTCATCTCAAAGCTTAACGTTAATGACCCAACCCATGTCACCACTCTAGTGATTTTTACTTCCTGCGCAGGTGATCAATTCAAGGGTTGAAAGGGCCTCAAAGAAATAATACCTTCTAGGCATGCTGGAGGAGTTCAAGTTGTTCTATTTACGGCAGTTCACTATTTTTTTGTTGTTTAGTCACTGTTATGTACATGTTTTACTTTTTATTAGTAGTTTTTAACTCTTTTGTTGGACTTATAATAATATCTGGATTTAGATGCTATTTTTATGCTTTTTCATGTTGATATGGCTGTTGAGCCTTTGGTGTAACATGGTATAGTCCCTTCAAAACTATTTTCCTTTAATAAAAAAATATACATGCCACTTGTTGTGGAAACAATAGCTAATATAACCCTAATTGTGTCCAAGCGAGCAACATGAGAAAATGTCTCATTGAATTCTATACCGGGTTGTTGTGTAAAACCCCTTGCAACTAGCCTTTCTTTATACTTTGCACATTTCCATCAACATCTTGTTTAGTCTTATAAATCCATTTGACACTAATTACATCTTTTCCTTCAGGAAAATCAACCAACTCCCATGTTTGGTTCTTCTTAATGGATTTAATATCCTCATCCATGGCTTGTGCCCATATATCACTACTCACAGCCTCTTCAAATGTTAATGGATCATCAATATGAGAAAATAAAGCAAAAATTGAAAATGAATTTGTTGTGTCAACATTATACAACTCACTCAAACTCCTTGTTTTTCGTGGCATCATGCTTGTTAGAGTTGGATGTAGAGATGAATAGCTACTTGGAGTGTTAGATGGTGTTTCTCCAGGATACAAATTGATGTAGATGCTAGTGTAGATGCTTGTGAAGTTTTATTCCTGTTGGTGTGGAAAACAACTTTGATGATCTCCTTGGTGTATTTGAAGGTGTAACTTGAGCTGCAACTTATGGTACTATCCCGGATTGGAAGGAGCTGCTGTTTGAGTTATATTTGGTGTTGGAAACACTTCATCTGCCATATTATTATTAGGGACAACAACTATAATTCTGACAGTCCTCTCTATGCTTCCATCCCATGCTTCATCCTCCACCCGAACATCACGATTGATTATAACTTTCCTATTGATAGGATCAAACAACTTATATGCTTTTATTTCCTCTGAGTAACCAACAAATATACATTTTTGTCCCTTATTATCTAACTTCTTTCTCAACTCATCTGGAATATGCGCATATGCAACACAACCAAATACCTTCAAATGAGAGACACTATGTTTCCTTCCTATCCAAGCCTCTTGAGGAAATTTGTTCCTTACACTCTTTGTTGGGCACCTATTCATGATGTAAATAGAAGTTGCCATTGCCTCAGCCCAATATTCATTAGGTAGGTGTTTGGCTGTCATCATGCTATGAGCCATCTCCATAATTGTTCGGTTCTTCCTCTCCACCACATTGTTTTGCTGAGGTGTATAACAGGATGTAAATTGTTTGTGTATGTCATGAGATCTGAAATAAATTAGAAACTCATTAGATATAAACTCTCCACCTCTATCCATCCTTAAAACCTTGATGTAGTAGCAATTTTGATTCTCCAAAAGTGCCTTGAAGCTGCTGAAAATAAGAAAATGCATCGATTTGTGTTTTAAGAAATAAACCCAAGTTTTTCTTGTGAAATCATGAATACAAGTAAGAAAATAAGTGCATCCTCCTATAGACGGTGTTTGCATTTTCCCACAAATATCTAAATGCACAATCTCAAGTGGTGCTCTAGCTCTATTTGACTGGCCAACCGAGAAATGACTCTCTATGTTGTTTTCCCATAATACATCCTTCACAAACTCTTTCCGAGTTTCTCAATTAATGGAAAATCTTTCACCATATTCTTCATATGTAGTAGTTTTAGCGCTCCAAAATATAAATTCCCAAATCTAAAATGCCATAGCCAAGACTCATCCTTTACCACTGATTGAAACGTTGCTTGAGTTTCTACAGAACAATCCTTTTCTTCTTTAGAGTTTTCGGAGCTGTCTTGAACATTTCCGTAGCTATCTTGAAATTTTCCGTAGCTATCTTTGGCTACTGCTGATTTTGTATCTTCTACCTTAAAGGATGCTCCATAATTTACATTATTTGTCTCATGAACAACTTGAGCTGTTTTTTCTTTCATAGCCGACCTTATTTTTAAAGGAAACATGCGGTTTATAGTCATCTGCACCTTGGCAATGATCAAATTTCTTGGAAGCTTGTCCAAAATAACACACTCATTGTTTTCCATATACACTCTTGTATCAACTGTCCAATACTCATCAAGTTGTGTTTTAGACCAGCAACATAATATACATTAGGCATAAATTTCAGCTCCCTCTTTTTAGTTATAATATTAACCATACCTTTACCCAAAACAATGACTTTGTTGTTGTTACCAAGTGTAACATCAGTTTGGCTGATTCAAGCTCGAATCTAAATACCATATGTCACATGGGCTTTCTTGAACAACATTACACTCAACTAGAGAGTTTGTAGGGATTGCTTCAACAATCTTAGTGCATGCAATGAACATACTTCTGTGGGAGTGCTACTTGGCTGATTTTGACCTTGCTTTTGCTAATCATATTGTTTTTTCTTGCATTCATGAGCATAATGCCCAAACTTCTTACAATAGTGACATTGAATGTGTGACTTGTCAAATCTTTGGCCACTTGGGTGACTGAAATTCTGATTTTGACCTCTACCACCAACATTTGTAGGATTGCTACCATGTCCACCTCTAGGAGAACTTCTCCCTCTACCTCTAGGACTGAAACTCCTCCTTCCTCTTCCACGAGTTATAGATAACTGAGATGAAAATGCATTTTCTACTTGAAGTATTTGATCTATTCAATCTATATTCATGATTGATAAGAGAGGCATGAAGTTCATCAACACTAAACTGACTCAAATATTTGGTTTCCTCTAGAGCCACAACTACATAATCAAATTTAGAGCGGAGTGTTGGTATCCAAATGGTTCTCCCTCAAAGTCTGAGCAGCATCACTAGTTTGACAAGAAGCTTAGAGACACATTAGATCATGATGAGTCGTTTTGTAGCTAGGGATGAGATCTAATTGGCCCTCTGTCACTCAAATGTGGAGAAATGGATAGCACCCTCAACGAGGATTTGATCTATCCTCACTATTTTAGTTTGTGCCTTTCAACCAAGGTAAGAGAACCTATTTTGTAACCTCTGTTTATTGAAGAACAATGATAAATCCTTCTTTTGCATGGATTTTATAGAGAATACCTTGGAAAATATGATCAACACACCAGATCTGACTCTCACGAGTTGTCACTTCCAGATCAAGGAGATATTTTCACAACAAGGAAAAGGTTATTGAAGACATTTGAGACCCTGATTGCTTCTACATGTTTTGGTAATAGAGATTATGCATTTGTGTGCACACAGGACAAACAAGGGTGGTACAGGTAGGATTAGTTGTTTTTGAATGAATTTTTGTGGGAGGTGGGGCAAGGTGAACTTGATTCACCAGATCCTTGAGGAATCTTACACAATGGGAGGCTAAACCAACAGAATGCCACAAAATAGCTAGAATGTTTTCTTTAACTAGAATATGTGCTTCAATGGAGGCCCAAATCAGCACTCTTTCACACAATATTTGAGATTCTATCACGAAGGCTCGAGTTAGAAAATCCAACAAAGCATCAAGATCTAAGTCAAATCATGCCTAAGGTACACCCAGAGGCTTATAGACAATCTCTGTCAACAGATGAAAGAAAAGTGATTTTAAATCGTTTATTCCAATCCCAAATGAAAGCTCTTTTGAGAAATGGAATTGTAGATGCCACTAAACTGTCACAAGGATTGAGGCATGTGTGATTGGGTCAGATTTTAATACAAGATTGCAATAGAAACATGAGAGAAACTACTTGCATACATTCAGAAATAAAACCAACACATTTTGCTCAAGACAACACAAAAAAACTTGAATTTGATTAAATCTATTAGCAGGGGAAAGTTTCATAGAACAATCTTAGAGCTTGTCAATGGTGTACACTTGCAACCACCTTGACACAATAAAACTTAATACAAAAAGAGATAACCTAGTTTCTCAGATGGATTCTCAAAAGACAGGCTTAGTCAAATTTTCCTCTTGGGAATTTTCTTTGACCTCTAACACTTTGACCTCAAAATTCTAACCATTTGCATGAAAAATTTGTGCCATTTATAACCTTTACAATAGAGCCCCTTTCTCCCCAAAGACAAAAACCTTAAATGCACTAGTGCTCGCCATGATTCTTTCATGATTCTCAGAATCAAATCTGTAAAAAGTCACCAGGTGCTCGAGGGGGCAGATTTCATCAAATATCTCCCGCTTTCAACTCTTTCCTCTGGTAGATCACTCTTTCTTCAATTTTCCAACCACTTCCACCCCTAATCTATCAAATTTGGCTCCTTGTGTGCTTGGGAGAAGAAAAATAGAAAATCCGATCGAGCACAAAAGTTAGACCATTTTAATGGTGAAAGACATCTTTCCAGATCTTCCCACCAAACTTAGATATCAAAATTAACTCCCCTCTCTGTTTGGCATGTAGAAAAGACCAAGAAATCATGGAGACTCACACTTCTAGATGTGTTTTAGAAAAATGGGGGGAAAATCAGATTCATACTCTCAATTTGCCATTGATCTTTACTTTGAATTTGGGCCATCCACGTGGAAGATTCAAACTTAAAAATAGACTCAGGGGCTTCCTTGACTTTTTACAACTTTTGGAAAAATGGAAAAAATTTCCATTTTTCTCCACACCTCCGCCCTTGGGAAATGAGCCTGACACGTGTCCTAAGGTGGGCCCAGTAGAACCGTGGATAAATTCTGCCATTTGACCCTCTTTTTGGAAAAAGGAAAATTTTCAAGTTTTCCCTGTAGCTCTGCCCTTGAAAAATGGGCCCGACACGTGTCCCAATGTGGTTCCAGTGGAACCACGCTTCCCCTTTTACTTTTAACTCTTTTCTCCCAAAGGATTTTTTTCCAAATTTCCCCCGAGAGTCCACACCTCCACCGTTGACCGGAGCAAGCTTTGACCTTTCCTTTATCGGGCTTGCGGGCCATTTTGATGTTTTTAGTCATTTGCATGTCAAGGGGCAAAAAAATCCAAATTCCCCTAATGGTCCACCTCCCCACCCTTTGAATTTTCAAACCACCATGTGTCATCATGGCGCTCCTTGAGATGGTCCCAAAATTTGATACTTGAGCAGCGCGGGCTCACCACATGTCTTGGCTCGTGCCAGGCTTTTCTAAATGCTTAAAGCTCAGTGGAAGGTGCCACGTGTCATGCTCTGAGGTAGTCTCCTTTGGCCATTGAAAATTCTAAGCAAAATGCAAAGTGAGCGAGGCCTCCATGTGTCCTCATGGCAGCTCCTTCAAAATGGAACCTAAAAGGCTAGTCCCCAACATGCGCGGCTCCTCCACGTGTCCCGGACTTCCAAAAAATTTTTTTGAAAAAATACTAAGTATGGGAAGACCCGATAGAAGCCTCCACGTGTCTCTATCCCACCAAACCTCCACATGTCCTCCCGATGCTACTCCAAGGCCAAACCAAAAAGTAAATCTTCAAACGAGCGTTGTTCACCCACGTGGATAGATTTTTGAGTTGAGGATTTTCATAGAATTTTTGAAGTATTTAGCCAAGCCATGTCTAACCAAAAGGTGCCACATCCCCTGTAGATGCAAGGATGTAAATTTGACCAGGAGAAACACCCGTCAAATCGTAAAATACAGAAAAATGACCATTTGAGCCTGGGAATGAAATTTTCTTCAAGGACAGAAAAGTTTAGAAATGTTACAAGGCTCAAATACATTCTTCAGGGACACATCAATTCATTCTTCTTCAAGTATCTAGGATAGAAATGTCAAGGACAACAAATCTTACTGGGAAATAGAGAGAATGAGAAAATGTGAGTTTTTAAAACATGAGACTCAAAATATAGACCTTTCTAGAGGAACAAAGAAATGAGGAGACAAACATGGACCCATACATGATCTTTGACCCAGGGGCTGACTAAAAATAGCAATAAAGACTGACCAAGCACAACACAGGGAAGGAGAAAATGACAGAGGCCGCAAATCAATAAATTTTCAAAGGCACAAATGGGGTGAGACTATTTTGAGCACCAACATTGGCTCTGACTTGGGATGGGCCCTCCACAGAGTGCCACAAGAACAAAAGTAGACCAAGTGCCAAAATATCCATTGAACAATGGTGTCATCTTTGTAGGGAAATAAACAAATCCATCTCCAAAAATGAATAGAGAAACCTAGTAAAAAAAACAAGTCACGAGGACCAATATGAGCAAAAACACAAAAATATGAAAATAAACAACCGACTATACACTCTGTACAAAAATGTTTACCTTGATTAAGGAATCAATCCAAAAATGCTTCAAATGCTTACCATTAATAAGCGGTTTGAGTAATTCACCATCCAAATCCTTCAAGAAGAAGGTGTGTTCACCAATTCTAATGTCATGGAGTAAGGGCCCATCCATAATGAGTCAAATTTGCCATGCTTTCCCTTATCTTCATGCCTTTTATCCCATAGTAGAACAAGATATCCAATATTGAAAGCTCTGGGAGTGACCTTCTTGTCAAATAGTTTCTTCAGTTTCTCTCTAACTTTACATGCCTCTGGTGGGATGCCCTTCTCTCTTCATCAAGCTCAATAATTTGGTTAATGTGAGCATCATAAGGATCTACCTCTTGATCTTCTAGCTGCTGAATGAACTGATAAGAAGATAGTTGCATATGAAGAGGCAAAAGGGCTTGAGTCCCATATACCAACTCAAATGGACTCTTTCTAGTGACCCTCTTGAAAATTGATCCTATCTTCCCAAACAACAAACTTCAATTGTTCACCCCACTTTCTCTTGTTATTCGCTCCAATGTTCTTTTGATAATCTTGAGCAAAATTTTATTACTTGGACTCAGCTTGTCCATTTCCTTGGGGTTGTAATTGGAGGCATATGTGAAGTTGATTCCATATTCTTTACATTGCCACCAAAGGTTTAGCTCTAAAGCTCATGGCATTGTTGTTAATCTTAACCGGTACTCCAAACCTACATATGATGTTTTTAGCACAAAGTCCATGACAACTTGGTGTGTTTCCTTTTTGGTGGGGATTACCTCCACCCATTTAATAAAATAATCGAGTTCTACTAAGAATCCATTTGTGGCTAGCACTTGAAGGGTCTGAAATCTCACCAATGAAATCCATTCCCCATTTTGAATGGAACTTCAATTGATATAGGCTATTGCAAAGGAAGGGATCCTGAAGATTTGAGTCTTCCAGAGAAGGGCTTGAAACTTTCACATCTTCTAACCAACAAGGTTGTATCCTTGAAGAGAGTTAGCCATCAATAACCAGCCCTCATGATCTTGTGTGTTGTGACTCTTGCAGCAAAATGCCCCCACAAACTCCTCCATGGAGATCAAAAATTATCTTGGGGGATTCTTCTTAAGTAATGCATCTTAAGAGGACTCCCTCTAGGTTTTCCATGCCAACCCAAAATCAGTAATGACATATTTTTGGGAAGCCAACTTAAGAGCTCTTTTTGGTTCTTACTTAAATGCTCAAGGTAGTTTAAATGTCTGAGATAGAACATCATATCCTTGTACCACTCAGAATTCATCAACTTTTCAAAACACCTACCCTTTCTTCTTCAACCTCATTTACCTCAATAGTTTGCAAGTTTCTCTCAGCCATAAGCTTAGCCAAGCCCAAACCTCTCACCAACTTCGTGGTTTGGATGTCCATATCATATTCTTGTGCACTTATTCACCCATCTACATCTTTTGCTTGAGACCTCCATCTCTAACAAGATGTCCTTTACCATGGTATGGGGAACATAAGCAACAACCTTTGAACTTAGAATATAAGGCCTAAAAACCTTGTTGCTTTGACCAAGGCAAATGCTTGCTTTTCCATAATGGTGTACTTTAGTTCAGCCCCTTGCAAGGCCTTACTAAAGAAGGCAATTGGCCTCTCAGCCCCTTCATCATCCTTCTATAGTAGGACAGAAGAAATAGTGTTCTCTGAAGCAAAATAGAAACAGTTGGAAAGGCTTCTTATAGTGCGGGCTGCGAAAAGGGCATGCTTTAATGCCTCTTTGATTCCATTGAAATCTTGGATGGCAGCCTCCTCCCATTTGATGACTTGGTCCTTCTTTAGCATGGAAGTGATTGGAATGGTCAACTCAACAAAGTTTGATATAAATCTTCTAATGAAGTTTATCTTCCCAAAGAAGGACTGAATTCCTTTCTTGGTTCTTAGAATTGGGACTTTGCTGATGGCCTCACCCTTTTAGATCAATCATCACTCCTTTGTTGATACTATGTGACCAAAAACTTTGACTTCTACACTCCAAAATGGCATTTATTTGGATTGAGTGAGATGCCATATTCTCTACATATTATCAATATCTTCTCCAAGTGCGAGCGGTGATCACTCTCTTTCTAGAAAATACATGTTACATCATCTTGATATCTGCAATAAAATCATTGATGATGTAACCAAGCAAAAGCAACATCCATTGCTCTTTGAAAGGTGGCCCCAACATTCATCAGACCAAAGGGCATCCTAACATACACATATGTTCCCCAAGGAGTAGTAAAGGTTGTCTTGATCCTTTCTAATTCCTTCACCACAACTTGGTTATAACCAGAGAAACCATCCAAGGTGGAAAGCAACTCAAAACCAGTCACCAACTACAACATGTGTTCCATGTTAGGTAAAGGATAGTTATCCTTCATTGAAGCTTTGTTTATTTCTGAAGTCTACACATAGCTTGATGTCACCATTCTTATTTCTTACTAGTACTAGGTTTGCAACCCAAGAAGAATACCTTGTGGGCTGGATAATCCCTCCATCTCTTAGTTTCTTCAGTTCTTCTTGCATTTTGAGAGATAAGAGTGGATTGATTGGCCTCTGTTTCTACCTGAATGGTTTTTCATTGGGCTCCAAGGGAATCTCATGTTGAAACAAGTCCTCTCTGTATGTTTTAGTTCAGAATAGGTCCAAGCCATGTAATCTTGGTATTTTTTCAACAATTGGATGTATGACTATTTTTCCTCTTTGCTGAGATTGCTACCTAACCAAATATTCCTTGGCTTCTCCTTTGTGCCAAGATCATGCTCCTCAATATCCCTCGAGGCTACCATGCATCTGTTAATAATGTAGTCAACATTATCAAAATTAGACTCAAGAGCAACCAGCCCTCTAGGAATGGTGTTGGTCTTTAGCTGGATGATGCCCTTGCCAAACAAGGTTTCCTTTCCTTCTATTGTACATACCATGGGCTCCAAATCAATGCACTAATCAACAAACTCCCTCTTTTTTCTCGAAATCTTCTGATTTGAGCATCATCATCATCAAAAAACTTCCAATGTTTAATATTGTCGGGGACAGAAGGTCTTGTCAATACCTCAACCTCATATTCACAATATGGGGACATTGTACAATTGTCAAACCGAGACCCCAACATTGCAAGCTTGTCTACCAAAATCATTGAATTTCCTATCATGATGCACTATGTTGAATGAATCAAACATCTCAATGAAGTCCCAAACTACATGCTTGTATTGTTTCATTCATTGATTCTTTGTGGCATACATTTTTCTAACTTGTTTGACAACTAACTCTGAATCTCCTTTGACAATAATGTCCTTGACACCATATTTCCAAGCAATTCTTAAACCTAAAATAATGCCTCATACTCAACAATGTTGTTAGTGCATTCAAAGTTAAGCTTGAAGGAGAAAACAAATCTTTCTTGGCTTGGAGAAAGCAAAACAACACCAACACCATTCCCAAACTTGGAGCAAGCTCCATCAAACAATAGAGTCCAAGGAGAGCCTATTTGTTCAAGACATTTACATTCTTCAATCTTGTGCTCCTTTCCATCAGAAAATCCCACAAAGTTGTTAGGATCAACATTTGTGTACAATACTTCATAGGACACATTGTTGGGATCCTCAATAAGGTGCAACATTTTCTTCTCTCCATACAACCTAACAAGGATGCCCTCAATTGGGATGGTGGCATAAGACATGTCCATTTGGACACTCCCACCAACACTTGTAGCCCATTTTCTTGATAAAGCAACATACCCCACTTGGCTAGGCAATCAACTATGACAACATCAAGTTTTAAATTTTTACCTAGGTAAGCTGCAAGTTGCACCACTAAACCCTTCACACATCCCACTACTGGAACTTCTCTAGAATCCATGGCAGTGCACTTCCCATATGCTGCCATTACTTTAATATTCAGCTCATTCATGACTTCCAGAGGCATGACATTGCATGATGCCCCTGAGTCAAACATGCAGTTATGGAGCAGCCTATCCTTAATGATCAAAGTGGTGAAGAATGGATCCACATTCATCTGAGATTCCACCAAGGATGTTCCCAAATAGACCTCAGGCAGTTCACCTAGTTCCTCCAATGTTGGTGATGTTTCTAACTCTTGAATGATTGGAGGAGTCTCCATAATATTTACATTTCTTCCTAGGAAGTCTTCTCTTCTTTCAATCCCAAGTATTTAAATGCTCTCTTTTTATGTTCGGAATCCTAATCAACTCAACAATTGGAATAGAGACTTTGATTTGACTTAAAACTTGGGAAATATCATATGGAAATTCCTTGGCAAGGAAGTATTGGAAGGAAAGCTAACACACTCATTAGGTGGTACATGATTTTTGATAACTTGGGCATGAGGAGGGATATGATTTTTGTTTAGAACTGCAGGGATTTTAGCAGATGCCTCTTTCTTAGGAGCCTCTTTAGGAATGTTTGAAAGTAAGGGAGATTTTGGCTTGGCTTGAGGCCCTATCCCTTTGAAACCTTACTTCTTGTGTTATATTCCTTCTCTTGAGCCAAAAACATTCATTCAACTCGAGAATGTCTTCCTCCTCAGATGGAATTCCTCCATCATACTTCTTTATCATTAAAGCCCTTAAATATTCAAATTCATTATTGGGAAATTCAAAATCATGTATAGTATCTACTTCTAAAATATGAGAGGGAGGAGGAATAGGTACCCTATGAATGTAGTCCCAAAAAGTGGTAGTAGTCTGGGCACTTATCACCTCAGTTGAAGTTTCCCCTTGTTGTAAGCTTGTGGAACAACCCATCATGCAAACATCATCATCATCATCATCAAATTATTGACTTCTTCACAAGGAGCATGAGGCATGAAACATTTGTCACACCAATCAATGACATATGTCTCCTACACAACAACTCTGACTCAGCGAAAGGATCGGTACCATTCTGTTTTCCCTAGCTTGGGATTGTCTATTTCCAAGTCCAACAGGTCCTTTGCCTATGTCATCGGTTCTTTGATGATTTGTAAATATTTCTTGGCCATGTTGCTTGTGTTGACCTTGTGAGTTCTACCCAATTCCTTTCTTAGTCTGAGCTAGTTTGTAGGAGATCTCCTTGAAAACCCCTACCAAAGTCTTCACAACTTCTTCCAAATCAGTAGCCTTGCTTGTTTGGGGTTTTTCTGGGGTTAACAACTTTACACCTTCCCTCTTTGGAGGCTTCCCAATTTCCTTGATATTGTTCTCTATTTGCAAGCCATGGTGAAGGCCTACCTCAAATTTGTGGGGTTTTGTCTCTTAAGTAATATGCAGCCTTTTTATCAAATGCATCAGAATATTTGATCAAACATGACTCATCACAAGGTCTTATCCTAACAGTAATCTCCTCAAGGTCTTATTAAACCTTGTGTTGAAATCATGTACTGACTCATTAGGATTCTTTTTGATGTTTTCAAATTTTGTCAAAAGAAACCTAGGGTCAGTTCTATCACCATATTGCAATCTAAATGCATTACTCATCTCAATCCAAGAATCAATAGAGTTATCTGGCAATGCTTTATACCAGTCCCTAGCATCTTCTTCTAAGGTATGGATAAATAGCTTGATATATACATCTTCATGTTCAATCTCAAAGTCTTCCATCATATTGATAAAAATATTTAGATGTTGATCACCAGTAATAGCATTGTTTCCTTAAGACTTTGCATTTTGTTTCCTTACATCTTGAGGCACTGCATTTGGATATCTAGCCATTCCCATAAAATTTATAGGTCCAAAGGTGTTTACAAAAAAAGGGGGTCTGGGTGGGGGTGGGCCATGTTGATTCGAGAAGGTGACCCTAGAGGGGTGAAAATTGATAAGGGGCAGAGGGTCCTTAGAACACATGGGAGTATAATTTTCAAAATGGAGATCCCCAAAGGCCTTATCTCTTGAAATCTATATCAACCTCAAAAAGACAGGTAGCTATAAATGTGAAGCAAACCTTTCAAAATCAAATGAAGGCCCTTCTCTAGCTGAGAGAATTCAATTCCACAAAGAGGCTACCTGATTCAGAGTCACTTGAATTGCAGTCTTCAATAATAGGCCGATCACTTTCATCAATGGAGATCCCTCTTCTTGTCTGTTGTTCTCCCACAACTCTCCAGGATTTTCTTCCTTCTGATTTTGCTTTTCCTAGCTCTGGAAACAATGTCCTAGTAGGATCCCTAGCAAAAGAAAGATCTTCTTCCTTCAAGCTATTAGTAACAAATATTACTTGACAGATTTAAGACACTTTGGTCCTTATCAAAATCAAATCAATAGGGAGTCACCACTAAGGATTTCCACCTTAGTTGTGTAAATGCACTAAAATATGCTCTGTCAGCACTTATAAACTAGAGATGAAAGCTCCCTTCCTTTACCAAGATTTATCAGTGAATACTAATGCAAAACTTGTAGAGACTGGAAAAGTTGCATACAACACTTGTAACTTGAAACTTCATGCAGGCCAAACACAGGATAATATTTAAAATAGATTTCTGGCACTTTAGAGCATACAAGAAATGTTTACCAGGGTCTGAAAATGAACTATATCACAATGAATAAATCCTCAACAACTTGCCAAATAGTCCTGTTGGCGGGATACTATATGTGGAAAATGAATCAGCAAATTAGTCTCTTAAAATGCCAAGCAAGAAATACCACTAGTTCAACGGGGAGCTTAGATGGATATGCTAAATGGAAAATGAATTGTCATTAGTCTCAACAACTTAAAGCGGTCCCAGAATTTAACGCCACTTAGGTGTTGGTATCTGGAATGATTCTCCTTAAAAAGATGTGATCATCCTAACTATTTTAGGTTATGCCTTTCAACCAAGGTAAGAGATCATGATGAGTCATTTTTGAATAGCAATGATTAATCTATTTTGCCCTCTGGATTTTACTCAAATGTGGAGAAATGGATAGCACCCTCAGAGGATTTGATCTATCCTCACTATTTTAGGTTGATATTTTCAAAACAAGGTAAGAGAACCTATTTTGTAACCTCTGTTTATTGAAGAACAATGGTAAATTCTTCTTTTAGCATGGATTTTATAGAAATACCTTTTGGGGGAAATATGATCAACACACCAATCGATCTCACAAGTTGTCACTTCAGATCAAGGAGATATTTTCATAACAAGGCAAAGGTTACTTGAAGACATTTGAGACCACGATTTCTTTTCCGTGCATGTTTTGGTAAAAAAGATTATGCAAAAGTGTGTACATAGGACAAATAGGAGTGGTACATGGTAGGATTAATTGTTTTTAAATGAATTTTGGTGGGAGGTGGGGGGGTGAACTTGATTCACCGAGATCCTTGAGAAATCTTACATAATGGGAGGATAAACCAATAGAATGCTATAGAATAGCTAGAATGTTTCTTTAACCAAAATATGTTCTTTAATGGAGGCCCGTATCAACACTCTTTCACACAATCTTTGATATTTTATCATGAAGGATTGAGTTAGAAAATCCAACAAAGCATCAAGATCTAAGCCAAATCATGCCTAAGGTACACCTGAGAGGCTTAAAGACAATCTTTGTCAACGATGAAAGAAAAGTGATTTTAAATCATTTATTCCAAATCCTAAATGAAAGCTCTTTTGAGAAATGGAATTGAGATGCTACTAAAATGGCACAAGGATTGAGGCCTGTGTGATTGGGTTATATTTTTATACAAGATTGCTGTAGAAATAGGAGAAAATACTTGCATACATTCAAAATAAAACCAACACATTTTGCTCAAGACAACACAGAAAAACTCAAATTTGATTAAATCTATTAGCGGGTAAATATTTCAAATAACAATCTTAGAGCTCTCAATTGTACACTTGAACCACCTTGACACAATAAAACTTAATACAAAAAGAGATAACCTAGTTTCTCAGATGGATTCTCAAAAGACAGGCTTAGTCAAATTTTCCTCTTGGGAATTTTCTTCGACCTCTAACACTCTGACCTCAAACTTCCAACCATTTGCAAAAAAATTTGTGCCATTTATAACATTTATGATAGAGTCCCTTTCTCCCCAAAATCCAAACCTTAAATGCACAGTGCTTTACCATGATTCTTCATGATTCTCGAATCAAATCGTAAAAAGTCACCAGGTGTGCTCGGGGAATATTTCATCGAATATCTCCCACATTTCAACTCTTTCCTCCGAAGATCACTCTTTCTTCAATTTACCAACCACTTCCACCCCTAATCTATCAAATCTAGCTCCTTGTGTGCTTGGGAGAAGAAAAATGGAAAATACAATCGAGCATGAAAGTTAGACCATTTTAATGGTGAAAGACATCTTCCAGATCTTCCCACCAAACTTAGATATCAAAATTAACTCCCTCTCTTCATTTGGCGTGTAGAAAATACCAAGAAATCATGGAGACTCACTTCCAAATGTGTTTCAAAAAATGGGGAAAATCAAGATTTCAGACTCTCAATTGTCGTTGATCTTTACTTTGAATTTGGGCCATCCACGTGGAAGATTCAAACTTAAAAATAGACCCGGGGGCTTCCTTTGACTTTTTACAACTTTTGGAAAAATGGAAAAAAATCCATTTTGCTCCGCACCTCCGCCCTCGGGAAATGAGCTTGACACATGTCCTAAGGTGGGCCCAGTAAAGGAACTATGGATAAATTCTACCATTTGACCCTCTTTTTGGAAAAAGGAAAATTTTCCAAGTTTTCCCCACAGCTCCGCCCTCAAAATGGCCTAACATGTGTCCAGAATATGATTCAGTGGGAACCGTGCTTCCTTTTTACTTTTAACTCTTTTCTCCCAAAAGGAATTTTTTCCAAATTTCCCCCGAGAGTCGATACCTCTGCCCTTGACTGGAGAAAGCTTTTACCTTTCCTTTATCGGGCTTGCAGACCATTTTTATGTTTTTAGTCATTTGCATGTAAAGGGGAAAAAATCCAAATTGCCCCCGATGGTCCGCCTCCCCACCCATTTGAATTTTCAAACTACCACATGTCATCATGGCACACCTTGAGATGGTCCCAAAATTTGATACCTTGAACAGCTCGGGCTTGCCATGTCTTGTTCCAGAAAAAACTTGTCAATTGAATGCTTGAATCTCGAAGTGAAGGCACCATGTGTCATGCTCCAGGTAGTCTCCTTTATTCATTGAAAATTCTAAGAAAACTAAAAAGTGAGCAGAGGCCTCCATGTGTCCTCATGACGGTCCTTCAAAATGGAACCTAAAAGGCTAGTCCCCAACATGCGCGGCTCCTCCACGTGTCCCGACTTCCAATTTTTTTTTTGAAAAAGACTAAGTATGGGAAGACCCGGTGGAAGCCTCCACATGTCTCTATCCCGCCAAACCTCCACGTGTCCTCCAAGGTTACTCCAAGGCCAAACCAAAAAGTAAATCTTCAAACAAGCATCGTTCACCCACGTGGACAAATTTTTGAGTTGAGGCTTTTCATAGAATTTTTGAAGTATTTAGCCAAGCCACATCCAACCAAAAGGTGCCACATCCCCTGTAGATGCAAGGATGCAAATTTGACCGGGAGAAATGCCCTGTCAAACCGTAAAATATAGAAAAATGACCATTTGAGCTTGGGAATGAAATTTTCTTCAAGGATAGAAAGTTTAGAAATGTTACAAGGCTCAAATACGTTCTTCAGGGACACATCAATTCATTCTTCTTCAAGTATCTAGGATAGAAACATCAAGGACAACAAATCCTGATTGTGGGAAATAGAGAGAAAGGAAAATGTGAGTTTTTGAAGGAACAGAGCACAAGAGACTCAAAATATAGACCTTTCCAGAGGAACAAAGAAATGAGGAGACAAACATGGACCCATACATGATCTTCGACCCAGGGATGACTAAAAATAGCAACAAAGACTGACCAAGCACAACACGGGAAGGAGAAAATGACAGAGGCTGCATAAATCAATAAATTTTCAAAGAAAGAAAGATCCTACCGAATATGAGTTTCTCATTGAAATTTTTCAAATTCTCTTCTAAGGAGTTGTAACTTAGTAGTCTTTACCTTGTCCATACCTTGATAAGCAATTTGGAGTGTGTCCCATGCTTCCTTGGCTTGCTTTATTGTTGTAACTCTTGGGAGTATGCTCTCATGCATTGCTTGATGGATATAAAATAATGCTTTCCCATCCTTCTTCCTCTGTTCCTTCAAGGTGTCCTTTTGAGCTTGTGTAAGAGCATTATATGTTGTCTAGTCTGTTGGTTCCTGGTAACCATTTTCAACTATTTCCCAAATGTCTTGAGACCAAAACAAGGATTTCATGGTTAAAGACCAATATTCATAATTTTTTCCTGTGAAAATAGGAGTTTGCACACTAACCAGGGATGCACCAGATGTAGAAGCCATTAATGGCTGCCAAATGAAAAACTAAAAACCTAGAAAAGAAATAGAAACAGGGTTTAGCCTAGCTCTGATACCAGATGAGGGAAATCCAAGGATCTACAGAATCTACAGACAACAATAGATAACAATACAAGAATAAAAACGCAACATATTTTTAATGATGTAGAACAAAGAATGAAAGGAAAAACTATAGAAATTTATAACAACAAAATAAAACAACAACTTGGGTTTCAAATAACATAGATCTGGGCTTCAAATAGCTTCAACAATACATTTATATTCACCTAAAATGAACAACAACTACAGCTGCACACAAAACCTTCATTCATACAATAACAACTTTGAAATGGAGTTTTTCTTTCATAAAAAACAGTCCAGACTTGAGTTGGGACTTCACACTTTTTCTCTTCTCTCAAATCTGATTTTTCCTCCTGCTATTACACAATAAAACATGAATCCTTAATAACATTCACCTACACAATAACTTTCCTTACAAGGCAACACAAAATATCTGACAAGAGATAATCAAGAATATTTTTTCAACCAAAAAGTAAATAGTCAACTTGTCATAATTAAATACAAATCAGTGATGTTAGTGAACCAAATTTGGAGGAAAACAAAAATAGATTTTTACATTAAATGCACAACTGATTTTCCAATACATGGAACCGTTCCTACCCAAAACAGGCGAGGTATTAAGAAGGGCCCATAGTTCCCATGCGTATAAAAAGAATTTGCTTGAATTTTGAATAGTATGATAATATAGTCAGGGGCGAATCTGCTCAAAACCTGTTGTAGTAATTGCATGTATCTAATTTTCAGTAACAAATTTATCATGAAAAACAAATTGATAGAAGAGGTAGAGTAAGAGACACCGCAAATCAATGAAAAAATGAGAACGTAACGTCTTTAGGGAGACCAAAATTGGAAGGCAAGTCAGACCATACGTTGGAATCACAGAAAATAATTAATTGAGAATACAGAAAGGAAAATTAACATGAATGCAAGATGTATGGGTTAACAAGCTACTTGCAGAAGTACATGTTGTTACACATATATCCACATCTAAAGAACGAAATCATTATTAAAAACAAATACCTTTGGAAGATTAATAAATGTACGTGACACATTCGTAAAATATTCAAATCATCACACCAATGCATTGAATGCCTGAGAATGTAATATGACAAGGACACCGATATTTTCTATTAGTTTAGACCATCCATTTGAAGCATACAAATAATAAATTGAGAAAAAAGAAACGAATTTTAACATGAGGTTATAGTTGGTCCCATCACAATCGATTGTTCTATGAAAGCTTGAAAACCATACTCTTTCATTTAATTGCAAATGTTAGTTTTGTGGAATGTATGGAAATGTAGAGGAGAGCACATAAGGTGTAGTTGTAACAATGCCATGGAGAACCAACTGAAAGGTTTACAAATTTCACTACAAACTTCTGCCATCATTCTACTGGGACTTTAGCAAGCCTGCAAGATGTATTGATTCTTATAGGAAATGTGATCCCACCATTGCTAAAAGCCATTGTAGTTCCCTTTACTCGATTGTGGCAGCAGAGGATCACTGCCCAATATTTATTGAAGTTTGTCTCATTTGTTCCATGTAGGAGATTCTCTCATCTCTTCTCCAATGGGAGTAGATGACACATGTAGATGACGTAGAACCCCCATCCCTCAAACGAGGTTTTATTTTGCAACCATAGTGAGAGAAAAATGAATAAATGTTTGTCTATAATTGCATGAATGTGTTTCATTAACAAGCTTTTTTTTTTTAAATTCTAGAAATATAAAACATGGGAAAAAGAAGACTATACCAATTTTATTTTTTCAAGGATGAAATGGTTGTGTAGAAGCAATTTGTGAGGAAAACCCCATTGTATCTGTGGTTTTGTCTTGTGATTACGGAAAAATAACATAGGAAAGCAGGGAAAGAAAGTTGAGCAATGTAACATGCATGAGTGAAAGTTATAACAAAAATTTCATGTCATCAAAAACGTCTACAAGCACATGGCAAAAACTAATTTTTAATAGAAAAGGATGCAAGAGTGCTTACTGTTCATGGAATTAGTCGAGGGGAACGCATGGGATGAACCAACCCATGGTCGGTAGTGTTGTCTCCAGAGGAAAATGCAATGAATAACAAAGGCAAGAGTGTTTTTGCTGAGTTGTTTAATTTGTGATGGAATTAATGAGATTCAATTAAAATTGTTGGATAAAGTCAAGGATGCATGACTAACACTGCGGTTCAACCACCTAACTATGCAACTCAAGCTACCTAAGTGATTCGTCAAACTCCATCTCATCTATAGTTTTCTTTAAACTAGATTTTTACTTCAGTTAATAAACTATAGACTTAGCAGCTTTCTTTTAGTGATAGGGTAGTTCTATTTTCACTTAAGTCCAGCTTCTCTTCCAGTTTATAACTTCATTCGTTGCCTAATAAACTGTAGGAATTACTTCTTTTCACTTATAAAAGAATTCTTCTTCGATATTATATATACAATAGAATTCACTACTCTTGAATAAACCAAAATTCTTTTTCCGATATTTTCTATTCGCTCACCTTGTGAGTAGATTTATTATAATTATTGTTTACATGATTTATTTTTTAATATGCACGGTATAGTGTAAGTGTTTTTTTAAATCTTCAAAATCAAGGAAAAGGCGGGGCATCAAGAATGTAAAATAACATATTACATGCACTAATGTTGGTCGACAGATGCATTCACAAAGTCGCATATTGAACGAAGATTTTTTTGTTGCATGAAGTGTGGAAAACACATGAGTATTGCATAACACATTTATGAAACAATTAAAAAATACCATAGTTATAAAAATGTTGGTTACGACACATTCATGGGCACCAGGAGAAAAATACATGCAAATCTAAAATATGTCGATTGCTTCTTAAATAAGATACCATCCTTCCAAAAGGAAGTTGCAATCAGAAGTTATTGATAGGCCAAAATTTTGGCCCATAGGAAGCACAAAAATAAAAAGATAAAAAAATAGAAACAATATCGTAAGTTTGGTTTTCAAACAAACAACCTAGTCAATGCATTAATATATATAACTTGTGCACCTCTTTGTAAAAGTTTTCTTCAACCACAAACAACCTAAATATAACATGCTTATAAATAAGACATGCATATAAATAAGATAAACATAAAAATAACAACTCCCATCTATTAATAAGACAATGTTATTTTTATCCATGGCCATGCATTCCTCCCAAAATCAAGGAAAAAGCAAAACTACCACTTCATCTTGTAGTTAGACTCCACATCTTCAACAATCTCCCACTTGGAGACTAACTGCACTGACCCACTATTACAGCTCATCCTCGGACTCTTCTCTAACTTGTTTCTCTTCTTCAAGATCAATCTTGAAGACCTATCAAAGCCAAAAAACCTTCCAACTTCTCTTTTTCATCACCGCTTTGTCAACATATCAACAAGATTCTGACTTGTATGGATCTTCTCCAACATCAGTTGTCCATCCTCCAAAATTGATCTAATGAAGTGATACCTGAGTTGTATATGTTTGGTTCTCGAATGGAATGTTGAGTTCTTGGCAAGATGAATTGCACTCTGGCTATCACTGAATAACTATAATCCTCCTTGCTTCTTTCCCAACTCTTCCATGAACCACTTTGCATCCATATCATCTCCTTGCTTGCTTCTATAGTAGCAACATACTCTGCCTCTATAGTAGACAAGGCAACAATAATTTTACGGTTTTAGAAATCCAACTAACTTCCATGCCACCAATAGTGAATACATAACCTGTGGTGCTCCTCCTACCATCCAAATCTCCAGCCATGTCTGCATCAACATATCCATGTAAAGAAACCTCTGACCCTCCATAACACAACTACTTGCTGCTATGGTCCCTCTCAAGTATCTGAGAATCCACTGGACTGCATTCCAGTGCTCCTTTCCTGGATTACTCATGTATCTGTTGACAACTCCCACTTGCATGGGCAATGTCTGGTCTTGTGCATACCATAACATACATCAAACTTCCAACTGTTGAAGCATATGGAACTCTAGACATATATTCAATCTCTTCATGTGTTTTAGGACATTGTTCTTTACTCAACTTGAAGTGCCCTACCAATGGTGTACTTACTGGTTTTGCATCTTGCATCCTAAACCTATCCAACACCTTGTTCACATACTCTTCTTGAGACAAAGTCAATATTTTACTCTTTCTGTCTCTATTGATTCTCATGCCAAGAATTTTCTTTGTTGCACCTAAATCCTTCATGGAAAATGTATTGGCTAATTATCTCTTTAGCTCATTTATATCCTACAAGTTTGACCCTGCCACAAGCATGTCATCCACATACAACAACAAGATAATATAGGTGTCATTATCTAGTCTTTTAAAATAAACACAGTGATCAGAATGACATCTAGAGTAACCTTGTTCTATCATGAACCTGTCAAATCTCAAATACCACTACCTTGGAGCTTGCTTAAGGCCATACAAGCTCTTCTTCAATCTGCACACCAAATTCTCCTTCCCCCTGACTTCATATCCCTGTGGCTGCTCCATATATATTTCTTCCTCCAAATCACCATGAAGAAAAGTAGTCTTTACATCTAATTGTTCAAGATGCAAATCTTCCACAACTACCAAACTTAAAATAGTTCTAATGGAAGTCATTTTAACAACAGAGAGAAAATTTCATCAAATTCTATACCTTTTTCCTATGTGCAAATCCCTTCACAACAAGTCTTTCCTTGTACCTCTTTTTGTCACCTTCTTCTTCCTTCAACTTGTAAACCCACTTGTTCTACAATGCTCTCTTTCCTGCAGGCAACTGAACCAAATCCCAAGTTTGGTTGTGATCCAAGGAGTCCATCTCCTCATCCATACCCTGCTCCCACTTTTTCCATGTTTCTACCTACATTGCTTCTTCAAAACTTTTTGGTTCTCCACCATCCATCAATAAACAATAGTAAATCTCATACGAAGATAATCATGTAGGAGGTTTACTTACCCTAGTAGAATGTCTCACAAGATTTTCTAGATTTTGAGGCTCTTGTTGTTCTTGTTGATTTTGATCTACAGAATCAACATCGATTGTGCCAGGATTGATGCCAACTTGTTGATTTTCTATCCTTTGAGCACTTCTCTATCTTTTATCTCATCAAGTGCTACATACTCATAGACTTTTCCAGCTTCTTATCCTATGTAGTTGTTCCCTGTACATAACCCTTTCATTGAAAATAACATCCCTACTCCTAATGATTTTCTTCTCATCCAAACTCCACAACCGAGAATCCAAAATCATCAGTGCCATATCCAATGAAAGTACATTTCTTTGACTTAGCTTCTAGCTTGGTCCTATTCTCTTTATCAATGTGAACAAATGCTTCACAACCAAAAACTTTTTAGAAAAGAATAGTTTACCTCCTTACCGTCCAAGCCTCCTCTGTACTCCACCTTCCAAAGCACTTGAAGGTCCTCTGTTTATCAAGTAAACAACAATATCTACAACATCCACCCAAATTGTAAAGGGCAATCCAACATGCAATCTCATGCTCCTTGCACACTCCATGATAGTCTGTTCATTCTTTCTGACACACCATTATGTTGTGGTGTTCTAGGAACTATCTTCACCCTACATTCCATTATGTGAACAATAGTTATTAAATTCATTGTTGCAGTACTCTCCACCATTATCTGATCTAAGACACTTCAACTTCAAACTTGTTTCATTCTCAACCAAAGCTTTCCACTTCTTGAAAGTATTAAATACATCATATGATTTCTTCTTTATACAATAAACCCAAACCTTCCTAGTAGCATCATCAATAAAAGTAACATAATACCATGAACCACCAAGAGAAGATACCTGAGCCGGTCCCCACACATCCATATGAACAAGCTCTAACTTGTGCTCCTTCTTGGTTGATCCAACCTTGAGAAATCTCACACACTTTTGTTTCCCATACACACAATGCTCACAAAAGTCTAGGTCTATGTTTTTCAAATCTGACAACTTTCCTTGTGAATGTAAAATCTTCATCCCCTTCTCACTCATATGGCCAAGTCTATGATGCCATAGAGTTGTGTCTATACATGTAGTAGCTAAAATAGAAGATGGATCAGTACTAACAATGGATAAATACAAAGTACCTACTTTCTTACCTCTTGCTACCACAAGAGAACCCTTGGTAACTTTCCAAGAATCTTTGTAAAATATAACCATACAACCCTCATCTCCTAATTTCCCTACAAAAATTAGATTCCTCCTCAAGCTAGGAACATGCCTGACATTCTTCAACACCCAAGTGTTACCATTCTGCAATTTAACATGAACACTTCCTTTTCCAACAATGTTACATGGCTCATCATCACCAAGATATACCTACCCAAAATTCCCTTGAACATAATCTTGAAAATATTGTCTATGAGGAGTTGCATGAAATGAAGCACCAAAATCTAAAACCCAAGATTCTGATTTACTATCTAAAGAAAGAATAAGAGCATCTTGTAACACATCACCTACTATGTTTTCCTCTTTGTTCCCTTCTTGTTGATCTTTCCCTGATTTTAAAGACCAACAATCTTTCTTTGCATGTCCTACTTTTCCACAATTCCAACATACCATCCTGCTTCTAGATTTAGATCTTCCCTTCTTAGACTTTCCACGGTGTCCAGGACCTTTTTTTTTTTCCTTCTGTCTTCCCCTGTTCTCTACACTCAAAGCATTACTAGATGACTCACCTGTGCTTTTTCTTCTCATCTCTTCACTAAGAATCACACCAATAACATCATCAAACTTTAAAGTGTTTGAACCAAAAACAAAATTACTCACAACCATAACCAAAGTATTCCAACTTTCAGAAATGAGCACAAAATCAAAAGAGCCCTAACTTCATCATCAAAACTTACTCCTACAGAGCTTAATTGATTAGTAACCATGTTGAATTCATTTAAATGATCATTTACTGAATCACCATCTGACATCTTCATATTAAATAAAATTTTCATGAGATATACCTTATTGGAGGCTGAGGGTTTTTCATACAATTTACCCAATTTTTCCATTAGATCTACCATTGTCTTTTCCATAGAAATATTGAAAGCTATATAGCTTTCAAGCACAACCATATCATTCTTCCCAATGCCTTCCGATCAAGAACATCCCATTCTTCATCTTTCATAGTTGACGACTTCAAAGCTTTCCCTTTCAATGGTAGATAAAGATCCTTCTTGATATAGGTAGTCCTCCACTTGCATCTTCCATAGCTGAAAGTTCTGCCGTTAAACTTCTCAACCCTAAACTTGCTATCTTCTTGTCATTTCTCCCACTCAAACAAGAAACCCTCCATGAGCTTTTTTTGCCAAAAAAAATCTTGCTCTGATACCAGTTGTTAGGATCGAAACACAGATGAGCAATAAAACAGAATTAAAACAAAAATAATATAAGCATGCAATCACAAGATAAACCCAAGATTTAACGTGGTTCACCCAATGTGGGCTACATCCACTAGAAACAAGCCAACCTTCTCCTTTATTCAGTCTTGAGGAATACAATACAATTCTCTCTTTTTTTATATTAAAGAGTAAATCCATGCACATATATATAACTTGTGCACCTCTTTGTAAAAGTTTTCTTCAACCACAAACAACCTAAATATAACATGCTTATAAATAAGATAAACATAAATAAGATAAACATAAAAATAACAATGCTCACCCAACGACATTATCGACTGGAGAAAGGGAGAAAAAGTGGCCTAACTTCACAAGGCAATAGAGTAGATTAAAAATAGAATGCCCAAAATTTCAACAATGTACATTAATAACCAGTCACATTATTACAAACAAACAAAACAATGTATACACTAAACGAGCCTTGGAAAATAATAAAGGGGTTTTGTGTTGGACTCTCCTCCAACGAACAAGACATGGTCGAATGCAACCCTCACTACGTTTTGAAACATAACCCCCTATGCATAGCTTGTCTTCTTTTATGGAGCATGGTGCAATCGACTCTTGATCAAATGACACACAATCAAAGGAGACCTAACATAGAAATGTGCCTCAAAACCCGTCCTGTGCATGTGATGGAGAATCATCAAAATTTTGCTCCCCCTCCTCCCGCCTAAAGTATTTTTATTAAATGTGTCATTTGCCCCAGCAATGTAATAGAGGATGAGCGTGAAGGAGTGCATTCACATTTTCCCCGCATGGGAGCCTCACACAAAAACAAAATCTGATGGGATCCACATTGATAGCCAAAATCGATTCTATGGTCTTGCATGGCCAAAATAACCTCCATCGACGTCAATAGTTCATGTAGGCTCGGGAAAAAGCAAAAGGAAACACCCATCGACGTGAAATTAATTGATCTACATCTGTATCTGAAGCCGGATTATGCGACATTTATTATTCATTTAATATTGTACTTGTAATATTTATTATAATTTTATAATTATAATGTTTAAACTATAGAAATGAAAAATTTGAAAATTCAATTTTTATTAATTAGAAAATTCTTGAGATGCCTATAATTTATTTTCAGCCAATCAGAAAAATCAAATCAATTTTTTGAAAAAATCAAATAAATATATAATTTTGGAAAACTATATACAAATGATGTAAAATGTTATATGCATCATTGTGATTGGTCAAACAAAAAAGTGAAATTAGTTTTTTTGAAGCCTATATACACGTGCATACGGCAGGTTAATAAATAATATATTGGGACCAAATTTGTAATTGGTTAAAATGACTCCTCAACTATGAAGTGCTTATCTTTAAAATTCATTTAAAAGCGGATTTTATAATGACGGAAACAAAATTGAAATTTTTTTAGACAACTCGATGTTTATGTGACAACAACGCCTATAGTGATTTTGTAAATCCTTCCTTGTTGGCTTGACCTCTATGGATAGGGGATTTAATTCATGGAAGAAATTTGGTGAGGATAATTGTTTTGGGATGCATTTTTGGCCCCTAAACTGGGTGATGTTCCTTTAAATTTTTTTCAAAAGAGATCCGTAAGTTGTTTCCCATACGCCCTCATTTGGGAAATGAAATCTAATATTAATTGTAGGTTCCTATTTGGTAAATTTCTGGGGTCCTATTTATCTTTGATTTAAGCTCTATATATAGGCCACTTTTGAAAGGAGCTCTAGTGAGCCTCATTCCTTCTCCCCGCTTGGTTGTGGGTTCTTCCAAGTGACCTTTAGCAATCCTTTGGACCATGACTTGATTTGGAGTAGAAGTCCCTTTCTCTTTGGAAGGATTGGTTTTTCATTCTATCTATGGTATCCATTCTTTGATCCTTAAAAAAATAAAAATATTATTGCACCTCTCTAGGTGACATTATATAATGTTTCACTTGTTTTGCACAAGGAGGACCACATCAAGTTGTTGGTTTAAATAGTTGGATCCTTTTTCAAGATCAACTCTAGTTTGTTGGATGGGAGTTATGTCAAAGTTTTTGTGCTCATTAATTTATATAAACCATTATTTTTATTTTATCAAACTAACTTCAACTCACGAGATCATGGATTCATTTCCTAAAATAAATCAACATTATCATTTAGATGTTTCTATTACAATTGTATTGGTCACAAGGCTGCTTCATGCTCTAATTAAAGCAACTCATCCCTAGTTTCAAATATGGTGTGGAGGAAAAAGAGGGTCCTCGTGAAAATGAATTTATTCCACAAAGCCATGAAAAATTCTTTAAGAATAGTAACTCTCTTGACCATCTTAGGTTGTGTAATGAAGATTTGATGTCCCCATGTTGGAGGAGATTGGTCAAGAGCACTCCCTTTCTTGAGAAAGTGTCTAGTTGGATCAAGAGAAGGTAGATGACACATGACCCTAGTGTGCACCTTCTCATTTATATGTCAAAAAATAACAATGGAGTAGTTTGGGGAAACTACCGGGAGGAAAGGAAGCAAACTTGAGATTGAAAAATTAAAAATAGAAACCGAGAAAACAATGTGTTTTGGATCACAACTAACATTAGTAAATTTTCTTTTCGTTATGAGAATACTTTTGGTGCATATTTTTCTTCACCATAATTGTTCATTGCAGCCCTTTGGCTGACCTCTCTCAAGTTATTTTTGTGCTTTTTGGTTGATGTTTGTTATTCTTGCGCAGTTGTTTTGTTTTGTTTTTTTGCTTCTAATTTTTTATATTTTTTTCCTAGAGACTAGGCCCCCGATTGTGTCTGGTTTCGGTTCATATGTCCAAGAAAAAAATGTTTACCTATAATTAAAAAATAAAAAATGTTTACCTCTAAATCAAAAACAATAATTATGGTATACCTTTGAGATAGTGTTGATCGATATAACATTTTTAAAATACATGTATTTAAGATACCTATACTATTGTTATACTATATATATCCGTTTTTGTGTGCGCTTTGAGATGTGTGAGAGATATTTAAAAATATTGTCTCTTTCTTTAAAAAGTCGATTGAATCTATATATAGACAATATGAAATTCACATACAAAGTAATGTACTTTTTAAATCAATGTGATACAAGACAAATCCAAGATCAATGTAATAGTTATATAAATATTAGGTGTTTCTAATACAACCCAATATTTTTATATAAAACTCCCTTGTTTAGGGTCATTAGGATTGAATCTATCAAGCTTGGGGTTTTGGGGGTTTTAGGATTTAGGACTCAATTTTGTTAAGGTGGTTTATATAAATTTAAAAAAAATTTTTTATTCAAGATTTTGGTGTCGGATTTTTCATGTTTGGGTTTGAGGTTTCATGTTCTTTTATGTTTCTATGGTTTTTCAGATTGAATATTCTATGGATGAGATTTCGATCATTTATATTTCAAGTTCATCATATTTTGAACTTTTATTTTTTATTTTTCTAGTATTAGGTTTCACATTGGGGTTGTTTTTTTATTAATCATCATTTTATGTTCTCAAGATTTTTAAATTTGGGATTTCTAGTTATCAAGTTTTGGATCTAGAGATTTTTGGGGTCATTAAGTATTAGATTTTATCTTTTGGGTTTTGGGATTTTGGGTTTGATGATTATGTCATTTTTCTTCAAGATTTGATGTTTCTAGGTTTTCATGCTCGAGATTTTTGGTTATTCTAATTTTTGGTGTTTTGATTTATTTGGCCCTAGAATTTCAATATTTAGGGTTTGTACTTTTAGGTTTTAGTTTGTAAGGGTTTAATGTTATCATAGTTTTTAAATTTCATATTTTCAAGTTCAATACTATAAAGTATTGGGTTTGGGGTTTCTTGTTTTTGTGATTCATGCTTCATAATTTCAACTTTGGGGCATTCAAGTTTTTATTTATGGGTTTTGAGTTCTTTGTGTGTTTGTAGTTTTTAGGTTTAGGGATTATAGTTGTCACATTTTTGCTTCAAGTTTCATTTTTTGGTTTCAGGTTGTAGGTTTTGAAAGGCATTTTATATATCATGGTACTTTTCATTTTTGAGGTTTCCTTACTAGAATTCATTTTTTTACTATTTTTTTAGGTTCTAATCTTTTTAATTTAAGTTTGGTTTCTTAGGATGTGTAGGATATGGTTTCTTATGCTTGAAGTTTTGGTTTTACATTTTATTTTCTTCAAAGGTTTTTAGATTATGATATTTTGGGGTTCTTGTTTGAATATTTTGGTTTATGTGTTTAATTTTAATGTTAACTTGTTTTTACAATGGTCAACAAGTTCATTTTTATTTTATTTTAAGGTTTTTATAATTTTGGTTTTGATTATATTAATAACAATTTATGTAAATCTATTTTTCAGATTTTGAGACATTTTATGTTTTGAGAATTTAATATTTGAACCAATAATATGTATTTCACTTTTTTATAACTCCAATAATTTTTTTCGGATTTTGATTTAAACCTAGATAGACACATTTTATAATAAGCCACTTTTCATGTTTTATCCAGGTTATAAAATAAAGGGTTAGTAACTTTTGGGTTCTAAGGTTCTCATTTTTATGTCTTCTAGTTTCTAATAAGATAAACATACCATATATCACTATATTTTGTGTAGTTATAGGGTTCAATAGTTTTTGGAAATCTAGGTGTTGGTTTTGGTCTTCAAGTTTTGCATTTAACATTTTTGGTCTTGAGATTTTTGAAATTAGCTGATTTTGAATTTTCGTTTTTCTTGCTACACGTATGATTGGAATAAAATTGTATACTTTCAAACTCATCAACTTATGTGTATCGTTGCACCTTGAGGATAAATATTATATTTTTTTTTGTCCATACAATACAATGAAAACTAATTTGATTTTCTTAGAGATGAAATATTTCCCATACATGCATACAATTAACATTGGGTGATGGAAAATTTGGAGGAGGTTCTATGTATCCCCAACTTTCCTTTGAAACCCTAGGATTAAGTTTTACCCACCTGGCTTTATGGGTGGAAAATTCCCTCAAGGAAAACTATTTATCATAACACTTGTGGAAGATATCTTGGCATATTTTTGTATATTCTTTTGTGGTTTTTGGTATCCCACTTATGAAAAAAAAATCCTCCTAATGCTCAAATATGTGATTGTGATGATATTTTTTTGTGTATTGAAAACATTTGAGGTCTTATTTCTACTCAATTATATGTTGACGAGATTACTTGACTTGTGGTTTGTAGCAATGATCTTTTATGCATTTCTTGTGGCTACTGATGGCATCTAAATTATTGTTTCCATTTGGAATAATTTATTGGATTTCTTATTTTCTTATGGTTTATTAGAATTATTTTATTTGGTTTGTTGATGTTTTTACTCTATACATAATGTGTTTATCTTCCAAATACTTGAAGTTTTCCTACCACTAATGGTGTTTTGAGGGATGTTTATGGAAGTGTTGTTTGAGTTGATTTCTAATCCAATAAGTTGTGTTTCAGGATCTTATTTAACACATGGATATTTTCACAATGAAGCTCATAGTCCATGAATACAACTAAATTTATATTTTATATTGTTATTATCAATTGTTCTTTTATTATATTTTATTATTTAATTAATATATATGTTTTCAAAATAATTATGTTTGGTATAAGACACAAGAGGAAATGAATATGAAATAGAGGGCTAGAAAATAATATCTACTACTATTTTAAATAACAAATACCCTAATGTTATTTTACCATACAAAATTATAGAATAAAGTTTTGTTGTATGGGATGTTTTGTCACACTTAGCTATTTTCCAACATATATTTCTAGTTATAAAATTCTTGATATAGGAGATAAGAGGAAATGAATATGAAATAAGGGGCTTATAAAAACAACACTACTCTTATAGATTAATACTTTGGAATAAACTATGTATATTTTATTCATCCATCGATGTTTTGTGTATGACGGGCCAAGAATGTATCTCAATGGATTGCACTCCTAAATATTTTGTTCCATAAGAGTATGAGGCAACAAAGAGGAGACATACATGGGCCGACACATAGTTGATTGATTTAAAGGGGCTAGAGTGAGCACTAAGGTCGCATATCCAGAGGGCAGCGATCCCTGATACAATAGGTCAACCTAGGGTTTCCAAGTCTCACAATAAAGATAAAGGAGAGCAACCTTCTAGGATATCAGTTAATATGGGAGATATTTAGATCAATAGAAAGATAAGACAAAGCATGCACAATCTACACTACTGTAATAAAATTGAAATGTAAGTAAAGGAAAGCTAAGGAGCTAATCATATAAGAGCAATATACTAACTAACATCGACGTGCATATAATACTAAGCTAACATAAAGTAATGGGAAAGGAAGTGAAAAATGACAAATAGATTTATATAACTTAGCTGTGTGGTGGTCACTGATACATCTATTTCTCTATAGAAACAATACACCGAGAGAGAATCACTATGGGTGGAGAAGGGGAACACTGTTCTTGTCCTAGAATCACTATAGATGACCCAATAGTGCAAACAATCCAGCAACCGAGAAGAGTGTCGAATCCAAGTCAAGTGCAAGATAAACCAACAGTAGAGTGAGTAGATGAAAACTTGGCGTAAAAGAGTAGAGTGATATCCATTTCATTCAATCCTTCCTTTCTTCATGATTTCCTAGGTGTGGTGTGTATATATACCGACATTATCTCCTGTAGTCTATGGCTTCACCAGGAAAATATAACATCGACACCATCTCCTGGCGGGTGATGGAGTCGACCAAGTGGATAATGTAAAATCAAGTGTAATGTGTCATGGATCAAGAAAAAATAAGTGTCAAAGGGTGTCGATGATGAAGTCAGATGCAATCAAGTGTCAGGAGTGATAATGTGTGTAATATATAAGGAAAAAGATAACTAAAGCTCAACCACATAGTGATATATATCTCTATGTACTATCTCTAACCCATAATGACCATGTGTATAGTCATACCCCATTCCTAGTAGGCCCCTTAAGTCACCCACTCAAGAAATAGATGCATCAAAAACCTTATATGCACAAAATAATTGTTAGTAACAAGTATGAAAAATTAGGTGTATACATTTTGAATGACAAAAGTAATTCATCATCAACATGTAGAGTGGATGTAGTAATTGTATGTACTATATATTCTTTTATAGATAATTTTGTGAAGTATAAGTGTACATTTTTTCCCACTTTGGGACACGTTAAATTCATAACTAAGGAATGAAAACTATATTTATTTGGTAATTTTTATCCTGTGTACCCTTGTAAGTGCGGTTTTTATTTGTATGTTTGTATGTGTTTTTGCACATGAAACTTTTATTTTGTATCATGCTTTAAGCACCTAAAGAATTTGATTTATTTCTTGAATGAGTGTAAACTAAAAATGTTTTCTTTTGGAAAAATATATGAAATTCATAACTAGCTACTACAATTATTAAATTGTAACATTTTTATGAAAAATATTTTATGTGCATATCCTAAAGTGAAGGATTATTTTAATTTATTAATGATGAGTATCTATGGGTGGCCTAGATTCATAGCATTGCGAGAGATCATTCAATTCACTAAGGAGGTTGAGTTAGGCAATACATTACAATTTTTAGATGTGCAAATTTCATGACAGGTGGATGATTCTTCTATACATATTGTTGATGAGGAAGGGAATCACATCATTACACATAAAAAAGATTAAAAAACAATTTAATCAATTTAAATGAGGAATAAATATTTCAAAAACACTAGACTTACTTGTATTAGTTGATATAAAATATCCAATTCAATATAGCTTAAATAAATGGGCTTACTTACTGTCATTGACAATCATGGGTTCTTTCAATGAATAAAGTGGGTGATCTTCTAGATTTCAATCTAAAACCTGCATGCAAAAACTTGAAAAATATTAGTTATTTTTTGTGGCTAGGGGACACTGCCTCGAGTAGACCCCTAACCATTTAAGGAGATAAAAGGTAATTTATTTGCAAAAATGACAAAACAATACATAAAAATGAATGATATACCTAACTCAGTTGTAAAATATATGTGGTTGGGGTTCGATGAAAATAGATCTTAAAATTTACTTATTTCTGCGTCGCGAAATTTACTTTCCCAATGCATCCTCATAATCTCGTAATAACTTCTTATAATCGAAGGCTTCTCACATATCTGGTTTAGCAAAAAGTAGAGTATCATCCATAAATTACAAGTGGGTGGAGGGTTCCAAATAATCACAAATCTTCAAACCCATCACCAACCCACCGTATTTTTTTCTACAGTTCACCTTGCTAAGTTATTCAACAATAAGTATAAAAAGGTATGTAGAGAGAGGACCCCCTTGATGAATACCTCTTGAATTTATAAAAACCCCACCAAAATTCCATTTATTAAAATTTAAAAGGATCCTATCACACACCCTAACACCCTTTCCACCAAATCGAAATGAAAATTGAAGGCATGGAGTACAATCTTCAAAATACCTAAGACACCCTATCATAGGATTCTACGATGTTTAACTTCAAAACATTCCCAATTTCCCTTCTGATTTATATGAATGCATAATTTCATGAGCCATTACCACCCCATCCAAAATATTTCTATTACTAAAAATAAATTTCCTCTTTAGAAATAATGGAAGGTAGGAGACCCTTTAATCTCTCACCAATTACTTTAGAAATAATCTTATACATAGTATTGCAAAGTGAGATAGGATGAATATCAATAAAATTTTATGGATCTAATTTCTTTGGAACCAAACAAATGTATGATTCATATTTTTTAACACACCTTTAGACAAAAGGATTCATTTACCATAGTTTTTACTTCCCACCCCACCAACTCCCAAATTGTTTGATAAAAACTCATAGAGAACTGTATTTTCTGAATCTAACAAATGTACTACAACTCAAGTTCCTTCATAAAATCGTTTCAAAGAAACAAAATAATCTCTTACTCAGTTATAATCATAGGAATTATGGATAAAAATTATTTTCCCTTTTAACACTAATGTCTAAATATTCTGAGAGAAGTTTCCAAAAAATCCATCTCTTCCTTTTTAGTTCCATTGGATCATCTAAGAGTACACCCTCAAAATTATTAATTAAGATAATTTGGTTAACAAGTATTTTAGCCACCATGGATCGATGGAAAATTTTTGCATTCCTACCCCCTTCTTTATCCATAGATCTTTAGAGTTTTGTTTCTAAAAAATATCTTCTCAAAAACACACCTCATGAAGTTGACCTAATAATTCCCCCTCCCGGCCGGAATCCTATATATTATTGAAAACCTCTAAATATCATCATTTAAGGAGTCCATCTTAGCCTCCAACATTTATTTCTCATAAATTATATCTCTAAACATGTTCTTATTCCATCTTTGTAGCTATAAACACAAATCACGCACTTGGGTACATTTCTAGGTCTTAAAAGCATACTAGCATTCATATGATTCCTAAGCAATAAAACTAGTGGTTGATAAACTATCTTTGGCATCTTTTTCTTTGTTTCTTGTTTTCTATTTGGTCTTACACACCCTACAACCCAATCAAAATTTTATTGATTTATCTTTTATGGCTTTAGACACCAATGCCTATCCAAAGACATCATCGATCATGCGCTCATGTTCCCTTTGGGTGCCCCTGACCCTTTTCTACCTTACTCGCTCCTTTTGGGTCTCTTTTATCTTTTGGGCATCTTTTTCACTTATGGGTTGGCCTTCCAATTGTCAATTACGAAATTCAAACAAGGGAATCATATAAATACATAGTTATGTATTCAAAATCAGGGACCAAGTACTAAGCATTACTATCATCACCTAAGCTTACATTTAAAAGGCACCTAAAACACTCTAAACATCCATCTATCATACATTAAATGGATAAGGGTTGCATTAACTCAGATACACAACATATGAAGGGAAAATCATTCCATTCCATCCACACATTATGCTATATTTATATATATAGCTACATTGCACTATCAAGTGCAACTTACACAAGGGCATCCTAGTGCACAATTTCTACACACATTCACAAGAACTACATGGAGTCTAAGATGTAGTGCATCACTTAGTCGTAAGTTCACTCTTGGGGTGACCGAGGGTCGATTGGAATCAAGTAGATTGCATCTTTCTTTTTAGGTTTGATGAAATTTTGGGCTTGTGTAGGTGAAATTTTATTTTACTGAGTTACAGTGTACCTTCGGCATTCAAGGAGTGACTACTAGGTGATCAACAAGAAATAAGAGTGAAGTTATTGTGACACTATATAGAAATCAGGTTCTAAGCATCTATGTAGTCACGAGATGCCCGAGAAGGGGTCTTCAACGCATGGCGCCCCTATCTTACCGTGGGTGACTGTATGCAGCCTTATTCTTGTATTCTAGAATTTATTGTGAGCGATAATCTACACTCTACCCATATTGTTCAACAATTTTCCTGGTCTAGATAATTTTTGTATCAAACGTAAATAAACTAAGTCATCTCTCCTTATTCTTTACATAGGATTTCATATTTACATCTTAGTTTGCTTATGTCATTTTTGTATTTCAATATTTATACATCATTTTGTTCAGTAGTGACTCTGAAACATATAGATTTAATTCAAATTAAATTAAATCATTTGGTGAACCCCACTCGTGATCAGTCATTTGGATCCCTATTCTATCGGTTTCTCTTTCATGGCTCCTAAGGTTCCTCAAGTCTTCTTGAATCAATTGCTTCAAATGCATCCACCATGTAAATCTATTCTCCAAAAATACCTAGACATTATGTACCTCCCTAGCAATATGCACCACCCGATTATTAAGTGTTATTTTCAATTGTCTATCTAATGACTCTATCACTCCTAATCCTCCATCCAATCAATCCATATTAGAGTCGATTCAAGATTTACATTATTTATTTTAAGAAAAATTCAAACTATGTAAATAATGATTACATCTCTTGAGGATGCTTCTCAAGCCCATGCTTTAGTTCTTCTTCTACTCAAGATCCTAATTTTGTGTATTCTACATGTGCTCATGTCAATGAACCTCAAGTCTCACCATTACTAACAGCTCTCAAGTTTTATTTCAATGTTAAGAAACATGATATTCTTCCTCAGCTCCTCAATCATCAATTGATCAACTTGCCATCTACTCATTACTATCCTCCTTATCATCTTGCAAAATACAAAGGGAACCCATATTGTAATTATCATCGAATTAATGGACATAATGAAAATGATTGCTATGATATCAATCGAAAAATTGAAACCTTAAGCATCATGATTTCATTTAATTTTATACACAAAATGTTGATGCATGCTCATCTCCAATTGCTAAATACCACTATGATACCAAATATGATCCATCTATGTCTAATGAGCATCATTCTATAGTCACTCATGTTCCTTCTTCGGTAAGTCGAGAGTCACCTAAGAAACTGCCTCTCAAAATCAATACATCACATCATCCTCTCAAGTATTCTAAAGTGCTACCAAAACCACCTAAGAAACCTCCTCTCAAAATCAGTTCATACCTTCCTCCACTCAAAATTAGTTCATCCCCTCTTCCTCTTAAGTCTTCTACAATGTTCTCAATCCCAAATCAGCTACCACCATTCAAAATTCCTTTTCACCCTACTCCACTTCAGTATCTAATTATCTTTTTCAAACAATCTAATCCTTACATTTATGGTCGGAAAAATTTCAAACACCTCCAATCTTAGGGGGGATTATGCTTTCTCCCCCCTCCAATATTTATCACTTGTTACTAGTCTCTACATTTACACATTACGCTTCGTGCTTTACATCTAAATCTATCTTATGCACTTTGATACACAACTTGTATCCTCATTACCCTATGAAGCACTCTAGTTCCAAATTTCATAATTGATTGCTAAGGGTATAAATCTAAAATTAACCTCACCATCATTCACTCTTTATGCTTCATGTTTCATGATCTATCCGTATATCAAATATTTCAAACCATTTCCTACACGACACACTCTTGTTCTATGGTTCATTCTTGATTGTTGAGGGGTATTTTATAAATGAACCTCATCTCATAAATATCCACCGGGGAATACTACTCCTTCCATCATCTACATTGCATACATTCCATCCAACTCATACACAACATATTGCATATCTTGGTTGCACTTACTCTTGCTTGCTTATACTACTTACATGATGCACTTTGCTTACTATGCTAGTCATATACTCAGTATGTCAATATATTTTCTATATACACATGCGCATTCACTTGGTATTTTGGAGTGAATACAAAATCTCTTACAGGTCCTTACACACTTTGTAATGATGCTTGGAACTATACTTCTTACCAATCCCACCGAGGCTCTCGGGGCCATCTACTTTATCACACATTATAGGTGTTATCATTTCATCATATACTACTTATTATTACTAGCACACTACTTTACATTGATAAATACATGATTTGACATAATTTTTATCTTTATAACATGCTAACGGGTGATTCATGTGTAGCATTTTATTTGTAGGACTATATGCCACCATGGTTGTTTGATACATTTTTTTTGTCATTGCTTTCTACTTGTATGCCATTGTTTGTGAGCTATGCCCTATGCTTTTTCGATCACTGTTTGTATTCTTTTGGAGGCTTCAACCTTGATTGTCTTGTAACATTGTGAGCGATGTCCCATGTTTGAAACTCTATTTTCATGGTATATATTGTATGCATACTTGTTTATTACATTTTTTTCTATGCCATGTTTTCTCCTTTTACTACTAACACATCTATCTAGCCACTTTATTTGTATGTGCCTTGTTTTACCATACACATCCCCTACCCCCTTACAAGTATCCATTTTAGTACAACATCAAGTACTCTATTTTTGGCTACACAATCCTACCGATGTTACATGTACCCCAAACAAGAGGGGGCCATACATTGGGTGAACAAATCACCCCTACAAAAACTTAGAGCTACACCAAAAATCTTCACACTACATAAATGAAACATAAATATAGTCACATAATGACCCAAAGATCAGACTTGGGTTAGAATGACAACATAAACACTAGCACCCAAACTCATATAGAAGTGATTGGGTACAAATGTCCTCCCTTAGGCACTAATGTCCTTAGGGAACATACAAATCACTTATCATATCAACATAGTTCACAAAGCCTTGATGAAGTTTCATAGTTACAAATATAATCCTTCAAAGAATAGAATGCTTTCTATCTCATTCAATAAGAATAATCAATACATTAAAAAAATGGGATAAAAATAACAAATTAGGGATGTATCATTTGTAGTGGTACTTTTCGGGAAGAGTAATGAATGGAGAGTAACACTAGACCTCTCTCCCCAACACTTGCTCTTTGGCATGAGATCGTCTAAAAACTCATACTTGGCGTGAGATCACCTAAAAAACTCGCACTTGGTGTGAGATCACCCAAATAACTCGCTATTGGCGTGATATTACCCAAAAATATTTCTCTTCACAACATTTTAGGACACTTTTATATCATTTACACTCTTTTACATCAGGTGCACACTTTCCTTTACTACTACTTTTACACACATTTACATAATTTTGCATACTTTACTCAAATTTTCATATACAAGACTTTGACTAAATTCTTTCTCTTCTTTTGTAGATCCATCCTTACAAGAAGCAACAACTACAAGTTATAAATACACGGTGACGATGCATATGCTCACCCTAGGGTTTTCCTTTCTTAGTTTCCACGCTTCACTTTGCATCGTTACACACTTCACTTGTCCACTGGAAATAAATTTCGCCACACATTCTACAAGGATCATACACTACACATATTTTATCTACTTTATGTTATCGAGTATTCACTCAACAACATAAAATGGGGGCAAATGTAGATACAAAATCATGCACTTGGGTACATTTCTAGGTCCTAAAATCATGCTAGTATTCATATTATTCTTAATCAAGAAAACTAGTGGTTGATGAAACTATATTTGGCCTCTTTTATTTGTTTCTTGTTTTCTATTTGGTCTTACACACCCTACAACTCAATCATGATTTTATTGATTTATCTTTTATGGCTTTAGACACTAGCGCCCAACAAAGGACATTAGCGCTGCGCTAATAGCTCCTCTCGCACTCGTGACCCTTTTCTACCTTACTCCTTTTCTTAGAATATAATATTAAGTATTGTTATAAACCTTATTTTATAATTAAATAATTTAGAATATTTCTATTCTAAATTATTTAATATAAACTATGAGTTTATTGTTAATTAGTTTTTAATTAAATTAATTTATATAAACCGGGAGGTGTACCGCTATTTATATTTTCATGACCCTTGGGTTATATAAATATGGTCGCGAACCATAATCGGATGAATTGAATTCACACTTTGGGTAAAAATACGGAGAAAGAGTGAGGAAAGGAGTTACTGGACTGTGTAAAATTTTCTTGAATATGGAAAATTCTTTATCCGTGGTTTTTTACTCCATTGGGGTTTTCCACATTAAATTTGGTGTCACTATGTTATTTCATTTATTTTCTTTGTTAAAGTTTTATTTATTAATGCTTGGATTAATAAATATTTTATATAGTTATTTATCCCCTTGGTCCTAATATGGTATCATAGTAGTTTGGTAATGGCTATTAAATTAATTAACTAATATGCATGATAGTTGGGTGGTTAGTTAGTTATCAATATTTATTTAACCCCTTTCCCTTCTAACATGTTTTTGATATTGGAGTGTGAACAAGTGAAAAGTGACTCATAATACTTACCTTCGTAATGAAATATCATGTGAAAGTATTACTAGGAACATGTAAGGGTTATTTGAATATTTCCTATTTTCCCTATAGTTTCAAATGTGTGCAGATAAACATTTTCAAGGGAAAATTCAAGTAAAAAGAAAGGTTACAAAGAAGAAAGGAGACAAACTCCACAAGAATAGGATAGAGTTTTTCTATTGTCTCGTGATTTATCAATATTCCCTCGGTGTTTGATATGACCTTAGTAATTTTTTTCTTACCTTTGGAATTCGAAAATAATTGAGTATGTCTCCCCTGGTACCCATTTCTTAAATTACATTTAAATTTTTTAAAAAAATAGTTTATAATTTTATAAACTATATATTAGTTGTTAAACCTAACATCTAAATAAAAAGGTTAAATCTATAGTTTTTAAAACCATATAATGAAAACCTTATAATATACCTTTTTGTGTTATAGACATATAAGTCTATATAAATTTACCCCTACCCTATAAACTAATTTTTGGGTTTATAAATCAAAATATATCAATCTAACCTAAGTCATGTTTTATTTGACCCCTATACATTAAATCTCTATAGAATATAGTTTAAAACTATAAACTAGACTCAGCAACCTTATAATATTTTTTTATATATATATATTTTGGTCAAAGTTTTAAAATGAGGGGAGGCCCCATTACTATGTCCACCCTCCTGAGACCGTTTCCACTTGGAAGCCTCTGCGCAACCATGCCCACCTCCATTTCCTTAGTGCCACTTGCCCTGCGGTCCCCCTCAAGCCGACAAACATTAAAACACAAACTGTTTTTTTGCATTGGTTGTTTATTCCCACATGGGGATAAATGTTCAAAATTACTCATGTCACAGCCCGTTAAAGGGATTTGAACATGTCAGAAAAGTGTGATATTATTTTTTCCCGTAAAAAAATTCAGGGTGTAAAAATTGTTTGACAAATATGAAGGTTTATATTTTTATTAAAACTTCACCTGAAGGGCGTTATTTCAACCTGCCACTTGCCAAGTTTCTAGTTTAACCTGCCACCATAAATGTTCAAGCGAAGTTTTCTGTAAACGTCTATTCATCTTCAATATGCATCCGCCGTATCGGGAGTTGGTCAAATATATTTTTGAACTTTATTTCTCGTAGAGTTGTAACTTGTAACGTATCATAATGGAGTAATTAGCGTGGAGCTCCAAGCTGTCATGTGCAGACTATCACCTAGTTATTCTCGAGTCCGACGACCCCTACTATCCACTCCGGTCCCACGTCCACCCTCCACAGCTTCACAAAACATTAACCGTAGTCTGTATCCAATGTACAAATTAATATAATTTTTTTAATTGGACATTCAACACAAAATGTATTGAATGCCAATAGAGGACATTAGACATCGTAATTTCGAGTATATACGGCAAATGGCGGGAGGGTACCTAAGTTCTAACCCTTGTCTCTCAACACTGGAATCGGCTAACAACTAACAAAATTTATACCACCGGATTATATACGAAAGGAGCACAGAGGTCGCACTCATGGGTTTGAATCGTTTTGGATCACCAAGATGGGGAAGAAAGCTGGCAAGCTTGGCTCCAAAGTTAGCGTGATGGAAAATAAGGTGAGTTAGCCATATTCCTCTCTAATTTTCTGCTTTTACAGGTGACGTTATGGGCCACGGCCATATATTTTTATTATTATTATTATTATTTAACAAATTTATGTGCAAAATTGTCTGTCAATCCGTAGAGAATATACGCGTAAGGTTCACTCTGTAAAAAGCTTTAAAAATTGTCAAACTCTTTTTCTAAAATTATTCTCATTTCACGATTCTTTTTCGAAAACTTTATTTTCTTTCTTTTTCAACGAATTTTCACATTCACGCTTTTGAAGTGGAAATTTTAGCTGAAACCAGAGATTAAAAAAATATCCATGTTCACTTATGTCTAGCAGAGTAAATTCAGTCTTAATGTCCCTGGACTCTGTAATTTTGTGTTTGAAAGATAGTAGAATGAATTTAATGGCAGCCGACGAAGATGACATCAATTTCTTGCTATATATTTAACATTCAATTGCACTTTTCGAAAACAAATAAGTGGCAGAATTATTTGCCACTTCAAAATTGTCTTTGCTTTTAACATCTCTGCAAGAGGTTTTTATTGTTGTTTTTATTTTTGTGAAAGAAGTTCATTTTTTATTATTATTATAAGGGCCTACTCAACTGTGCTTTCATAATATATTGTCTGAAAATGGACAGAAAAATTATTTGGTGTTGAACATTGACCTTTGAGGGAGTGCATGCTTTAACGAGGAGTAGTTCACCAAGCGTGAAGAGGTAAGGAATATGAATCCATGACCCTTTGTTAGTGCAATCTTATATTTGAGATTTTAGTGTTGCATGATTATACAAATTATTCTAAATTATTTTCTTAAATATTCTCTAATCTCTAATTCTAAATTGTCAAAATAATACACAAAATTCATGTGAAAACACTATTTTGATATTTTTTATAATTATTTCATTGAAATAGGTGACAAGTGTAGTGTAAGTTGTGTGAGAAAATGGCTTCCATTGGTCGTCCAAAGAAGGATAAAAAACAATTGTCACTTGTTGATGCATTTGGCATCTCTCGACATTCTAGTCAACCATGTGATTCTCAAAATGAAGAATTTGATATTCTTGCACAAGAAGAACATGAGTTAGATGGAGCAGAATTTGTGGAAGAGGAACACCCATCAAAGAAACCTAAAAGGACATTCAAGGCCAAATGGAAAACAATATTTCCATGGGCTTATGCTATAAAAGACTGCAATGGTGTACAAAGGATAAAATGTTCTTGGTGTGTCAAATATAAGAGAGATACTCCATTTGCTAAAGATGGAAGCACCACCCTTCAAGTTAGTGGCCTTCTTACCCATGCAGAATCAGAGCCTCATAAATTTTCATCACAACATTTGGAGGGAGAAAATAAACAAAGTAACCTTCCAATCACTAAACACATAGAACTCATGGTAGATGCTGAGAAGGAGAGAATCATATCAGTGATGGAAAATATGTATTTTGTTGCCATACATGATTTATCTTTGGAGCTCTATAAGCCGATTTGTGACTTGAATAGGTATAAAGGAACTCCACACATGCCTCTCATAGATGAATATTCTGCATATACAAATACAACATTTGGAAAAGAGTTTTTACAAGATGCTAAGGAGGTTTACTGGAAAAAGTTGAAAGATGAGATATTTCATAGTCCATTTTACTCTATTTTAGTTGATGAAAGCACTGATCGTACTATGGAACAACATTTGATTGTTTATATTACATACTTGACACATGGAGGCAGAGGTCAATGTGTAACAAAATTTATACGACTCCTTGAAATAAAGGATGGAACAACTCAAGCTATGTATGATGCCGTGATTGCTCTTTTGACAGAGATGAATTTATCCTTAATGAAGTTAGTTGGATTTGGATCTGATGGGGCATCTTCCATGAGGGGAATTCGTGAAGGTTTGTCCACAAAGCTTCATCGAGATGCTCCTCATTTATTAGATATTCATTGCATAGCTCATCGAGAAGAATTATCAAAGAAATGATGCTTCATCTTATTTTCCAAAGTTGCAGTTTATTGATAAATTTGTAAATAAAATATATTCATGGCTTGGAAAATCTGCTAAAAGACATGGAGCATTGAGAGAGTTAATGGAGTCATTTCAAATCAGCAGTTGGAGGTGTTACAAATTGATAAAATTAGGTGGCTTTCTAGAGGAAAGGTCATGGAAAGACTTGTCAAACTCATGCCTTCTTTGTTGAAATAATGGGAATTAGAGGAGAAAATAACGTATGATTTGTCAATAATATTTCATGTACAATTTTGCATCCATTTACTTGCAGATGTGCTTATTGAGTTAAATAAGATGAATAAAATTTTCAAGAGGATCATATTGACATTACTTCCATTGGGACTACATTAGATATCACAATTGACATGCTTCGTATGAGATTTCAAAGAGGCATATTTGGGTCAGGTACTCTACATACATCATCTTTTCTAACAAGGGCACAATGAGGATATCTTGAGTTTGCATATGGAACAGTACATCACATGTACATGCATTGAGATTTGAGAGAATGCCTAAGTCACAAAGATCAAGGACACTAGATGATTTCATTGAATTGGGAAAAAACTTTATAATTAAGGTAATTGATTCTCTTGATACAAGATTCACAGATTTACCTATATTTAATGCTGCTAAATTTTTCAGTCCTCGTAATTACTACGAGGAGACAGAAGATAGAGATCATCAAACAAAAATATGGTTAACATGTTTATGTGAAAAATTTAGTGTTGGAAACTCACCTATTGTGGACAGTGTTAAATGTTTGGGTGAGATGGATGAGTTTATTTGTACTATTTATACATCATATCCAAAAAAACATATGTTTGGAGCATGGGATCTATGTGGTGGTGAACCTGAATGGTTTGAAGGGTTTCCATGTTTGATGCAACTATGGCAAGTTATTCTTGTACTTCCAGCAAGCACAGCCGTATGTGAAAGAGGGTTTTCAAAGTTAAATAGGATAAAGAATGATGATAGATCCAGGATTTCTTTGAGCACATTGGATATGCTAATGTTTCTATCTCTTTGTGCACCTCATGCTCTAAATGAGGTAGATTGGAATGCTATTTATGATGCATGGAAGAATAAAAAAATTGAAAACCACTTCCATTAGACAAATAGATGGTGAGTTTTTGGAAGTTCTTTATATAAAATATGTTCTTTATTGTTTTTTATTTATAAAAATATTTTCTTTGCAAGTTTAGATAAGTGTTTTCAATATTTAATTACTAATTTAATAAAATATATTTTCAAAATAATTAATGAATACTTGTCAAGAACATTTGAATCGGTCTAAATGTTGATCAATTTGTCTTGTAATGACTTGTATCTCATTTTGTGTTTCAGGTATTTTATTTTTTGAATGGAGCCTAAAAAATGTGTTGGTGATATGTTTTGCTCACATTGAGGTGAACACGAGAAACATTTCTATGTAGATCACATAATTTTTTGGTAGTTTGATATTTTTCTTGATACTATTTATTAGATGAAACATGACTTTTTTTATACAACTAATTATTTTTTCTCTTATATTTAGCAAATTAAATTTGAGTAAAAGAACCTTGTGTTGTCATTAATTTTTAGGCTCATTATGTGTGTTAAAATTTTAGTTTGTCACTTTGTAATTCCAATGTCGATTAGAGTGTTTAATTTTAAATTTTTTATTGGATCTCACAATATAACTTATTCATTACATTATTTATGAAATGGAATTTATTACATTTTAAGGGGAGACACTCTTATTAGATATGATACATTGACATTTTTAATTTGTAAAGTCACCCATTTAAAAAAATAAAATCTCTCTTTGTAAAAAGTGTTCAATTTTTGTGACATGTGTGATTGATTTACTCTTTTCATATGAAGTGTAAAATGATTATACTACTTTTCATGGTTGAAGGGTGGTCCAATATTTTCCCTTCACAATGAAATTGGGACTAGCCCTTCAAATTTGATCACTGATGGGGATGATAGGAGTCAAAATAAGACTTTAAAAGCCTTTAGTTATAAGATAGGTGGTGTGACTTTTTCACACTACCAATGTTTTTCAAAGCGTCTTGGGCTGCGAACTTGGGTAGACTTGCCGAGTCATGGTCAGCTCAGCCAATATGGAACTCTGAATATGAATAATGTGGCTCAGTGTTGGTTTAAAATTGTAAGTTGTAAGGGCCCGTGATGGATGAAAGGATAGCTCGCCGAGCTATAATGCGACTCATCAGATTATTAAGATGTTTTATAAACTTTGATTGTGGCTCGATTTAACATTGGCAAGTGGCATTCAATATAACATATAAACATGGGTGATATATATAAACTTAATTTGTTGAGTTGGTGAGACAATGCGACCAGAAATGATAAAAATTACAAACATATATAAAGGAGCGTTACTCCATTTTTTTGTCTATAAATTTATGTTTTTTTAATCTTTTTTCTCTCATTTTGTAATTGAATTGAATTTAAAATTTATTCTTTAATCACCCTTAGTAAATTTGAGAAAATTAATTTAACTAGAAGGGTTAATTTTTTGAAATGATGATTGTGCGACATGACGACTAAATCGTCGTGCGTCTTTTTGTATGTAAACTAAAAAAATTACAATCACATTTCAATTGAATATTATTACTATCAAACTAATACATCATGGTGTATATTATATGTTTGACATGACCTTCTATTCGATGTAAATTCACTGAATTTTGATTGCAAGGGTTAAACAATGACATGGGTATTTCTGTTAACCTTGATTTTTAATCCTCATTATTCTTAATTATTTAAATTTATTTACGCAAAAATGGGGTCTAATCATTTTACGATTGATAAATCTTAGATGTTGAATGGGAATAATTACAACATTTAGAAAATTTTATTGAAGGAAGAATTCATGGCTCACAAACTATGGGTAGTTGTGAATGGAACTGAGAAGGATCCGAATGGAAGAAAAGCAACTGCAGACAACATTGTTGCATATCAACAAAAAGTGCAGGAGGTGATGTCCATCATTTTGTGAAGCATACAAGATGATTTTCTTCTTCATATTAGGAATCAAGAAATTCTAAGTGAGGCTTGGACTCAATTAGAATCAATGCATGAAGGTATGCATCTATCAAAAATTATTAAACTGATTTTAGAACTTATGACAACTCCCATGAAGGGAGATGAAAAAGTAATTAATTATTTGAAAAAATAAAAAATATTAAGTCTTAGTTAGATGGGTGTAGTTGTAACTTAATTCAAGATAAATTGCTTTATTTCATTATTCAATTGAATATTCATGATTTTTTTTGAAATTTCATTTCAATTTTAAATTCTAAATATCAAACAGAACAAGACATTCTAGATTTGTAAACCCTTAGTACTCTCTTGATTTAGGAAGAGAAAGTAATGAAAATTTTGATTCTAAAGAGAATGCCACTCAGGCACTTCTCACTCAAAAATAAAAAAGTAAACCTTCTAGATTCAACAAAAATAAAAATCAACTTTTAAACCTCCTAGTAAAGACAAGAAACTAGGAAATTTAAGAGTTAGCTTTGATGGTAAATGTCATTACTTTGTGAAAAATTTGGCCATAAGAAAGAATAATGTAAATTTAAAAATAATAATTCAAATTTCAGAAACCAAAAGGAAACAAGTTAGTGATTCAATAAAATATGATTTTATTATATGAATCTAAAATGTACATAGTTGTTGTAATTGAAGTAAACTAAAATATGAATGCTACACAATTTATTTAATTTTGTTAATGCAAGGAAATATGAGGGATAAGACACTTACTTTGATATTTATTTCCTCACAATGACCTAGGATTGAGGAGTGTGATGAAGTAGAAGAACAAACCATCGCAAAAAACCATAGAAAAATGTAGTGAAAGTAAAACCACTTGGACTAAGGTGCATGGAGAAGGATGGGGGAACCTGAGGTATTCTAGTCTAGATTCTAGGTGCCCTGGTCTCATCAATAGGTCGAACACGGTTCTGAGATGATTTCTAGGGCTTCACACTTGTTCACCTTTTTTTTAGGTGTATGTTACATTTATATTGCCAAGGTACTGTAAACCTACAATGAAAAAAACACCAAAACCCTCAAATACACATTAAATCCTAAAAAGAAAGATGAAAATGAGGTGTCGAGACTATCCTTAGCCCATGAATAATGGTGGACTTACAACTGATTGTTGTACTACATCTTATACCTAATGTAGTTTTGTGTGCTTATCAATGCAATAGTTCTCCTAGTTTACCCTCGTGCCAATGACACCAAGATAGTGGGCAATAACTAGATAAAAATGCAAATGTGTAGATGGAATAGAATGAACTCCCCTTCCTATGTAATGTGTATGTAGAGTAATGGCCCAAATGCAGTCCCTTGCTCTATGTAGATAGCTAGCCCTTAATAAGAATAGTACGCCCATATAATGGTATGTATGTTGTGTTTATATAGGGATCTCTTGTTCAAATTTCAACACTAATGACCCGACATGCTGACTAGTACCTCGAGAGATGAGAGGGAAAATTGAAAATACCGACCTCAAATTTCAAAAATAATACCAAACCCAAATATGAAAGGGTAACTAGGATGGGCAGGAGCACACGACGCTGAGTGTCCAACCACAGGTGTTAGTGTGCGAGACTAGTGACAAAAAATGAGTGAGAATTGATAGACATGGATCCCTGAGACCTGACCAGAATTATGTGTATGAGTGACAAGTGTGCAAGACAAACAACAATAAAGACCAAAAAGACAAACATATGGACTGTGGAATGGGTCATCAGTGAATAATTTTCTTACGTAAGATCCATATATAAAACAACATACTTAACGAAGTAGTAAGTGTGTGATTTTGTGTGTACATTTGCCCACACTTTATGTTGGTGAACAAAGGTTTGTAATATAAAGTAGATAGAAATGCATACCCGAGAAGCACGGAGAATCCCATCTCATTGAAATATGCAAAGAGTGTAGTAGAAGTACGTGCCAAATGAGAACATATAGCATGGTGAACCATGGATCATTGTGTTGATCCATGCGGCATAACAAGAGATATGTGACCGTTATGAGGGCACTAAGTGAGAGTGATGATTGTGGTGTTGAATGGTTGAATGTTTTAATTTTTTTGATGGAGAGGTGATGGGGAAAGGAGTGATCATTTCCCAACCCGATTGTATGTGTACAAAAAATTGAGGATTTGTGCATCTTACCGCCAAAGGAAGAGTGTAGGGAGAGAGGTTTAGCTTTACCCTCCAACTTTAATTACATCCTAAAAATATCTAGCCTTTGTAGAGGTGACAAACTTCAATTTTTGATCATTTGGATCTATTTTTTTATCAAACATGATAGCCCATATAGGAGTAGTATAGGAAAGAAAATAATGTCTCATTACCCCCACTCCATAAGTGTCACCGAAATCTATATGTGTTGGCTTCCATGTTAGGTCATTTGGAAGTAATCACGAAATGTAGAATAACTTCCCATGTTAGGTCATCTGGGAAAGTGGTGATATAACTCCCAAGTTAGGCCATCCAGAGAATACGTGCATTATGATCATGTTGATGGTTGATGTGATTTTTATTGTTGTAAAGATTTAAGTGTATGTGATTTATTGATTGGTTACTCATGGAGAGATTTTACAGTTGTTTCCCCTAGGTTAGGTCATTAGGGGAATCGCTAGAAAGTGATGTGAAATGTTGTATGGTGTATGAGTAAATGTTTAATAATGATGGATTTATTATGTTGTGGTATAAGGGGAATTATAGGATGAGCCCAATTGTATGCCCCCTTTCGGTGAAAGGGGAATTGATAATGAGAATGAACGTGTAAAAGCGTAGAAGTGCACGTAATGATGTAATGGATAATGTATGACATATATAGAAAAATTCAGTGTATAATGAGTAGAGACCAATGTTAAGGATACATATTGTCTATGTAATGTGTACGATATGATAGTAGGTGGAATTCTAAAGAGAATGCCACAAATGAGATAAAAATCAGAGTAAGAATGCTCAAGATATGATTGAAATCATGTGATGTGTATTAGTTGAGAAAATGAGTGCAAAGAATGACTATAGTAAAGTGAATAATGGAAATTTACTATAAATAGTAATGTGATAAAGTGATTAGGCAACTCATTTGTCTTTTGTGCAAGTGTGATAGTGAGCTCTGGGTGTGTGAGGATGCTGCAAGTTAGAGCACTATGACCGAGTCGATTCGAGATGGTGGCGATGAATGTGGCATCGTGTATGACAATGGAGTTGGTAAGCATGATTTTATGTGAAAGATGTGTTGATATTATTCATATTTGATGATTTTTTGTAAAAAATTTGTTTTTGAATTTCTCGGCGTTTGGACATGGAAAAGAGAGGTGAAGGTGTTAATGACCTCTGCGGGACGGAGCACCCAAACATGGGTGCTAGTGTCCCGTGCTCATGGGCGCCCTATACTTACTTCTTGGCGCTCGTGTCCAAAGAGCGTGAGTTGCGATTCGAGTGGTGTAAATGTGTGTTGATGTTGTAAGTGGGTACTTATATATATATATGATGTTCTAACACTACGGTTATTGTTGTTTTGTGGTGTGTAGAGGGATATCCATTTGAGATAGTTTCAAGGTGGCTACCATTTGAGTACATTGCTCGGATTAGGGTTATCAAATGATGAGTGGGATGTTTTGGACCATTCCAAATAGTGAGATATAGCAAGGATGGGGGATGTACCCCATAACATGCCTATGCTTACAAATTTTTGTGAGAGGTGGTGTGCAGATACGTGTACATTTTGGCTACCCATGGGGAGATGAAAATTACACTAGAGGATGTGTATCGTATACTATGATTACCGATTGTTGGTGAGAGGGTACATGTTATGGCAGTGGATGATATGTAGAGATAGATGAGGGCCACTAGGTGGTATTTTGTGGGGACTTGAGTTCCTATCGAGGCCCATATTATCCTAGATTCTATTATGATATTAGGGGTTCCACAATTGCAGAAGTTTATTATTGTGGTGATAGTTTTGTCAACTACAATGGAGGGTGGTGGTGTAGGCATATTATATAAGATGCATGATATCTGCCACCGGATAGAGGAGGAGAGCACTAGGTATGCTTGGGCATGATGTGTGTTAGCCCACCTTTATAGGGATCTATACAGATTTACACAAGAGGATCATGGTGGTGGTATTGGAGCTATGACATTGTTGCATGTATGGGACTATGAACATATTATAGTATTGAGGGCACTTGGTGGAGCTTGTGGAGATTGGGCGAGGCTAGATATATTTTTGGGAGATGGGTAGGTGTGTGTGGGAGGAAGATGGATACAGATACCTATAGAGTGATGATAGATCACATGGGGCCAAAGGCCGTGATATGGAGGCCATACCAAGACTACGGAGGATGGCCAAAGGATGTAGTGGAGCTACGATGCATACAATGAGATGATGTGGTTATAGGATTGGTTTTAGGTGTGGCTAAGTTATTTTAGGTTGAATGGGTTTCACGACAGTTTAGTATGGCCCAGGATGTGCCCCAAATCCATATGTATGGGTTAGATCTATTAGGGCACCAAGGAGGGTTGGAGTGAGACCATGGCCAACATGATAACATCTAGTACCTCTCGGGATAGATGAGGCCGACGTAACGATAGAGCCGATATATGTAGATGACATTGGGTGCCTGAGGCATATCATGCATGGTGGGAATCACATCGGTGGGTATATTTATTTCTAGTGTTTTTAGTAGTGAAAAGAGCACCGCCAAGAGGAGTAGAGGGGAAATAACCTACCACGGGTGGTGTAGCGGTGGCGATAACGGAGCGTGATTGTTTGTATAGTTATGTTGTATGATTTGTTACTTGGTTGTGTAATGGTCATTATTGTCTAATGTGTTGTTCTTATAGTTGTCATGATTGTGGATACATCTATCCACACATTGACATGGAATGTGCCCACATACATACTCATGGGTGGAGGCATGTTAGAGTGTGTGGATGATATCCTAGGTGAGTATGCGCATTTTTCGAGCCAATGGAGATAGCAGCAACAATGTGTATTGTGTTTCCAAGTGAGAGATATAAGGCATATGAGGAGACATAAGAACGTAGAGAGGATGTAGGTGGTGGTCCTCTGCAGTACAAGATGTATTTGCATGTTTTGTGGAGTTGTAAAGTCACTTTGCGGAGCATACGATAGAGGTGACACTCTTTGCATAGGCGGAGTAGAGAGATATGGAGGTCAGCAAAGTTAGTGATGATACTTCTAGTTTTAGAGCTCTTGTAGTTGTTGATAGTGATAGAGATGATAAGATAAGATATGTATTGAAGTATTGATGTAGGGGATCTTCCCCCTAGTAATGATATGTTTTGTAACTATGATTTTAAAAGATATATATAGATGGATTCATTGGCATATTATTTTTTATGTATATCATTATGAATATGATGTATGATTCATTTTATTGTTGTTGCTTATATATGATGCTTGATGTGTTTGAGTATTGTTTATATTTGATGAATTGATTCGTAATGAATAGTTGTTGAATAATGAGTATAATGTGATGATGATAGATGATGTATGTAATATGAGTGCAAAAATAAAATTATGTTATGAATGTTTTGTTGGTGCTCAAAATAGTCTCACCCCCTGTTTGTGCCTTTGAAAATTTATTGATTTACTGACCTCTGTCATTTTCTCCTTCCCGTATTATTCTGGTCAATCTTTGTTGTTATTTTTAGTTAGCTCTAGGTCGAAGATCATGTATGGGTCCATGTTTGTCTCCTCATTTCTTTGTTCCTTTGGAAGGGTCTGTATTTTGAGTCTCCCGTGCTCTGTTCCTTCAAACTCACGTTTTCCCGTTCTCTCTATTTCCCACAATTAGGATTTGTTGTCCTTGATGTTTCTATCCTAGATACTTGAAGAAGAATGAATTGATGTGTCCCTAAAGAACGTATTTGAGCCTTATAACATTTCTAAACTTTCTATCCTTGAAGAAAATTTCATTCCCAGGCTCAAAAGGTCATTTTTCTATATTTTACGGTTTGATGGGTGTTTCTCCTAGTCAAATTTGCATCCTTGCATCTACAGGGACGTGGCACCTTTTGGTTGGATGCAGCTCAGCTGGGTACTTAGAAAAATTCATGGAAAGCCTTAACTCAAAATTTTTCCACGTGGAGGCTTCCCACTTTGCTTTTCCCTGGACTTAGACAATTTTTGTGCGGTTGCTTGGTACAATTTGGCGTATCAGACACGTGATGAGCTCTCGCTCATTCAGGGTCTCCGCTTTGGGCACCATCTTGAAGTTGTGCCATGAAGACATGTGGAGGCCTCTGCTCACTTTACATTTTGCTTGGAATTTTCAACGGCCAAAGGAGACGCCTCGAGCTTGACATGTGGCACTTTACGTTGAGCTTCAAGTGTTCAAGCAAACCTTGCTAGAACAAGACATGTGGCGAGCTCGTGCTCGTTCAGGGTATCAAATTTTTGGGACCATCTCAAGGAGCACCATGATGACACGTGGCAGTTTGAAAATTCAAAGAGGCGGGGAGGCAGACCATCAGAGGTAACTTGGATTTTTGCCCCTTAAGGATTAAAATCTCAAAATGGCCCGCAAGCTGATGAGGGAAATAGTCAATGCTTTACCTCGGTCGGTGGAGGTGCGGACTCTCAGGGGAAATTTGGAAAATTTTCCTTTTGGGAGAAAAGTGTTAAAAGTAAAGGGGGAAGCGCGGTTCCACCGGAACCACATCGGGACATGTGTCAGCCTACTTTTCAAGGGGCGTAGGCTGTGGGGAAAACTTGGAAAATTTTCCCTTTCCAAAAAGAGAGTAAAATGACAGAATTTGAGCATGGTTCCACTTGAATCACATTTGGACGCGTGTCAGGATCGTTTCCCGAGGGCGGAGGTGCAGAGCAAAATGGATTTTTTTTCCATTTTTCCAAAAAATTGTAAAAAGTCAAAGTAAGCCCCAGTGCCTGTTCTAAGTTTGAATCTTCCATGTGGATGACCCAAATTCAAAATAAAGATCAATGAAAAGCCGAGAGTCTGAAATATGATTTTCCCCCATTTTTCAAAACACATCTGGAAGTGCGAGTCTCCATGAATTCTTGGTCTTTTCTACACTTAAACAGAGAGGAGTTAATTTTGATATCTAAGTTTGGTAGGAAGATCTCGGAAAGACGTCTTTCACCATTAAAATGGTCGACTTTTGTGCTCAATTGGATTTTCCATTTTCTTCTCCCAAGCATGCAAGGAGCCGATTGTGATTAGGGGCGAGTGGTTGGAAAATTGAAGGAAGAACGATCTACTAGAGGAAAGAGTTGAAAGTAGGAGATATCCGATGAAATCTGTCCCCTCTCAAGCACCTAGTGATTTTTCGTAGATTTGATTTTGAGAATCGTGAAAGAATCATGGCGAAGCTAGTGTATTTAAGGTTTTTATCTTTTGGGGAGAAAGGGATCTGTTGTAAAGGTTATAAATGGCACAAATTTTTTGTGCAAATGGTGGGAAGTTGGAGGTTAGAGTGTTGGAGGTCAAAGAAAATTCCTAAGAGGAAAATTTGACTAAGCTTTGTCTTTTGAGAATCCATCCGAGAAACTAGGTTATCTCTTTTGTATTAAGTTTTATTTTGTTAAGGTGGTCTAGAAGTGTACAACCATTGACAAGCTCTGAGATTATTCTATGAAACTTTCCCTTGCTAATAGATTTAATCAAATTTGAGTTTTTCTGTGTTATCTTGAGCAAAATGTGTTGGTTTTATTTTTGAATGTATGCAAGTAGTTTCTCCTGTTTCTGTTGCAATCTTGTATTAAAATCTGACCCAATCACACAGGCCTCAATCCTTGTGACAGTTTAGTGGCATCTGTAATTCCATTTCTCATAAGAGATTTCATTTGGGATTGGAATAAATGATTTAAAATCACTTTTCTTTCATCTGTTGACAAAGATTGTCTGTAAGCCTCTGGGTGTACCTTAGGCGTGATTTGGCTTAGATCTTGATGCTTTGTTGGATTTTCTAACTCGAGCCTTCATGATAGAATCTCAAATATTATGTGAAAGAGTGCTGATCTGGGCCTCCATTGAAGCACATATTCTGGTTAAAGAAACATTCTAGCTATTTTGTGGCATTCTGTTGGTTTAGCCTCCCATTGTGTAAGATTCCTCAAGGATTTGGTGAATCAAGTTCACCCTACCCCACCTCCCACCAAAAATTCATTCAAAAACAACTAATCCTACCTGTACCACCCTTTGTCATCTGTATGCACACAAATGCATAATGTTTGTTTCCAAACATGCGAAGCAATCAGGGTCTCAAATGTCTACTTGTAACCTTTACCTTGTTTTGATTTAGCCGCATCTAAGCTCCTTGTTGAATCATGTTGCTGCTTGGCTTGAAAAGGAGAACAAATTTAGATACCAACATGCTTAATGATGTCTAAAATTATGATGTGTTCGTAATAGTGTAGTGAAATTCATGTTAGTATAATGATGATAGGGTGGGAAGATTAACAAAGTGCCCCATGAATAGATGATGAGGTTCATTTACATCAAACCCCTTAGTAGTCAAGAATGAATTGTAAAACAAGAGTGCGTCATTGGGAAATGATTTGATAATGTGTGCTAGATGAATCAATAAAGTACATGAAGAGAGGTTATTTTTGTAAAAAAATCCCTCAATAGTAATGTAAGAACCGTAAGAACATGGGTGCCTCATCAGGGGTAAGGTGATATAAATCACCTACCAAATAGCAAGATGGCATGGAGCAGTGGAAGCATGTGGAATGCAAACAACATGAGTATATGATCCAAACTGAATGTCATGCGGTGTTAATGATGGGAAAAGTGTTGGTGGGGAGAAAAATGCCGAGGATTGAAAGCTAATGTGTAGTGGTATCATCAAACAATGAGTGATATGGTGAAGAAGTGGTTGACTAAGATGGAGAATGCGTATGAGAAACCATATGTGGCGGATGCACAATGAAATGAGAAGTAGATGAAGGAGATAACTCAATCGAAATAACATCACGCCTACAAGGGAGTGGAGATATAGACCACTCACATGAGCGAGAGAAAAAGGAAATGATGCCCTTATCTTCTAATTATTTTAAGTGGTCATGAAGGGCGCAACAATCATTGTCACGATGACCATTAATATGATGATAGTTGGAGTAAGGTTGATTACACTAGCATCGTAAGCGATGAAGTGGATGATGTTAATTATAAGGTAAGAGAATAAAAACTTATTAAGAAAGGTGTGTAACACATCATGAGGTTTGGCATGACGTGAAAAATGTAATAGTCCTCACGAAATAGGTGTATAATTCTGAGGTATAGCCTTGACGTGGAGTAGGGGATGGAAGATGTTTATGTAATGGAGTAGACTGAACTTGTTTTCAAGGTGGAGGAGATGAAGACCATGTAGGACGCTCAACAGATGGGAGCGAGAGAAGAACTAGATGATGTAGTAGTAGTAGTAATAGGAGGAGGATCTATAACATGTGTAGCAATGAGATCTTGTTCTAAATCAATGACCCTATAACATAAAAGCGTGAATGATTCACATGTGTCATATTACAATCGTTGTTTTAAGGAAGGAATCAAACCGTGACGAGAAGATAAATTACTTCTCTAAGTCAATAGGATGAAAGACTAGTTGGTGCATGCAAACATTGAATCGTAAAATGTAATCAATGATAGGTTTTATTTTTCCCTGATGTAAGCTAGGTAGATGATCATATGTGACTCTAGGGCCGTTTTTGACTATGAATCACCGAAGAAAATATTCTTCCATCTCACAATAGGTACTAATATATCCAAATGGTAGATGTGTGTACCATTGGAGAGTGTCATCTATGAGACTATGGCGAAAGGATTTTAGTAATAGTCAATCATTAGAATATGAAGCCATAGCCATACAATAATGCTTGAGATGTAAGTATGGATTTCCAGTACCATCAAAACATGAAAATTTAGGCATAATATAATCCTTAAGAAATGCTTTGAGTTGTGATATTTTGGGAATATTATTTCCATGCAATGAATTATTATCAATGAAAGCGTAATAGGCCTTGATTTATAATGTGAGATATTGGACCTGATCTGTAAGTGACCAACAACATGCATGAGAGACAAGATATCCTATGAAGGAATAGTAGAGGATGACAATAATGTGTTAAGTCATTTATTGTAATTTTCCATTATGAGTAATCATAGGAATATCAAGAGGAGACATAGGAGATTCCAATGCTAAGGGCACACTAGATGTTGGTGCCAAAGAAGTAATAGGTGGCGAAGGACATGGAACATCCATAGAAGTAGTAGGAATAGCATCGGAAACATCCCTAGGAGATGAAGTGATAGATGGAGATGATGTGATAGGAGGAGATGAAATAATAGAAGGATATTGAATTGTGCATGTTATTAGATATAATCTCGGAGGAATATGATAATGGAGCAGGAATTCAAACTCGGTGAGTATACAAAGAAGTAGAATCTTGACTATCAAATGTTTCATCGAAATCAAATAAAGATTCAGATAAAAGGATATCATTAAGTGTATCATCAACATAGAATGAAGGAGTAGGAGAACTAGTATGTGATGCATTATAAGAATTTTTTCAGAAATAGGAGAAGTATGATATGCAACTAGAGTATCATCATGACTAGTATGAGAATCATCATGCACATGTTTATTATCATTAAGACCAAACATGAAACTAATAATAGCATAATATAAGTTTTCATTAGAAATTTCAGGAGGAGTGTGGCTAATCGTATAACAAGGTGTGAAACGAGTAAAGCTCATTGGATCGAAAACAACGCCAATGGAAGAATGCTAAAATATAGTATGTGCATTGCATTCATTAGCTAAGAGTTGTTATTAAGTATGATTCGAAGAGTGGGATCATAATATAAGGAAGTGATTTCATGATAGTTGCTTCATCATAAATAGGATTGATACTCACATGAGGCATGATGAGTCGAGAAGGAGAAGAGCTATCCTTAGCCATTATGGTTTTTAGTGGATCCTAGGGAAAATAGTTCTAAGCTACGGGTTCACCAAAATGATTCAATAAAATATGATTTTATTATATGAATCTAAAATGTACATAATTTTTGAAAATGAAGTACACTGAAATATGAATGCTACATAATTTACTTAATTTTGTTAATGAGAGGAAAAAGGAGGGATAAGGCACCGACCTTGATCTTACTTACCTCACTAAGGTTACAGGGACTAAGTAGTGTGATGAAGTAGAAGAATAGAACATCGCAACGAATTACAAAAAATGTAGCAGAGGTGGAACTAAATGGAATGGGGAACACGGAGAAGGATGGGAGCACTTAGGTTGTTCCGGTTTGGATTCTAGGTGCCCTGACCGTAAAAAGTTCAAAACTTGGATTTGATATGATCGCTTGGGCTTCACACTTGTCTATCTTTTTGTCGGGTGTATGTCGCATATGGATTGCTAAGGTACCTGTAAACATGCAATGAAGAAAGATGTAAAACGATGGGTTAGACTATCCTTAGTCACCAAAATGGTGGACTTCTGTTGAGCACTACACTACATCTCGGACTTAATGTAGTTATGTGTTCTTATGTGTGCAATAGTGATCCTAGGTCACCCTCGTGCCAATAACACCAAGATAGTGGGAAATATCTAGATAAAAATGCAAATATGTGGATGGAATAAAATGAACTCCCCTTCCTATACAGTGTGTATGTAGAGTAATGACCCAAATGTAGTCCCTTGCTTTATATGTAGATAGCTAGCCATTGATAAGAATAGTCTACCCATATAATGGTATGTATGTTGTGTTTATAGAGGGATATCTTGTTCAAATTTTAATACTAATGACCAAAAATGCCGACTAATACCTCGGGAGATGAGAGGTAAAACCAAAAATACCGACCTAAAAGGTCAAAAGTAATACCAAACACAAAAAGAACAGGGGTGCCCAGGATGGATAGGAGCACCTGACAGTAGTGTCCAGCCATGGGACCTAGTGTCCAGGGACCAAGATGATATATGAGTGATAATTGATAGACATGGATCCCTGAGACCTAACCAAAACTATGTGTATGAGTTACAAGTGTGCAAGACAAACAAAAATTGAGACCAACAAGAAAAATAAATGGACTATGGAATGGGTCATCACTAAATACTTTTCTTACACAATATCCATATAGAAAATAACATAATGAGCGGTATAATAATAGTAGTAAATGCATGATTTTTGTCTAAAATTATATCAAAATCAAAACCAAAACAAGAATAAGAAAAATAGTCAAAAATCCAATGTAATTACTTTGTATGTTGCCTTTGTCACTAAAAGAAAATGAGTGGATATTAGATAGTGGTGCCTCTAGGCACATGAATTTTAGATCCAATATCCTATATGACCTTAGAGAGTGTAATGATCAGATCTACTTGGGTGATCATTCCATTCTCAATGTTCAGGGACAAGGTAAAACAAAAATTTAAAAAAATTATTAACAATGTTTTGTTAGTTCCTAAAATTAAAATGAATTTTCTTTCTTGTTCTCAATTGACTCAAAATAACTATAGTGTAACATTGTTAAAAGATAAATGGTTTATTAAAAATGAACATGATGTTACTATAGTTGAAGGCATACAAAGAGATGGTCTTTATGTGTTTAATGGATTTCCCTCTACTTCTTATTTAACATCTCAAAGAAGTGACATGTAATTGTGGCATGAGAGACTAGGTCATGTCAACTTCAGGAGCATGTATGACATGTATGTATGGTAGGTATAATGTAACATTGCACAGATGTGTCGAATCCGTGTGTGAATTTTGTAGTGTTTATTGAGCATAGCTCCAAACATATTTGGGTATTGTATTTAGAGAGTGGTGGCTTGTAATAAAATCTAAGCAAGTGATTCTGGTGGACGTGGCCCAAATTGGGTGAACCACGGTAAACACTTGTCTCTTTGTGTTGTGTTATTTTATTTTGCACTTTTATTTGAGATCCGTAATATTTTCTACATTATTTTTCTCTTGTTGCAATTTTGTGAGTGATTTTTCGACATATTTTATCCCTTATTTCCTAACACTAAACTTAGTGACTGGTCTACCACCTATTTCCCAAAATCATGAAACATGTGAAGGATGCTTACGTGGTAAGAAATCTGCTAACCCCTTCCATAGTCATCATGATGCAAATTCTTCCGGAACTTGTCCATAGTGATGTCCGAGGACCCATATAAGTTCCATCCCTTAGTATTACTCGTATGATGTCACATTCATTGATTATTTCTCTTGAATGATTTAGTTTTGTTATATTAAAAGAAATTTGATGTCTTGTCTAAATTTAAGGAATTTAAAGCTTTAGTTGAAAACTCTTCTAGTTATAAAATTAAGAGGCTTATAAATGATAATGGGGGATAATATGTCAATAATTTATTTGACTCATTTTTGTCAAACGTTCCTTTCAAAGAGAACTAACTACTCCATATTCACTTGAACAGAGTGGGATTGCGAAAAGGAAAAACTGCACCATTCTAGAAATGGCCATAACTTTGATGCATTCAACACAGGTTTCTAAATTCCCTTGGGCTAAGGCAATGAACATTGATGTTCATATTTTGAACAGAGTTCCTCCTAAAACATTAGTTAATTCCACTCCTCTGGAAAAGTTCTCAAATAAAAAACTAAATGTGTCTCATTTGAGAATCTTTGGTAGCTCTACTTCTCTCTTCATTCTGAAATCAAAATGAAAGAAGCTTGATCAAACATCTTTTAACTATATCTTCGTAGGATACAGTGTCAAAACTAAAGGTCTTAGGATCTTTAATCCTTCAAAAAGAGAATTTATAGAAAACATGAATGTAAAAGTTTTAAAAAACCTTTTTTTCATCTTCTCCATCTTCTATTTTTATTATTCATGATGATTATAATGAAAATGAAAATTATGAAAATAACAATGAAAATGATGTGTGTGATGAAGTTAGTAATGAAAATTTAGTTGTAAAATATTTAGTACTAGATGGGCTAAGTCTATTATTCAAGACTCTAATCCTGGAAACCTTCAGAAAATGACTAGAAGTCAACATACATATCATGCCTTGATGACATTGTATGAACCTAAACCCCAATCTTTTGAAGAAGCTTCTTCTAAAAATATGGATAGATGCAATGAAATATGAATATTCTGCCTTGATTAAAAATAAAAATTGGGATTTAGTCCCTCCTGTCCAAAAATAAAGTATAGTCGGATCTATATGGCTATACAAGATTAAATATAAAGTTGATGGAAATGTTGATAAATTCAAAGCTAGGTTAGTAGCTCGAGGGTTTACTCAAAAAATAGTATCGAATACATTGAAACATTTTCACCAATCACAAAAATGAGCACATTAAGTATTCAATGCATTAACATTTACTCAATATAGTTGGGAAATCCATCAGATGGATGTCAAAAAATCCTTTCTGAAAGGTTAATTAATATATATGACCCAACCTAAAGGATTTTAAGAACCAGTTAAAGCAATGTATGTTTGTAAATTGAAAAAATATTTATATGGTTTAAAACAAGCTCCTAGATCTTGTCATGCAAAGATTAACAATTTTTCAATGAAGTTGGTTTCTCTTACTGTTCTTCTGATAATGATTTATTTGTTAAAATTGAAGAAAATAGTATCATTCTCATTGTATTTTATGTTGATGATTTACTTATCACTAGTAATTCTAATAATTTAATTATAAAAAATAAATCTAAATTAATGCAATAATTTGAAATGACTGATTTAGGATTATTGCATCATTTCTTAGGCATGACTATATTTCGGATAAAAATTCTATTGTTGTATCTCAATCACAATATGCCACAATTTTCTTAAAATGTTTAATATGATTGATTGTAAACTTGTTTCTATTCCTATAGAAGTTAGATGTAAACTTGATCTTAAACCTACATGTGAAAAAGATAATCCTAATTTATACATGTAACTTGTAGGCAATTTGATTTATCTAACTATTACTAGACTTGACATTTCTTTTGTAGTAGGGATTGCTTCAAGGTTTATGTAGGAGACTTATTAGGATCACTAGAAGTTAGCCAAAATAATATTGCGTTATATTAAAGACACAATTAATTTTGGTTTACATTATACTTCTTCTAACAATGCATATTTATATGGATATTGTGATTCTGACAATGGTGATGATGTGATATATCGTAAGTCTACAACTGGATATGTATTCAAGTTTGGTGCAGGTGTCATTACTTGGAGCAGTAAAAAGAAATCAACAATATCCATTTATTATCTTGAGGTAGGATATATAAGTGCAATTGAAGCAACAGAAAAAACCATGTGGAAGCGACATCAGTGGAAGAGATGCACATGGAAGCTAAAGGAAGTACTCATCTTCTATGTGATATAAGCTAGAAAACTAGGGTTAGAAGGTGCTTGGGAGATTTGAGATTATTGTAAGAAGGTTTTCTTGGAAAAAGCTTAGAGAAGCTTGTGAGGAAAAAGTATTACATCCATGAGAGGTGTGGAAGATTGTAAATCTTCATTGTATTTCCTCTGTGAAGAAATAATAATAGATTGGTTGTTTCTTGGTGGACGTAGCCCACATTGGGTGAACCACATTATATCTTGTGTTACTCATTCTCCTCTTGTTTATTTTTCTTCTGGTTTAATTTCTGTGTTTATTGCTTGCATGCTTAAATTGAATATATATATGTACAACATTGGTGTGGTCTAACCCCAACAACTAGTATCAAAGATTTTGTTTGAGGGTTTTGTGTGTTGACAGATTTACTCACAGAGGGATTTCTGATTGAGTGGGAGCACAACAATGGTAGAAGATAACAAATACAAAGTGGAGAAATTTGACGACCATAATTATCAATTATGGAAGATGCAGGTGGAAGATTATCTGTATCAGAAATATTTATATTTACCATTGGATGTGAATGTGAAGCCTACAAAAATGACTGATGAAGAATGGAAGATTCTTGACAGAAAGGCTCTAGGATCTATAAGATTGAGCTTGGAACATCTGTAGCTTCAAATATTATTGAAGCAACAACCACAGTAGAGTTGATGAAATATTTAGCTAATTTATATGAAAAACCAAGTGCTTCAAATAAAGTTTATTTGATGAAGAAATTATTTAATTCAAAAATGCAAGAAGGTGGATCTGTATCAAGCCACTTGAATGATTTCCATTCCATTGTAAATCAATTAAAATCAGTTAATATTTTGTTTGATGATGAAGTGAAAGAACTTTTATTCTTATGCTCTTTTCCAGATAGTTGGGATAACTTGGTAATGGTTGTTAGTAATACAACATCTACTAATAATATTTTGAAGTTTGATGATGTGGTTAGTATAATCCTAAATGAAGAAATACACAGAAAAGTACATGAGAGTCATCATCTGGAAATGCTTTGAATGTAGAAAGTAGGGGAAGGAAAAAGGAGAGATCCAAGAGAAAGAATAATGGGAAATCAAAGTCAAAGATGGGCATATCCAAATCCAGAGGTAGAGGAATAACTTGCTGAATTGTGGAAAGAAAGGACATGCAAAGAAGGATTGTTGGTTCAAGGAAAACAAAGAGAATCTACCAGATAAAGGTAAAGAGGAAAATGTTGCAACTGAGGTAATGCAAGATGCCCTTATTCTCTCCTTGGATAATAAAATAGAATCTTGGGTTTTAGATTCAAGAGCTTCTTTCCATGCTACCCCTAATAAGGGTTATTTCAGAAATTATGTCCATAGGGTAATTTTGGGCATGTTTATTTAGGAGATGATGAACCATGCAATATTACTAGTAAAGGGAAGTTCATCTAAAATTGTAGAATGGAAATACATGGATATTGAAATATGTGAGGCATGTGTCAAGCCTCAAGAGAAATCTAATTTCTGTAGACAACTAGGTGAAGTTGGTTACATGGTTACATTCACAACCAACTCTTGAAAGTTACCAAGGGAGCTCTTGTTGTGGCAAGAGGCAAGAAGGTAGGAACATTGTATTTGTCTACTTGTATTACTGATTCCTTTTCTATTCTATCTACTTCAGATTCAGATGCAAGCATGTGGCATAATCGGCTAGGCCATATGAGTAAAAAGGGAATGCAATATTAAAGGAAAAGGGTAAGTTATCATATTTGAAACATTTAGATCTTGATTTCTGAGCATTGTATATTTGGAAAGCAAAAGAAAGTGATATTTCTTAAAGTTGGGGCAACAAAGAAGGAGAAAAATTGGAGCTTGTGCACTCAGATGTGTGGGGACCAGCCCAGTAGCTTCTCATGGAGGATCCCAATATTATGTGACTTTCATTGATGATGCCACAAGAAAGGTATGGGTTTATTGTATAAAGCATAAATATGATGTTTTTGAGACTTTTAAAAGATGGAAATCCCTTGTGGAAAATGAAACTAGTTTAAAGTTAAAATGCCTTAGATCTGACAATGGTGGTGAGTACTGCAACAAGGCTTTCAATGATTATTGTTCAATGAATGGAATACGCAGAGAAAGAATGGTTCCTAGAACACCACAAGAGAATGGTGTGGCTGAAAGAATGAATAAAACTATCATGGAACGTGCAAGAAGCATGAGAATACATGTTGGATTACCCTTACAGTTTTGGGTAGAAAGTAGAGACACGATATAATATATTTAATCAACCATGGGCCTTCAAGTGCACTAGATGGTGGAATACCAGAAGAAGCTTGACTAGAAAAGAGGTAGATATTTCTTTTCTTAGAGTATTTGGTTCAAAATATTTTGTGCATGTTGATAAAGAAAATAGGAAGAAGTTGGATGCTAAATCCAAGAGATGCACTTTTATTGGTTATGGCTCTTGGTGATTTTGATTCTATTTTTGGGATTTAGATGATGCTAAGATTGTTAGGAGTCATGATATTGAGTGGAATGAAAAGAGAATGTACAAGGATCAAATTTTGATGCCTAAGGATGAACCGGTTGAAGAGTTTGTGGAAGAAAATACATTTTTGGATTTAAAATAGACACCTATAGAACTGTGTTTCGGTGAACCCGAGTTAGTGTGAAGGACTAGAACCAACATCATGTAGTGAAACTGATTGACATTGGTTGAAGAACAAGATCTGACATGTCGGTATCCAACCGACGTCAGCTACATAGAGTGACCGGTGTCGATGGTCATAAGAAGTTGATACAAATATGCAACATGTACAAAATGAGCCTCAACACACCCATATTTCTGTGAGAAGGTCACAATGGGTAAGTAGACCTCCAAAATATTTTCACCTTCCTTATTTTATCTATTATTGACTAATAGTGGTGAGCCCAAAAGTTTTGAAGAAGCAATGCAGGAGGATACCCACATGAAGTGGGAGCATGACATGGATGAGGAGATGGAATCCTTAAACAAAATCAGACATGGATTTGGTTAAGTTTCAAGTAGTAAGAGAACATTGCAGAACAAATGGGTTTACAAGATCAAGGAGGAAGAAGGTGGACAGAAAAGATACAAGGCAAGGCTTGTGGTAAAAGGGTTTGCACAAAAATCAGGTATTGATTTTGGTGAGATTTTTTCTCCTGTAGTAAAAATGACTTCCATTCATATTTTTGAGTTTAGTTGCATAGTAGAAGATTTGCACTTAGAACAACTTGATGTTAAGATGACTTTCCTTCACGGTGATTTGGAGGAAGAGATATATATGCAAAACCACTTGGTTATGAAGTCAAGGGTAAGGAGAAACTTGTGTGTAGGTTGAAAAAGAGCTTGTATGGGCTCAAGCAAGCTCCAAGGCAATGGTATATGAGGTTTGATAGTTTTATGCATGAGCATGGTTATATGAGATGTGAATATGATCATTGTGTTTATTTCAAGAAGCTTGAAAATGGAAGCTATATTATTTTGTTATTGTATGTAGATGATATGCTTATCAGTAGATCTAGTATGCAGACATTGCTGAGCTTAAAGAAAAGTTAGCTCATACATTTTTAATGAAGGATTTAGGAGCTACAAAAGAAAATCCTTGGCATGCAAATTCATAGAGACAGAAGAACATGAAATTGTATTTGTCTCAGAAGATTATATCAATAAGGTGTTGGAAAGGTTTAAAATGCAGAATTCAAAACCAATAAGTACACCTATGGTTGGACACTTTAAATTAAGAAAATATCAATTGTCCTACATCACATGAGGAGGTCGAGTACATGGCATGGGTTCCATATGCTTCAACAGTTGGAAGCTTATGTATGCAATGGTTTGTACTAGACCAGACATTACATAGGCAAGGGAGTTGTGAGCAGATTTATGGCCAATCCAGTAAAGAGCATTGGAAAGTAGTCCAATGGATACTCAAATATTTGAGAGGGACATCCAACATGCATTTATGCTATGGAGGGTCAGATACTTCTTTATGTGGCTATGTTGATTCAGATATGGCTAGAGATTTGGATGGTAGGAGAAGCACCACTGGATATGTATTCATAGTAGGTGGCACGATAGTTAGTTAGATTTCAAGATTACAGAAGGTTGTGGCCTTGTCTACTACATAGAGCCAAATATGTTGTAGCTACAGAGGCTAACAAAGAGATGATATGGATGAGCAGGTTCATGGAAGAGTTGGGAAAGGAGCAAGAGGATTACATATTGTACAGTGATAGTCAAAGTGTGATTCATCTGAAAAGAACTCAACATTTCATTCAAGAACAAACACATTCAATTGAGATATCACTTCATACGACAGGTGTTGGAGGATGGGAAGCTAAAATCGAGAGAAAATTCATACAAATGAGAACCTTGTGGATATGCTAACGAAGCCATTGAAAAGAGAAGTTGGAGCTTCACTCAACTTTGTTGGTCTTCAAGCTTGAGACTTGAAGAGGAAGAAACAAGCCAAGGAAAGGATCCAAGGATGGAGTTGATGCGGTATAATGCAAAAATTTATCTCCAAGTGGGAGATTGTTAAGTTGTGGAGCTAAATAGCTTCACAAATGGCATGCATTTTAGGTTTGCTGGTTTACACAAGAACAATCGGCATCGAACTGGGTAACCGAAATTGGTGGCCTAGAAGGAACCGACATCGGTTTGGTAACCAACACATTGGTTATTTGTGTGATTAATGTTTTTATATTAGACATGGATTAAATCCACCCTTTGTTATAAAGGTGATCGAGGGTTGTAAATGCATAGCTAAGTTTCCCTAAAGTTTGTATATGCTTATAAGCTAGAAAACTAGGGTTAGAAGGAAAAGATTTGATTATTATTGTATCAGAAGAATATTTCTTGGAGAAAGCTCGAGAGAAGCTTGTGAGGAAAATCTTCATTGTATTTATCTCTGTGTGAAGAAAGAATAATAGATTGGTTTATGGTTAATTGGTTTTTAATTAAATCAATTTATATAAATCGTAGAGATGTACGTTGTCACTTATATGTTCATAACCCTTGGGGTTATATAAATATGGCCGTGGGCCATAATCGAGTGAATTGAATTCACACTGGGTAAAACAAGGAGCAAGAGTGAGGAAAGGAGTTACTGGAATGTGTAAAAATTTCTCAAAAATGGAAAATTCTTTATCTCGTGGTTTTTTACCCCATTGGAGTTTTCCACATTAAATCTGGTGTCACAATTTGTTATTTCATTTATTTGCTTTGTTAAATGTTTATTTATTAATGTTTGGATTAATAAATCTTTTATATAGCTATTTATCCCCTCGATCCTAATACTTTGGGTATCTTTTTATCTTTTGGGAATATTTTACACTTATGGGTCGGCCTTCCAGTTGTCAATTATGAAATTCAAATAAGGGAATCATATAAATAAATAATTATGTGTTCAAAATCAAGGGCCAAACACTAAGTATTACTATCGTCACCTAACCTTGCATTTAAAAGGCACCTAAAGCACTCTAAAGCATCTATCTAGCCTCTATTTAGCTAACAAGGGTTGCATCAACTTTTCATATACAACATTTGAAGGGGAAGTTTATTCTATTCCATCCATACATTCTACACATTGCTACATCTAGATATATCCCACTATCAAGTGCAACTTACACAAGGTCATTCTAGGGCACAATTGCTACACACACTCACCATAACTACATGGAGTTTGAGATGTAGTACAATGCTTGGTCGTAAGTTCACTCTTGGGGTGACCACCTGGTCACCCAACTCCCCATATTGTATCTTTATTTTTAGGTTTGATGCATTTTGTGGGCTTGTGTAGGTGAAATTTTATTTTGTAGGTTATAGGTACATTTTCCATTCAAGGAGAAACTACCAGGTGATCAATAGGAAATAACTATGAAGATCTTGTGACACTACAGAAATCAGGTTTTGAGCATATGCGTAGTCATAGTGCCTGTAAGAGGTCTTCGATTGCCTAAAGAACCCTTGTCTGCCATGGGTGCCCATGTCTGACCTTATTCCTGCATTCTAGAATTTATTGTGAGCAATAACGACACTCGCCTAACATTTTAAGCACTTTTACTAGTCTTGATAAATTTTGGATCAAACACAAATCAACTAAGTCATCTTTCCTTATTATTTTCTTAGGTTCATATTTACCTCTTAGTTTTCTTGTGTCATTTCTATTTTTCAACATTTATACATCATTTGGTTCAGTAGTGACTCTACAATATTAATTCAAATTAAATTAAATCAATAGTTGATCTTGCAATAAATTCATCTTATATGTGAACCTAAACATGGTATTTTCCTTGGGGGCACAATACATCCACCAACCCTTCATTTTTACGTAAAGTCCTCATGTTTGTCCAAATAAATTTAAACTTAAATGAACACATATCCGGTGGTTGGCCCATTTCAATATTCATTTAAATAAGATAATAATACAATATAGACACCTTTTGAATCTCATATTATATCTTCTAGTTCATCTTCAAGCATCCCGTATTAATCAAAAACCAATCCAATCATTCCATGACATTATAAAAACCCTTCCTCCACCTCGACCAAGTAAAAATCCCGTTTTTAATTTTAAATACAATAATGCATTCTCAGCAACAAACTCCCAAAAGTCCAATTTAGATTGAGATACCCTCATCCAACCCCCTTTCTTATCCTCCATACCAAGGATCATATTTAAATCTCCCACTACTATCACATACACATCACCATGATTCTCCAAAAACACATCAATTTACTCCCAAATTTACTTCTTCTTTTGAATATTGTTAGCACCATATAAATTAATCAACACATCAAAATATTTTCCTTAAAACTCTAAAACTCATTGTAGACACCTACATTCTACTTTTGCAATCTCATTGCTAAAAGCACACAAATCACCCTTATTCTTACCATTTTAAACTGTTATAATTAGTGATTTCCACTAATTAAATAATGTTTCTTACCATTTTAGGTCAATTAGCAATGCACCTTTGTTGATTGCTAACATCTTTCGCATTCGAGGATGCCACTTTATAACAAATCATACGTCAAAATCCTCTTCCAAATAGACAATTAGAAATTATTAGCTAATTAATCCTATTTTACCTTTGTTTTTGTCAATATACCCTACTATTGGCTTAATCCCCTTCCAACCACTCAAAATCACCCCACATCCCTCCACAACATCTCAACAAGCTTTAAAATATTATCCTAGCCTCTTAATTGACCCTAAGTGGTTGATTAAGGCTCCTCACATCATAATCACTTGTTAAGTTACTAATCATGATTATAAAGCCTTAATCAAGATTAATAATTCGTAATCCCCTTTGTTCTTTAGTCCCACATGCACCAAGGTGCAAGTTTTCCCTCAAAGGAAAAAGTTTAAAAATGACTAACCACATACCTTTAAACTTTGCACCATGCTTTGATTTGCACATCATATAAGAATTATGATTAATAGCCAAGCTCAATCCTTGCCTCAAGTCTTCATTTTTGCTAGTAGAAGGGTATTTACCATGACATTTTAGTCTTGTGCTAAATATATCTTCTCACCATTTGTGAAGTAAAACAAACCCCAATTTGATTGCTCCTAGATCTATTTAGGTCTATGTTAGTTAATTAAATATACTAGTAGGCATGCTTTAGCTAGGTTTTGAATTATATTCATGTTAGTTAGCATTCCATTAAGCTTTTATCATTGATGTAACTATTGTTAGATTTAATAAGCATTTTCTCAATTAGACTATGTGGTGTTAGTATTGTTAGTTTAGCTTTTCTTGGAACTTTTAGTAGTCTTCACTCACAAGACAACTAGAATTTACCCTTCTCTATCATATCAACAAAAATATTCCCAATGTTATAAAGGAAAACAAATTCACTTGATTTCCCATCCACAACACATGTTTTTCCCTTCAAAATATTCCATTTATATAAAAGAAATGAATCCACCTCTTCCACATCTAAATTTATCTCTTATAAAAATAACATTAGTCCTTCTCACCATAAATTTTCGTTAAATCAAAAGACTCTTTTCCAGGGAATTCATGCCCCCAAAATTCTAAGAGATAAAATAAATCAATAATTTAGGTTGTTCTCCCCCTTTAAGTTATGAATATGTAGGCATACGTACATCCAACCCACATCTTGACCCTCTAAGTAGTCTTCCCGACTCCCAACAATCCTATCTACACCCCCATCTCCTCCCACCACAATTATCTCAACATCGTGAAGAATACCCTACCCACCTTCTTTACTAAAAAAATCCCAACCCCTTCCTTCACAAAATACAATGAAAACATATTTAGAATCGATATCGATACCTTTTATGCACCCTAAGAATTCCTCCTCAATCCTATGGATAGAATTAATAACCTTATTTGAGACCTTATCCAAGACCATCCTATGTAATCTCCCATGTACAACACCACCTTCATCTATAGACCTTATACACATAAAATCACGTACTTGAGTATATTTCTAGGTTCTAATCGCATACTACTATTTATATGCTTCCTAAGCAAGAAAAATAGTAATTGACATCTATCTTTGGCCTCTTTATGTCTTTTGGCTTCCTCTTTGGTCTTGCACACCCCACATCATAGTTTTTATCTTCATTTCTCTATCTTTATTAAATCTAGACACTAATGCCTAGCTAGGATGCCGGCGCCAGGCGTCCTCATCCCCTCTAGGCACCCCGACCTATTTTTATCTTACTCACCTCTTTTGGGCCTCTTTTATCTTTTGGGAATATTTTTTCTTATGGGTTGTCCTTTTAGTTGTCAATTGTGAAATTCAAATAAGAGAATTATGTAAATACAAAGCTATGTGACCATAATAAAGGACCAAGCTCTAAGCTTCTAATATACTCACCTAAGGTTGCACCCAAAGGAATTCTAAGAGCATCAATATATCCATATAGATTTCACTCAAGGGACAAGGGACTACATTTTTTCATACATGCATAGGAGGGGAAGTTCATTTTTCCATCCACACATCTATTTACATTGCTACATATAGCTATTACTCACTATCAAGTACATCTTGCACAAGAGATACCCAGGGCACATCTTTTACACACACACACAAGAAATACATGGAGTCTGAGATGTAGTGCAATGCTCAATCATAAGTTCACTCTGTCAGGTGACCTTTGGGGTCAGTCTGACTCCCCATTTACATCTTTATTTTTAGGATTTGATGTGTTTTGGGGTTTTGTAGGAAATCATTTGTTTTGCAGGAGTTACATTCAAATTCTTTGATCATCCAGTGAAATACATGTGACCAAGAAAAATGTTAATGACCATCTTACGACTCAACAAAAATTAGTTTCCGAGGTCTTGCGTAGTCACAGGTTCCTACCAATGGTATCTAGCACCTAGGCACCTGGTTCGAGTCATATGAAGATTAAAGAATTTTAAGGTGTGGTTCGATAGTATCCTCCTCCTATTCATCAGTCTTCTAGTCCATAACACTTCGAGATTTATTGAAAAATTAGCTAATCCTTTAATTCCATCTCTTTCACTTAGGGTTTTAAATTTATAAGCTTACTTTCTTGTGTCATATGTGATTTATTGTTTATTTATCACATACTACTCTTAAATATCTTAGGATTTTATGAATTTTAATATTTTTAAAATCATTTGGTGAACTGTCTCATTTTAACACTCTTGGGTCATGATGTTATAAATTCTCTCATTTTTCTGGATCCTTTCATCATGGATATCTCCATTCATGATTTCTTGCTATCCAATCATGATTGTAGAGATAAAATAATTTCTTTTTTGGTTAATACTCAAATTCCTTCTACTACTCATCTAGATGTATTATATCAATCATTCGTAGATGAATTTTCTCAACACTTACATTCTCATATGATATTGCTGATAATCTTCCTGTTTATGACAATGATCCTCCCCTATATATACCGGCTCACATTTATAACATGGGTATCAAACAAACAATAATCAATAATGGATTTGAGCTCAATATTTGTACTCTATCACTCCTTTAGAACATTGGTATTTCCTCATCTTTTTCTAACCCAACATCCATTTCTCTCCATGTGTATGATTCTTCTACATGTCCGTGCATATGCACTATCACTTTACCACTCATAGTTGGGCCAAAAACTATTCCTACTATATTTTTTTATTGATATCCCAGTTCAATACAATTTTAAACTTGGTAGGCCATGACTTCATGCCATGTAGGAAATTCCTTCTACAGTTCATTGGTGCATTAAATTATTACATGAGGGATTTGAATATACAATCGTCACTGATCGTGACCCATTCAAATATTTCCACCTAGATCCAACCACTACATTAGCTATTCCAAATTTTGCTACTAATATCCATCTTGTTATAGATCAACAACCCACAAAGTATATCCTACTAAATTACCTCCACTCACAGAACTGTTTGTACATTAGACAACTTGTCCCATCCACATCATCCCCGCTCCCCCTTTTACCAATGTGTTGGTAAGAAATTTTTTTGGGTAGACAAATTGGTGGATTTCTTGCTAACGCTCTGGGAATCTAAGTCCCTCTAATTGAACGGTGTAACTCAATGTTTACATGCACATTTGAAAGTGGTTTTTGTGGTGGCCTTGTGGCGAGGATCCAACAAGAACACTCCATTGACCCTACAAAAAAATAGAATTTGATTGCTAGAATTTGCAAGAGATTGGGAAAGGGAGTGAGAAAAGGGAGCGAGATTAATGCTATAGGTAAAATATCGAGTCCTTCACCCATTAATCATAAATTTCAATAGATGTAAATTATAGAAGAAACAATAAATCAATTGCAACAAGACCGAGTTAAGATTTCATGAGCACAAATTTTCAAGAAACATCCTAGTCAAAAGGCGAAAACTCCTTTTTCATTGAAGCTTGAGCAAAATTGTACATGCAAGAGTGGGAAGAAAGTAGAAAATGAGAAGGGGAAGAGAATTACTATCTCTTTGTTTCTTCACAAGGATCACTCTCTCATGAACTCACAAATATGACAACCCCTAGAAAATGGGTGCCTTTACTATTTATAGAAAGAGCAAGTGACTCTTCTAATACCCCCAATGCCTTTTCATATGCCTTCACATAATATGTGACTTTTCAGATGCTTATAAAATAATTAATTCCCTTTTATAGAATGAAGGTGACTAATTACATTATAATCCTAAAGTCACTTTTTAAATACAAAAATGAGGCATTATGAAAAATTCTAGCCCCAACAAATAATTAAAATATGAAGAGAGAGAAAGAAGGGGAAGAAGAGAGAAAAAGAGAGGGAATTATGCCGATGAAGAAGCCACTCTCGTCAATCCTACTTCACTATCGGACCATTCTATAACCGAGTCTCGGTTGGGAAATATCAACTCCTTTGAAATATTTACTTGAATTAGGCTTTGCAGATGCCACTTTGTCCGTGTGAGAAATATACATGCAACTCGGGGTTATGTCCAACCATCAGTGTCATCATTGATATATTTGCATTTTTCAAACCATGATCGATGCTTTCCTTCATGAATGCATTGGTGGCTCATATCCTAGACAGATGACTCCAAGGTGTCTTCATTAAAAGAAAATGGGTCTCCAGCTTTTTTCCTTAACATGCTCTTCAAATGGTATCAAAAATTCATCTATAGTGTTATTATCTTCCATCACGGGAACTCTAAGTTTCAGAATGTTTATGTTGATGCAATCCTGCAACTTGTAGGCTATTTCGTCATTTGATTCCAAGTCATTGATAATCATATTAATAATTTTGTACCTTGTGACAAGAGTACTTTCCCACACTCATGACAAGTCTTCAGATGGGGCAATTGAAAATCTGCTTATCAATTCTTTGGAATGAGTATCAACCATCTCCTCACCAATGGGTCAATTGGGTCCGAGTGTTCTTTTTCCTTCTCCGGTTCCTCCATATATATCTCATATTTCACTACAGTTACAAACATGTACCTAAAGAGTGAGATTACCTTTGAGATTAATATTTTTCCTTTCTCCAAGATTGTACCCATCCATTTACTATTTTCTTGTCCCTGTATGGTGAACTCTTGAGTGTTTTTTATCGACTCGGATAAATGTTGTTTATTGATGTGACTTCCTTAATTATGATTAATGAAGTACTTGGATCCAATAGATGTTGCATGTAGGAGGAGAGATTTTTTACTTTTCATTCCAATTTTTTTATCTTCTTCTTATACTCTCAATTTTTTCACCATGAGGTGAGTGGAAGATTACTTGAAACATATGATCATCTCCTTCATGAGTGGTGGGCCCAATGGAATGCTACTCATCTTGTAATCAGTTAGTTTCATTTCTTCCATTGACTTGATTACCTTGGGTCAGAATACTTTGATGTATTTTTAACCTATCTCATCACAGAAAAAGTGTGACACCACATGAGAAAACTTCCTTTTCTTTCCTTTGGCTAATGACGCTATCATTGATAGATCAAGGATTGTGACATGTTGGATGGTATGAGTTTCCTTTGAAATCATCTCCTTTATCCACAAGAATATCTCACCTTCCTCTAGCTTAGCAACTTTCATAATTATAATTTCTATCTTACGTGGAAGGTTTGATTCTTACAAATAAGGAATAGGAGTAGACAACAAGGGTTGGAACCTCCTATGGTAGTTCGAACTAAAATCTAGATTGGTTCAACTTCTTCAAATTGTTCCTATACTATGGGTTCTTCTATTTCTTGGATATATTTGTGTTGCCTCTCATAGTAGGGGACTCCCAAATCTGTAATTTTCTCTTTAAACTTCCTTCTTAATGGCTTGAACTAGAAGTAGCATCCACAACTTTTTGTGATGAATGAAACGAGACCTATCTTTAAGATGTGGGGAAAATTTATGATGTAAGGGTGACATCTTTCTTCTTTTGAAACCACTCTTTTTTTCTCTTAATCACCTTCTCAATTTGCTCCATGATGTCACCAGACTCGTTGAAGAATCCAATTCGCCTACGGAAAAGGGGAAGTATTCATCTCTCCATACTCTGGATCGTACAAATCAATTCCATTATCTTGCACACTTTCTCCATACCATGGGAACTTGTATTTCTCCATCTCTCTAATTTTCATTCTCATATGATCTCTTTCTCACACATTGAAGTCATCTACACAATTAGCCTAGTATTATTCTACCCGTGGACATGATGTAACTATAGGAAATATAATGTATTTGGATCGACATGAATGTCAAAATCATTCCTTATGGTATATATATTTTAAGTCATATGAGCGAAGATTTCCTCCAAATGAGATGCATTGTGAATAGGTTCTGTAGGTGAAGACTCCCAATGAGATGGGGAAATAGATGGTATTTTTCTTTTGGATTCTGACCCTCTACATGTGCACGTGCACCATTTGTCTACATAGTTCAAACAAGGATAACTAGTCACTAAGGTACCAAGGTAACCTTAATGGAGTGTGATCACAACATGCAACTCATATGTAGGAGAAAGTGGAGAATGGATGAAGAAAACACCATATATTTTGATTAAAGATGCTTCCTGTGGCGACATCCTTGAATTCAAGTCACCTTCCGAGAGATAATGAGCATGGTGAAGGCATAATTTATGCGGGTGAAGTGCATATGGATTTATTTTTACACTAATCGAGGAAACCTTTCAAATTCGGGGCTTTGAAGAGACATTATGAGAAAAATATAGCCCCTTGAATTGTTGTGAGCTCACAAGGAGGTCCACCAGTAAGAAATCATTGAGAACTTCTTTGAAATAATAACTTGAAGTAGCTGAATATGTAAATTATTGCTTATGATCCAGGTCCATCAATATTTTGTTTCCCTTCAACTATGGTCAGTATGAACAGGGCCATCCATTCTTGGAAATACCTCATGTTTTGTTCACCCATCAACCTACTAAGGAGAGTGATTGCATCATAAAACCCTTCATGAAATTCACACCTTGAGAGACATTTAGGTATTCAAGAAGGATTCCTTCCCAAATTCAACCATGAACCTATTACAAGCCCTTATAGATATGAGTCCATGTTATTCCATTCATTCACTGCCCTCTCCTTTAAAATGACTTCCATATTGGTCTAAGTAGGAATTTGTATTGTAGGGGAAATTTCCTTAGGAGAAATTACCATCATGGATTTTTTATTGTCTACTTAAATGGTCCTCATTTCAGGTTCATAATGATGTGAATAGGCATAGACCAACTCGATGCAATGTATGAACATGGTATGCCCACCTACTTACATGAATATTCCACTCTCAACACTTTGTCTTCAATTTACCCCTTGGATCAGTGAGCATGCATGTTTTGAGGTTATCAAGATCCATGTAGGTGACATCATTGTCACCTATTTTTGCATACTCTCATGAGAGGGCTTGCACTTTAGGTTTCACCCCTGTGAACTTGAAATTCATGCTTCCTAGGACACTTCACCGTATTGGAAAAAAAACTTACTATTTTAAGTAAGTGTCATATTTCAACTTTTTTGGCCTCAACAAGTGAATTTAGCTTATCTTATTGCCCCTGTGCACACCTCTTCCTCAAAACTATTTTTTGAGATGAATTAATAATTATAGTAAGTGTCCATATAGGGAACTTACTATTTTTAGTAAGTGGCATTTTTGACCTTTTTTACCTCCGACCACTGAGGTTTCTCTTCTAGACCATCTCCATGCACACCGCTTCTATCAAAACCAATTTGTACATAGAAGTGATAAAAATAGCAGTGTCCATGGAAGAAGCTTACTATTTTTGGAAAGTGGGGTTCTAGAGCTTTGTTTTTAATGAAACAAATTTTTTTCGATATGGATTTTTTCTCCTTAATGCTCCTCCTAAATTGTAGCTTGATCCGGTGTTTAGAAGTGGAGATTTTAAATTTTATTACGGTGAAAATAGGGTTTTCTTGTCATAAACAATCTAGGGTGTGCATGTAAAAAAATCCTTTTGTATCCTCAGTGTTCTTGAAAAAATTGAGGATTGTAAAAAAAGGCATGTCGATATGTTTGTTGGTTTGAGATACGAACGATTCTTCTTTGCAGACTTTGGGGTTTCTTGAGGCAAAAATATTCATTTTTGTTCATTTAAAAACTGAATTTCTTCGTGTTTTTTACTCTTTAAAATCATGGAAGCATGGAATATGGTTTTGGAGGATGAAAATGGTGGATTCCAATCTCTATAAAAATTTCACCAGCATTCCGACAACATATGGAGGTTATGGGGGTGGAAATGCGGAAAAATGGCTAAGTGTTTGCTTATATAATGTTTGGATTTTGAGAGGAGGAGGTAGGGCACAATTTTTTACACCATTTTCACCTTAAGTTTGATGTAAGGGAGCAAAAAAATTCACCTTATCCTCATGATGATACTTGGCGCACATGCGTTCGATTAGAAAATGGAGGGGGCTAAGTTTTAACACTTTTTAGGTGGAGGAAGGTCACATCATGAACACGGAGGCTAAAGAGGGGAGGGGAAATTTTTTGAACCATTTTCACCTAAAATTTTGTGAAATGGGTGCAAAAAAGTGTGCCTTAGCCTAAACAGGACAAGTGGCGGACATGCGGGGGTTGGTGAGTGAGCATGGTCAAACTGGTCAAAGGGATTAATGGTAAATCATCGAGTCATATGAGTGACCAAAAGGAAGAATTGGGGGAGGGTGAAATTTTTTCACCATTTTAACCTTACATTTGTTGCAATGGGTTAAAAAAATTGTGCCTCATCCTCAGCTAGACACGTATCTAGGTGTGAAAATGGCTAAGTACCGAAGAGCGTACCTTGAGGGACAACTTGAAAAGGTCATAACTTGAGCTCCCAGATAAGTTTTCGGGAACTAATTTATATTATTTCACATGAAAAAGACATTTTTATATGAATGGAAGGAGTCCCATGACTTGATTCTTCTTGAATTTCCTCTAACATTTTCCCTTTGTCTCGGATTGCTCACCGTGCATGGAAAGAATGAGTTGGCCTGAAAAATGCATGGTTCTTGAAGATGATCTGTTTTCTCCATCGTGTAGGGGATTAAAAATTATTTCTCATGATCATGAATCATTTTGGATGTCCTAGAATCACTCCTTGAAGATCAAGTACTTTTTATGGTGCAAGCTCCTTTAGGCCCTAAAAAAACCCTCTTTTCGGTGAATCGGTTCCAAAACCTCCAAAACTTCCCGATTTTCACTACATCAAACCCTTGATTTTCCTAGATCCTAGATACACATCCATGATGAAAATTATCCTCTTGTACTACTTCAGTGATGGTGCACTAGGCTTAGAAAGTTTGATGGAAGCCCTTTCTAAGTTTGCTTGAAAACTTGCCTTGAAAACCATTACTCCAACATACTTGAATGATTTTAATTTCCTCAATCACCTAGGGGGATGATGAAAATCACATATGAATCAACTAAAGGAAAATAATGGACTTGAAACTGAGGGGTGTTTTGATATAGGGTTATTTGGGAAGGTATGACATAAATTTTTGACACTAGGTATAATTGTCTGTTTTCGGTGAGTTTTTCCCATGCAAAACACAAGACAACATAATGTTATGGTATTTTTTCTTGGGTATTTCCATATGTTATACATAATACCACCTTCCTCATCTTCTCATGAGAAACCAACATCTATGCTTCCTTATTTCACATGCACTCTTTTCATGAATAATTATTATTGGCCACATATTCCATTTGATCTACTCATTTTGATAGTGTTTGCACACATGATGGTTTAGCTTGTTTGGGATTAACACTCAATGATCTCATTTCTCCACCTCATTATCCTCACCTCTACTATGGATATCTTCACATTATAGTTGCTTATATCCTCCACATCTTCCATCTATCAGTTTTTGTTACACACACTTCTCGCACTTCTCCACTCACGCTTGGGTAGTCTTGGCTTGACTACATTGGTGGTACTTTGGATCCTAATAATATTGATATCACATTTCCCATGCCCTTAAATTGTGTTTCTATTTACAATTATTCATTTTTGGTTATTCATAAAATCAGGCTCGCTAGTATGCAAATGGTTGTCCAATTCCACCTTTCATTGATGAGGAATACACAATGGGCATGTATAATTTATGCCGCAATGGCTCCTTACATGATCAACCACATACCATCTCTTACCAAGTCTTTAGTGCATCTCCATTCAGATTTGACATTGAAAATGATGATCTTTTAAACGATGTTACTTAATTCTTATTCACATCATACACTTGGGGGGCATCATGTTTACTTCCCCCCACTTAACATTATCCATTGTCTCAAATTTCTAGTATTACGCTCCTTAATTCGCATCTAGTATTTTTCATTCATCTCTCACAACTTGATAAACACAACTTGTATTATCATTACCCTATGATGCATTTTCATGCTAAGGTTCACTCTTGACTATTGAGGGTATACTATATCCATGAACCTCACATCATACACATGACACATCTCACTCGGCATCACATTCTCACACATCACACCACCCTATAACACATTCTAGTTCCACGGTTTATACTCGAATGCTTTGAGGGTTTGTTAGATATTTCAAGAAATGAGATGGGGGATGAATCAATGAAGATAAAAACTTTCTCAACTAATTTTCACTACTTTAATTTATCACATTTAAACTATATTTTTTTATTAATGGCAAATAGTTTTGGAGGGACTATACCTAGTTACAAGGAAGGCTCAACAACCAGATCAAACATGAAAAAAACATCAAAAGAGGATCAAAATCTAGATAATATATAAAGTCCAATAGTAACCCAAATAGTAGCTACTAGGAAAAAGAAAAACATGGAAAAAACTGCAATTAAGTAGCCAAAAAACAACATACTATCTGAAACAGAGCAACAACTAAAACAAAACCAGCCAGTCCAAGGGGTGTTATTTCTTGGAGGCCCTTTCAATCCTTGATTTGATTGTGCGCAATGAAGTGAATAGTGCTAGAGTGGTAGTGTGCATTGGATCATTCACGTTTAAATTTGAGATAGCCTGATTTATTTCCTTTTCAGTCCCCCAAATGGCTTCAGGGACCCCGCTCAACATTGAGATGCTTCTAACCTGTTGCTCCAGAAACTCACTAATGGCATTGAAAATGGCCATATTATGATCATGTCTGTCTTTGGCCCTCTCGTAATCTATTTTCTAGCGAGTTCAACTTTCTATAAATATCCTCAGTCTGATCAATTTCAATATCCACATCATCATTTAGCTTTCTCTTCCCCTTCGATTGGTTAATTGATGCAACTCTTTCTTGATATTCTCAACCTCCTTTTCCAATAAGTCCAGTCTGAGAAGAGTATTATCCCTCTCATCCTGTGAGGCATTATCCTAACTAGCATTGCTAATGTGTAAAATATTTTGAACAACTTCCATTTCTTTGTTGCTCCTTAGAACATGGGCAAAGGGAGGAGAGGCCACTTTACTTGAGTTTGGGGTTCTTAGTTTTGGTAACTCTGGCCTTGGAAGAGGTGGCCGGGTTTTCGAGGAGAAGTGAGGATGGGACTGGGTGGGTCGTTGGGGAGATATGAATGGTAGGGAATTTGGAGAGGCAGAGTTTATGAAGGAGGAAGATGAGCCCCTAGTGGAGGGGGATGGCCCTGGTATGTTTCTAGAAATTGAGAATGGAACGTTCAAGAGAATTCAAGAGGTAATGTAGGAAACAAACTGCAAAGTGTCTCCTAAAATGGTTGAGGAAGACCAAGTGCTTGGTAGGAACAATGATATAACACCCTTCAAGGGAAATGAATCGAACCATCATTTTAGTAACATCATCATAGGGTTTCGAATGGAGCTTACCTTAATGCCTGCCGCAACAAAGACAAGCTCCTCCCTTCTTCGAAAATGTCTTTATTCCGTAGCTTTTTCAACCCTTTCGTTCAAAACCGGAAGCCATCCAAATCGAGCCCAATCACCTCAACAATCAACTCCTCATTCATCAGCACACGATGACCCCCATACTTTACCTTCCTATCCTTCCAATCCATGGAAAAATGCACTGAAATGTTTTGGTCATGGCCTTGGATTTTTTTGATGAAGTTGGAAACACCCCCTTTTAAGAAGATTCCAAAGCTCCACGTTGTCCTTCTAGGTAGGATCATAGCTAGGTTCCAATTGGCATGGAGCACCCCCATCTTTTTCCCTCTACAATTTCTGTGACTTCCCTACTTGAAACCACCCTTAGAAGTGTTGTTTTTGATATGACTAAACCAATTTTTAAAATTCGAGAATCATGTGAAATTTTATGGTGTAATTTGAATTACTTCTCTCACTTGTGTGATCTGTCTTATACATTAAAGCCCACACAATCTCATTATAGATCCTACATAATGTGTGAGTGTCCATGTTTATCCTTATTAATACCATTTGCACCTCCTTGGGGGTGTATTTCTCATCATCCCAAAAGGTGAGATTGTTGTTGGTGCCATAATTTTCCAAGGTGTCCACCACCTTGTTACCCTCCCTATAAGTATGACCAATTTTGATATCTTTGAAAGTGTGACAGATACTAATGGATTCCTCAATGAAATCTTTAATAGTCCAACTAGGGGGATAAATCTGATTAAGATGATTGATAATATTTAAGGAGTCCCCTTCCACAATGATGTTCTGGATGTTATATTCCTTAGCAAGCCTTAGCCCCCAAAGAGTTGCTAAGGCTTCTGCATAATGATTAGTCTGATTACCCATTCTGCCAGCATAAGCAACAACTAAGTAGCCTTTATGATCCCAAATTACACCTCCACCAACAGTAACTGCCCTTGGGTTGCCCTTAGAGGCTCCATCAAAGTTAAGTTTGTACAAAAATTTGGAGGAGGGATCCAATGAATTGACGACCTATCAATGTTTGGAGTTCTCCATTTTTGCACATTTGCAACACCAATCTTCCAGTTGGAAAGAATAAATTCTTCATCTTCAGGATACTTCTTATTCTTGGGAGGTTTGAATCTCTCTATATTGTCTTTAATAGCATTAACAATCTTAACAAAGTTGTTCTTGCAATGTTGTCTACTATTTCTAAATATAATGTCATTTCTATCTTTCCAGATCCTCCAGATAACATGAGGCATAACCAGTTTCCAAAGTCTTCTAACAACACAATGCTTAAAAGGAGGATCCCACTAGATCCAAAATTGGAGAAAATCCTTTGGCACTGTCCAATAAACATTGAACTTTGAGAAAGCATAACTCCATATCATTGAAGCATACTCACAGTGAACTAAGAGATGCTTGATGTCCTCAACCTCTTTTTTGCATAGGCAACACATGTTTGGCATTATAAAACCTCTCTTAATCAGGTTGTCATTTGTGAGTATTCTACCTCTGAGGACAAGCCAAAAGAAAAAATTAATTTTAGGGGTTAATTCAGTCATCCAAATCCTGCTCCATTTGAAATCACTATGAGTGTTTTCAAAATAAGAATTATAACCAGATTTGACAGTGTATTCTCCATCACTTGAGTTATTCCAGACAAGTTCATCCTTAGCTTCAATTTGATTCAGGGGTATGATGTCCAACTGTTTGCTCCTGTAGGGAGGAGATTATGGAATTTAGATCAGTCCTTTCCACCGTAAGTTGTTTCCATCTCTTCCTATTACCCTCCATTTCAATGTAATCTTTGACTTTAGTTCCATATTTTTGCTCTAGAATGTCTTTGACTGCACCAAATCTATCATTTAGGTTGAAATTAGACCAATTATCACACCAAAATTTAATATCCTTGTCATTTCCCACTTTCCATTTACTGACCTTGTTTGATGAAATTTTTGACTTGAATCAAGTTATTCTAGAAAATGGAACCATGAGGGAGTTGTTCATCATAAAGGAAAGAAATAGTTGTTTGCTGATCAAGATACTTAGCCTTAATTAAATCAATCCAAGGTTGTTCCTCCGAGAGCATTCTCCAGCCCATTTTTGCAATTAAGGCCACATTCATTTTTCTAATATCCTTTATGCCAAGCCCACCAATTATTTTAGGAGTACAAACTTGATCCCAAGCCACCAAGTGATATCTAAATTTTTCCTCCATTCCCTGCCATAAGAAGTGCTTCTGGATCCTTTCAATTTTGTCCCTAAAGATAGAGGGAATATTATAAAGAGACATAATATATATAGGAAGATTTTGGAGAGTGCTTTTAATTAGCAAACATTTTCTAGCACTAGATAGAATGGCCCCTTTCCAGCCCACCATTTTCTTTTGAAATATTTCTAGTAAATCATTCCATACTTTGATAGAATTTTTTTGTACCAAGAGGGAGACCCAGATAAGTAGTGGGTAAGGAATTGATTTTACACCCCATGATTTTAGCAATTATTTTTGTCTATCCATAGGAGTGTTAAAGAAGAAAATGGAACTCTTATCAAAGTTTATCTCTTGCCCAGAAGTAGCCTCATAGAGTTTCAGAATAGACTTAATAGCCTTAGCTTCAAGGATAGAGGCCATCAATAGAAGAATTGTGTCATCTGCAAATTGCTGGTGTGAAGTGTGTGGTTTGTAGAAGTAGGCTTAGTTCCTTTAAGAAGTCCTTCTTTAACTACTTTGGAAATGGATCTGTTGAGGCTATCTGCCATTAGAATGAAGAGAAAAGGGGATATAGGGTCCCCTGTCTTAAACCCCTACTACTAGCAAAGAAACCCACCGGCTCACCATTCACCACCACAGAGAATCTAGCGGTAGAAATACAGGCCTTAATAATTCTTCTAAATTTATTATGGAAGCCAAATTTAGCCAAAACATTGTCAAGAAAATACCAAGAGACTTTGTCAAAAGCTTTATTCATATCAAGTTTCATGACCATGCTTGATTTTTTATTATTATCCATAGAATGAATGACCTCATGCACCATGATCACCCCATCTTGAATTATCCTTCCTTTTATGAACCCACTCTGCTTGCTTTGAAATTAAATCATTAAGAATAGTCTAGAGTCTAGTAGCAATAATCTTAGTAAAGATTCTATAAATAACATTAACTAGACTAATGGGATGGAAGTCCTTAAAATCTTTAGCGCCCATTTTTTTGGAGCAAGCACAATGTGGGTGTTATTCAACTCTTTCAATAAATCACCAGTTCGTAGAACTCATTCACTACCCTAAGCAGATCATCTAAACATATTTCCCAATACTTCTGAAAGAAATTAGCAGAAAAACCATCAGGTCCTGGAGCCTTATCCCCTTCAAGAGTAAAAAAATATTTTGCAACTCCTCAATAGTTACAATTTTGGAAAGGTTTTTGAATCTTTTCTCATCAATTTTGTCATTCGGGATAGCCTCTAATAAAAAAGGAAGCCTCTTCATTTATAACACTCTTCTCTTTAAGAAAATTTTCATAAAATCTGAGAGCTTCCTCCTTTATGGCCTTAGGATCTTTGATGATAGTGTCGTTACCTTTTGAAACTTCCAAAATCCTATTGTAGGTGAAAGAAGGATTCATGAGAATTGATGTCGAAAACAAATGCACCACAACGAAGTTGCACTCCGATGGTAACGTCAAGCTCCAACACAATAAGAAATATTCGAACAATGGAAAGAATATGCAAATAAGAAAATAGGTATGCTCATACTCATAGATCAAAAAAGAAGTACAAATAGGGGTGTTGTGTAACCCCATGCCTAAACAAGGAAAGAACATCAATGATGCCACTGACACATATGACATGACTGACGCATATGACGCCACTAAAGGAGGAGTTACAATTCCAAATAAGGAATGTAACTCCTATGACGCACTGACGCAAATGACAATGACAGATTCTATGACAGAATCTGACACTTGTCATTTGACTTCCTAAGACCTATGACTCTCGTAAGGCGAGATGACTCACTAGGTGATGTGGATGATGACTAGGCATGTCACACACACCAACACCCCCTTCATCGAAGCCGAGGAAGAGGTCATGGTAAGCCAAAATAGAAAAGAAGACTCCCCTAGACAACTAAGAAAGATGTGTCAATGGGGCCCGAAACTAAAGGCCTGATAAGGTGCCCATATATGAACAATATCTTTCAGAAGGAAGAAGAGGAGGAGAAGAGGGAGATGAGAGGGATGCAGAAGATTCCATGGATGGATCTAAACTCTGCAACTCTAAGAAGTCTCCAAGAAGAATGTCAATGATGAGATCCTCTACCTATACACTAAAGAAGAGACATCCACACCGAACTGTGCCTACCCTTAGGAAGGAGATAAATGACATGCTGGAAGTTCGCCCACTCTGTGAAGGAAATCAATAAAGTAAAGACGAAGAGCTCGAGTCTTGTCCGTGAAAGTGTGACATAGGTCTAGCAAGTGAGTGTAAAGGAATCAAGGTAATATCATGAGTGCATAATTGTCAGAGTATGAAGGGTGAACACCTATAGAAAGGATGTCCAACTGATGTGAAGGCAAAAACATCCCCCACAAAAAAATGGATCCACAAGCAAGGGTGGATCAAGGAAGGTCTCCAAAAAAGTGGAAGTGGTAAGAGTCCTAGAAGGGGCACTCCCAACAACAAAGATGATGAAATCCTCTAAAATACCTATAGATGGATGAGGAACCTGTAGTACATCACAAGTGTACTCTGTAAAAAGATGACTAAGGTCAGGCAGATACTTGTCCCAATGAGGGGGCTCAACAAATAGAAGAGCGATGTCAGATAGGTATGAGTCATCCAATGAAGGTAGAGGAGTGAAAGGGGCCTCAAACACTGAAGGTGGAAAAGAGGTGGGTGTGATGACTGTATGAGGCTATATAGGAGACTGCTCAATATCTGATGAGATGTGGGATGTGTCAACTCTCTCTGGAATAGTGAGAGAAGGAGGACATGAGTTCTCTCAGTAGTACTCTCGACATCAAAACTGGGTGCATAATCCTCATCATCAGAAGTAGAACCAAGTGAGTCTGTGTCAGTGGAACTATCATCACATGAAGAAATATGTGTGGGTGGCCCTTCATAAGAAAAAGTATCGGTGAACTCACTTTCCTCCATGGATGCAAGATCATCATAAGATCCATAACTAGATGAAGGAGGATCAAAGTCTCCATGAAAATTTTGAATGAAAGTCCAAGCTTGGTGCGCAAACTCTGTGAACTCTATTCAACGTTGAAGGTCCTCTCAGTATAGTAAGACAAAGAAGCCCATATGCCATGTCATTCTCGTTCAACCAATTTTGGTGATGAATGCGGTCAATAGGTTCAAGTGCCATCCCAAGAAGATGTGGTAACAAGTTGTACATAATACAATGATCGAGTATTCCATTCTTCCATTGTAGGTAGTTTCTTGGTCCTAGTTGAACAACGAAGTGATGAAATTCAATGTCCATGATGAGAGGAGCCTCCAAAGAATACAAGTTTAACCCCCTTTTTGCGGCACTTTATAGTTTAGTGTGTTGATTACAATCAGATGTGACTGTGTGCCGAGAACCAGTCTGTCACTCACCTTGTAATCAGCGTAATAATGCGCAAGAGTGGAGACAACAATCAAGGTTTGTTGGGTGCAACAGTTTGACACCGTAAGAAAGTAAAAACGAGTGAAAATAAGAAGGGGAAGAGAAGGCCTTGTGAGAAATAACATCTCACATCGCATGAAAAGAATCCCTTTGCTTTGTAAGACTGTGGTAGACGTGCTCACAAGTCCACAAGCAATAAAAGGGATAGAACAAAGCTCAAGATGATTTGAAATGAGTTGAATTAAGCAATACAAAGACACCCCTAGAATGCGACACTTTATAAAATAGTGTGTTTACAAAACTGATAATCCCATCATCTAGAGTACAAAAAAATGCAACTTTGACTAAAGAAGTGCTCAAAACCGAGCAACGAGTCAAAAGTTATAGCAAAAAACAATTCCCGCAACTGATGGAAAAATGCTAATAAGCTTGCAAATGGATTAAAAAAGTTCCCTAAATGCATGCAAAGGGTGTCATATGTATGCTCATTGGAAACAACATCAAATTTTAGATAGGGTTTGTTTTAATTGCGAGGGGGATTAGCCTCCTACCAACCCCGGACCTCACCCTCCATCTTCGACACTAGAAGGAAGGATGAATAAAACAAGTAAAATACCCAAAATAAATTACAAGGCCAATTAAATAAATGTTTTAACCTTACAAAAATGTGAACTAGGCTGATGATACTAACCAAGATGAGTTGATTTAATGTTTAATGCACCGAGTCGGATTGAGTGACCAAGTTAAGTGTACATGTCACCGAGTCATATCAACAAGTCCGAGAAGTGTGCTAGGTTCGATGCAAGTGGTCCATGTTGGGTTAAGGAAGGAAGGTGGGCTCGCCATGTTAAACACAAATGGTCTAGGTAATGTTGCCGAGTTAGGTTGACATTCAATTCATTGCCAAGGTTGAAGGCACATGTCTGCAGCGTGGGTTGGGAGCCTAAACCGAGCAAATGTAATGGCAGAGCCACGTGTGCAAAGTTTGAAATTGATCAGAACTACTAGGAGATTTTCCAGGCCTACAATATCAAAACGACTGAGCAGAGGTGCCAGGGGCATGTAGAGATTCTATGGGCTGTCAGAATATGTAATGGCCATGGGAAAGAACCTCTGTAGGAAAGGTCAAAACAGCCGAGTTGAGTGCCACAATCAGCAAAATAATGAACCGAAGGACCAAGAAAATCAAGTAGTACTAGTGTAGATGTAGGTGGATGGAATGCATGAGCCAAGAATGCATGAGGAGATGACGCCTAATCACAATGGTTGAATGCATGTAGATTCAACAATAGGAAACAACACCAAAGCCAATGAGTAGAGGAAGCTTACAACTCAGCGATGAAAAGCACGAGCACTGGAGCAAGTCGAACACCCGAAAAACATGAGCACTAGAGAAAGTAGAACACTTGGAAAACATGAGCACTAGATGCCATAGGCCAAGGTAAGAAAACTAGATGAGAGCACGAGCTAAACCACGAAAACATGGGCAATAAGCACCAACATAGAGGAAACCACGACCCAAACCAGGCCAAACAGGGGCGAGCAGGGTTCTCCAAAAGCACGAGAGTGAGCCGATCTACCAAGGCATGCAGAGGAGAGCTTGGGATGTGGAGAAGTATCCAATAGGGGATGTTGTAATGACTATGCAACGATTCAAACATGTAGGATGAGCCACGATAGATGAAAATCAAGTTGATCACAACAAGGATAAGGCAAATACAAACGAGCTTGTTCCACCAATGCATGAGAAGGTAATGCCGAATCACAAAAATGAACCACAGGTCCACGCCAAGGAAAACTGAGCTCATGAGTAGATAAGTAATCATGAAATAAACAACCAGAGATAAAGCAAACCAGCCAAATACTTTCAAATCTGCAATGGTAATATAATTCAAATTTTTTCATTTTAGAGAGGGTCACAGGTTGGTAAATGCCTGAGTGAAATGGTCGATGTCAAGCCGAACTGGCCGAGTAAAAGTGAGTGTTATGCAGAGATCCCACACAGAGAGCTCCAAGCATCAAATGGGGCATGATTACTCATGAACACAAACATAGTCAACCTTAAGCCAAAGCTCAAGCACATAACAAGCTACAGGTGAGCACAGAGTTCGAATGTGAAACCATAGCACACCAAAAACGAACCAGAAATGCAAGGTAGTAAGATGGTAGAACACGTTTAGCAAAGGAAAAAAATGAGCCAAAAGAATTCAAGCCAAGAACGTGGGAGTACGCAACGAGCCGTCAAACTAATGGCCAAGGTGCAATGCAAACAAGTTTGATGAAAGTTGCTAAGCCAAGTTGACACCAATGGAACACATGTCCATGCCAAAGCAAAACTGAATAGGTGGTCTAGTACAAGAGCCAACAAAACCGATGAGCCTCCATCGAGAAAACCGGGTCACTGCAACCTGAGACTGCAATAGACCCCAAAACACACATGCAAGGGCTAGAAAACAAGTGAACCTCGAAAACCCAAAACCACAAACCAAGAACAACCCTCAAACTTGCAACTGCTGAAACCTCAATATGAGGTGAGCAATACAATTCCAAAATAATAATTGAAAAAAATTACATGAGGAAATAAGAAGAAACCATAAAGTAATAAACAACTTGATAAATGAAGAGTGCATGTTTTACTGAAACCAGCTCTGATACCATGAAAGAGGGATTCACGAGAACCGATGTCAAAACAATGCACCACAATGAAGTTGCACTCTGATGGTAACATCAAGCTCCAATGCAATAAGCAAGATTCGAACAATGGAAATAATATGTAAATAAGAAAATAGGTCTGCTCATACTCATAGATTGAAAAAGGAAGTACAAATAGGGGTGTTGTGTAACCCCCATGCCTAAACAAGGAAAGAACATCAATGACGCCATTGACACATATGACGTGATTAACACATATGACACCACTAAAGGAGGAGTTACAATTCCAAATAAGGAATGTAACTCCTATGACGCACTGACGCAAATGACAATGACAAATTCTATGACAAGAATCTGACACTTGTCATTTGACTTCCTAAGACCTATGACTCTCGCAAGGTGAGATGACTCACTAGGTGATGTGGATGATGACTAGACCACCACACACACCAACAAGAGGGCTCTATGTTTCATATTGGTCATATGAAATAATTTTGTGTTTATGTCTCCCTCTTTTAGCCAGATCACCCTAGATTTGAGTCTCTAGAAGGATTCTTCTCTGCTACAAACCGTATGTAGCTCTGAAAGAATATTTTTTTCAGCTGATTGATCCTCCAAGGACCTTCCCTTAGTAGTAATTTTATTTTCCATCTCCTACAATTAAACTATATTGATTGATGTAAGCATGCAACAATAATCGTGAAAGATAGAGAGAGAATCATGTACACAAACATATACATAAGTACACCGGATGTAATGTGGGAAACCCATTATGGACAAAAATCCACAAAAAAACCACTTCACTAGCTTGGAAAATTATCTTGTACAGAGCTTACATAATGATTTCCCCATGTGATAAACACCCACTCACCTTGAAGCAACCACTTCAATTTTGAAGCACCTAATCCAAAGATACAATCAAGCACCCACTTTAGTAATTTGGCATGTACCCACTTGAATGTTGTTCTATAAGCACCTAATTTCTAGGGAGCCTACTCCTAAACTACCGAGCTACAACTAAGACTTAAAAACCACACAAGAAATGTTCGACCATCGTCTTCTTCTAGTTTCTCACATCAACCTAATGTGATCACTATTTTAGCTCACTGCTACATTTGCATTCCTCTCTCATCATATCAATATACACCTCTTGTTTGGATATGAGGTTCATTCACATTCCCTATGATCTGTCTACAAGCTTCTATTTAGTTCTTCTTTACCCATTCAACCATTCTCTCATATTTAGATGTCAATCTCGCATCAATACAATATTCACTATTTTAAATTCACTTTTCTGTCCACATCTTTCAACCTAGATATTCAAGATAGCTTAATACTTAAGCACATGGTCTCCGCTTCATATAGATGTATTTCTCTAATTTATATCACTCTTCAAGTTCATTTCAACTTAACATATTTTTCTATGTCATAGTCATATATTCTTGTTTTCCATTTCAACATCAAATCTTTTCAATCACTTTAGCATCTTATCAACTTGGTCAAAACATTCACAACTACACCTTTTCTTAACTACCTTTTTTATTCCACACCACCCCTTCTTACCATCAAATATCTCATTTCAAATACAATACAAAATCTCTTCAAATTCTCATAGCTGATTCCATATACCTATTTGAATTCTCAAAAAATCATGTATTGATTCACATCCTAATGAGTTTTTAACATTTTCACTCAACCTTATTCGATCTCCGATTCTTCAAATTCATGTCTCTTCATGTTCTGTCTTTTTAAACTTATGCTACTTTATTGACCAAAGGAAATCCATTCAACTTCTTATCTCGAGTTAATAAGAAGACTTGGCACACTTGTAACTGTCAAAGACATTCCAAATTCTCCTTCACTAGAGCCAACACATGCTTTGTAGAACTCATTTCAAGGTAAAGCCAACTCATACCCTGTATATCGAGACTAGAAAGCAAGAAATATGTGTAAAACTTCATCACTGTCACAAAATTTTCACTTTGAACTCAAACAATCATAGACAATTTGTTGTTGTACTTTAATCATGTATTTTGAGACATGTGAAAGAGATTTGAAGCAATCATATTGAAGAAATTAACCACATACTTGCACTTTACCTATGCACAGACCTAGAGGACGGGTTTTGGAGAAAAATGTCATCAAATTCTCTTCTAATTCTTGATGAAACCAATCCATTCCTTCTACAACATGTTCATATTACCCTAAAGAGATATTTACAAGTTTCCATGATTTTGTATTGGAACAAAATCAAGATTTGAGAAGAACCTTATTTCAAATCCTAGAGCAAGGTTTCTTCCACTCAGTAGATACCCAACATCAATAAAAATTGATTTCTCGATTATTTTTGAATGAATTTTGAAAATTCAAAAAGTTGAGTATTTGTTACATCCTTCTCCATCTATTTCAAACAACCAGATACCATGAAAATTTTGTATTTTCTCCCGTAACTCAACAATTACAATGTAAAGTGATGTGAGAATGACATTATCAGGGTTTTGAATACTTCTTCTGAGATGACACATGCTGATTTACTCACTTAGATAAACTTTGAGTGCTTTATGATGCATTGGTAGGTGTGTTGAGATTTTTGACTACTTGTTCATGCTACCATACAGTAAAAGTATAATGTTTTACTTTATTTTGCAGGACTTTGAACTTTAGAAGGGTTTGGAGCTTCAAACCTTAGCTAGGATTTCTAGAGATTTAAACTCCTTTTTCACATGTTCAAGCCATCCATTACTTTACATCTGTCTCATGCCATTTTGATAGAATAATTTCTTTTCATTCAGTGTCAAGGTCATACCGACACACAACAATTTGAAGAATTTGACATAAGACACTGAGACCATATAACACACATTTCCTTGTTTTGAAGGAAAAAATACAAGATATGATTTGGTGACTTTCTACTAGCAAGATACTCTACTTACACTTGCTATGCATTATGTACAACCTTCTTGGAGGACCTTGAAGACTTCAACACCAAAATAGATATGCAAGACTTGTAACACTATAGTAGTTTCATACAACATGACCATGCTTTGAATTCCACACCTGCAACCATTTTAGATTAAGATAAAATTTCACACTTATGAGGAGTTTTTCAACATGCACAAGTCATCTTGAGTCAAAATTGTTAATTTTGTGCCTACCACTTCGAAAAGACTTGAGAGGAAAAATAACCTGTCGGTAAAATGCTCATATCTTCTTTGATATCGATTCATTTTGCCTAATTTTTTTGAAAAAATTAGGCTTAGAGTTATATTAAAAATTTATTCTATAATTTATTTGAATAAGGCTTGAAATTTTTTTAATGTTAAGAAGCTAAAGTGCTCAATTTGTATTCTCTAAGAGGGAAGGTTTAGAAAAACTTGAATAACTCAAAAAACCCATTTCAAAATTTGATGAAATTTAACATGGAGCACTACAAGAAACCCATATACAAATTCCATGTGTTTTTCATCCATAGGTTTGCATGTGAAGCTCAAAACAATCACATGTACCTTAACAAATGTCGTCGATTCTTAAAGTCAACTTTGGCTAGCTTCAAATATTTCCTCCAAAGTGGCCAAAATAAGCCTTTTATTTCTCACACATGCCTTATATAACATACCTAGGCTACTCCCATGATTTTCTAACCTTTCTATGATCTCGTACCACTTCTCACACTCACCGGCTCCGTAGAAATAGGCCTAAAAGTGCCGGCCATAACCGTGACTCCTACCACTTGACCGACACTCACCGTAAAACCTCTTTCTCATGCTTGACATAATCATATATGACCTAAAAAAATATCTAATGAAAGCATGCCAACCATGTCCATTCTTCCACTAGACTTCTACCTCACCGACCAAGCCAGCAAACACACAAAACCATCTTGAATGCCCACTAAACCAAAGAGAAGACACTTCCAATCAACCTTCATGTCCTTGACTTCTTGGAAACTCGCTCTCGACTAATTAGTTTTTTTCCATGAATCCCACTTGACATCAATGACAACACCAATAATAATGAATGTGGTCAAATAAACTCCCGCCTTTTCATTAATGGAAACACCTCAAAAACCTACAAACTTTGATGGAAAAACAATTGCATACATGTTTTTGACAACAAACTCTATATCTCTCCTACTTTGAAATTATTGAAAAGGGTTGCATAATCAATCGAATGAGCAACATGTAATCATGATCTTAAATTTAGTAGCTCCCCTTAGATGACGATGATATTCTTCACGCTTGTTGTCTTGAGCTAACAACAAGCTTTTCTTGTCCACTTGGCATGAAAAAAATGAGAAAAATTATGGATGAGAAAATAAAATTACTCATCCACAAAATTCCCTTGAATACAAACACTCTTCCTTTGAAGCCAACTTACCTTCTCATGATTTTATACACCTTATTCAAAAAAACTTGTCTCATGAGTTACGTTATCCCGTAAAATTGACAAGGGCAATTTACCGATAACCATACCGAAAATTTTGTTCCGATCCTCGTTAGGGATCCCTCGCGTTCAAACGCTTTTAAAATCCCTTCCCGGGAAATCTAGTTTTCGAACTTAGTCTTTTTGAGCCTTTTTTTGGCCGGGCGCATGGATTTGCCTTATAACATCAAGTTTTGGTGCGCCCTCTTAAAACCCTTTGGCGCATGGTTTTCCATGTTAACACGTATTTCGGTGTGCCAAAGGGCGCATATAATCTCGATGTTACACCAAGTCTTGGTGCGCCAAAGGGCGCACATAACTTTGTGTCGACAATGCATACGGTGCGCCAAAGGCGCGCTCATTCTTCTGTTGTCAATTCCTTCCATGCGCCAAAGGGCGCACTTTCCCTGCCGATGCAAGAGCTTTATGCGCCATTTCAAAAGGTTGTTGGCGCATTGATGACAAGTTTTTCTATAAATATCAGTGCGCACCCATGTCATTTTCATTCCTTTTTGTCAAGCACGTGATCACTCTGGATTTGTCAGCTCTGCTCTGTCGTTATCATCGCCACGTGGACCCGCTCTCCAATTTTTGATATATTCGAGGTAAGAGGTTCTCCCTCTTCTCCTTTTCGTGCTTTCGTGTTCTTGTTTTGTGTTCTTGGTGGGGCATTTCTTGGTCTGTGTTTTGGTTTGCTTTGTTTCAAATGGAATGTGTTTGAGCTAGTTTCCCTGTGCTATCCTCGTCTTCTTTTTCCTCTTTTCCTCCTCTTCCTTCCTCTTTCCAGATCTGCTGGAAAGGAGCTGTTTTGAATTGGCTTGTCTCAACTGAAACCTTTTATATGAAACCTTGTCCAAGTAACTTTTGAAGTAGGAGAAAGAAAGAAAATATCTCGAGTAGTTAGTGTAGTTCGTAGGCGCACCGCACGTTTTGTTGCAACAAAAATCAGTTGCGCCCCTCGCGCACTTACCCGCCATGTTACATGTTCGAATCTCACGCGCAATGGCGCAGCCTTCCGTCCCGTCAAGCCAGCTTAGAATTCATGCGCCCTCAAAGCGCGCCCTTTTTGCATGCTACAAGTATAAATCCCGCGCTTCCTTAAAACCCTTTGGCGCACCTTCTTTCCATGTTACATCCCGCTTTCATGCGCCAAAGGGCGCACCCAGCTTTCATGCAACACAAGCCTTATTCGCGCGAGTATAAAGTTAGAAAGGCGCGGGCGCACCCTCCATTGCAGTAACATGATGTTGTGTAAAACCTTCATGCGCCGCGCCAAAGCCTTTGGCGCACCATTTGTTAATGTTACACAATCTTCCCATGCGCCAAAGGGCGCACCGAACCTTCATGTAACATACTCTTTCCATGCGCCCTGCTATAAAATGCAACCTGCTTCATCCATGCGCCATGCGCCTTTGGCGCCAGTATAACCTCTGCAACATTCCTTTTCTGTGCGCCTTATCTATTTGGCCTGCCAGTTGCATTTTTCCTGCGCCCTGAGCCTTAAAATCTCTAACTCTTTCTTCTGCTAGCTTTCCAATGGAAGATCAAATGACTAATTCAACCTTTTTGGATTGGGTCTCACTTCTTCTTCATGCAGATCAGCAACTGAGTTCGAAAGAACACATGTCTACGTCAAGCAAGAAACCCACCAAACCAAGAGGAAAGGCTAAGCTGACAGAAGAAGAGATGAAATACAAATATCAGAGGGTCAGGATGCCCGAATCACGATGAGTGCAGTTTGGATGTCAGAGACTCTGAATTGGGTCACATTGACATGGAGGAATTCTGGGTTAGGACTCAGAAAGTTACAAGAAGTACATGGATGGATAAGTTAATAGGCGGTGCTCACCGCACTTTACGAGGAATCCCGTCAGTCACTGTGAAACAACAAATTCATGATGGTGATTGCGCAATCTTTCAACAAGGACACAAGATGTGTCGAAAATAGCAAGGGCGAGGCAGTCATAAACCTCACTGCCCGTCATTTTGAATTGATGCTTGGCATCCCTCACCACTGAACTACGTGGTCATTAGCCAACAAGAATGCATCAAGGCCCTGGAAGACAACGAAGACCAATGCATGCAAATGATGAATGAGGTCTACCTAAAGAACAAGAAGGTGGTGACCGGTGGCCTCAGACTATCCACCCAAAGTGATTTCTCGAGAGGAACTTTCAGCCGATACTATCACTTTCCGAAAGCAGAGTCTTCGGGCTTTGGATGCCCACTATTTCCATAAGTGATGCTTTGCGGTACTGAGACAATGAATAAGAATTTGCCCGATCAGCGCTTTTGCTGGGGGGAAATAATAAGCAGCACCATATCTGAGCAGCTACAACAGTTCGCCACAACAGGAGTGTTCCATATGAACTCCTACGTAGTCTACGCTGCTGCATCTGAAAGAGATTACCCAGGGCTCAACCGAAGCGGAATTTGGCCTCAGGTCAAAATATACGAATATTATCCAGAGCTGAGGCTGGAGAATAGCATCCCTCAATTTGCTAAAATCAATGATGTTTTCTTCTATCACATCATGTGCATGTTGCGGCCAAATTTAACTCATGGCCGCACGACCAAGAATACAGTGTCAGCCGTGGAGAAGTGGGGGGCCTTGTTCACCCAGTTTCCCACGTTCACCTATCTGAGGGCGGTCAATTTCTTGGGCGAACCAACCAGGTTGCCGAGGTATGCTGGACCAAAGCTGGTTCTATTAGAACTATCAAGACAGCTGGTCACGTACCATGAAAAGTGCCTCAAAAGAAAGAAGGGCGGAACTCCTTTCCCCCTCACAGTAGGCCGATACACATGCTCCACCTACCACAAGGCGAAGGAGACGTATGCTGAGCTGGAACTCCTTAACTTGAAGCATGATTTCCCAGCCAGGCCTACCTTCGACCCAAGGGGCTGCCTGCCAAGGGCTAAGCTTGATCCGATCCATGTCCCTCAAATTGAGGACATTTACATTGATATCATCCACGAGGTGGAACTAAGAAGAAAGGATCATTCGCGCTTAGCATTGGAGGAAATTATCCAATACGGAGTGGCCATTGTCCCCAAAGGCTTCCAAACCACGGAAGATGAAGTAGACAAAGTGTATAATGACACGGAAGGGGATGATTGGCCCTTCCCGGCCATTGACAAGCAAGGCTCCTCAAACAATTGAAGAGAGGGTCAAGGAGACTATGCGGAGAACAGAGCACTGGTGCCGCATGAACGGGCTGATCTATCTCGGGGTAGATTTCACAACTTCCCCTCATTGGGCAATGCACCTCCAAGGTCCAAAAAGCATTAAAAGGCAAAGGTGCGAGAGGGTGAGTCTAGTACCACCCAAGAAGAGAATCTGAAAGTCCTTCTTCCTCGAGCTTCGAACAAGTAATAACTCGGATTTGTCAGAGAAAGAAGCAGCGGGAGGATAGTCCCATACGCCCATCCACTCGGGATGTTGGCACTGCTGACACAATCACGAAGTCCTTTCTGTCTCTTCTTCTTCTCTTCCTTACCCTCCTCGAGGCACTCCATCGACCACCCCTTCTGGTCGTGTCCTCTCGTCCCTTCTTCTACTCTTTCCCCGCTTCTTCATCTATCTTCTCTTCCTCGCTGATTTGTCTTCCTCTATTTCTTCCCTCATCTCCGAGCTCCCTTCCCTTCCTATGTCTTCTGCACTGCAGTTTCCCTTCCTCCCGTGGACACTTCTTCGGCTCTTCTCTCAATGCCGCCGCCGCATGTCTCCACATTTTTCCCCTCTTCTACTGCAGCACTGTCCCCTCCTCTCGTCCTCTGGTCCTTCTTCTATGGACCAGCATGGATCTCTCAAGAATGAGCCAACAAAAGAGGAAAGTCCCCATCACTCCGATGGACTTTTCGGTCATTCTCAAGCTAAAGGAGCAAAGAAGCACAAGCCGGTTACACGCTTCTCGAAGAGCGCCGCAGTGAGAGAGTCATGGAAATAGCATACCCCGACCCTCTAAAAGAAAAAGAAGATCTCGTCTCCGATAGATTTCACCGTGACTCAAGTCACAATGGGGACATCTTCCTCAAAGTCTCTGTGGGGAAGCTCTTTCCGCAGCCGACGCCCTTTGTCGGAAGCTTCAAAACAAAAGAAGAAAAAGGCTATCAAGGAGCAGAACAAATACTGCCCAAGCCTTACGTAAGATGGGAAGTGCACCTCCCACAATCGCCGGCCGAGACTCCCGAGCCGCTCAACAGGAGAAGATCAATGAGTATTCAAAGATCGGCGAAAGCGTGGTATGGCCAAGTTCCGCTTGGAGGAGCCAAATCCTCAAGGATAGTGAAGGAGTAATCGCCGAGTATATCGCTTTATACCGAACATCGGAAAGGTGAATAAGGAACTCCAAGCATTAGCGGTCCCATATCGAAGAATTGATCATGCTAGACTCCAACACGAGACCTTTCAACAGATGTTCGACTGTTCAGTCGAAGATCTGGTCAAGTTCGGTGTCTTCGGCCATCCAAGGGCCCTCAACAAAACCATGTCCACTCTGGACTACCGGATAGATCAGCTTGAATTTATTCTGGAAAAAATCGACAAGGTGAAGGAAGAGGCCCTGACGCAATGCATCGATGGAGCGAATTGTTCTCAACATGTCTCCGTGGCTGCTCACTCCTTCCTTCACCTTTAGGTCACCGGATGAAACTATCCGGATTTTCAAGGAGATAGCTTCTCAAGGACAGGCGAGAGGTCACATTCGACACTTGAATCTATCAACAATCTAATCTGCCTCGTAGGGACTTCGTCGGGTTCCTCATTGAGGCGGAGAAAGATTATTCCAAACTCCCAGAGAAGCTCATAGATGAGCGGGAGACTTGCGAAGCAATCAGCGAGCTGCACAAGGATCCTTCTCAGGATCAATTTGGGCCCATGATTAACAAGTTTTTGGAATACCGCGCTCAGTTCCATATTTCATCTCCTGAGCAAGATCGTAAGCATAACCCCCTTTCGGCCGCAGGATGATGACGACGAGTAGCTTCTTCTTCTTCTTCTTCTTCTTCTTCTTCTTTCTCTCTCTCTTTTCTCCGACTTTCTTGTTGGAATATCTGAAGTAAGTTGATGCAAACGATGACATCATCCATGTTGCATCATGGGATGATGTCATCCACCAAGTTGTCAAAGTCAACATGACTTTTAGATATTTTGTAAATATCTTTGTAAATAAGTGGTTGGCTCCATTTTGCCTTCTCTCTCCATCATCTTCTATAAATATGAGAATACTTGTTGTATTCAGGGTGAACATTTTTTAGATAGAAATAGAAGTGAGAGAGAAAGACTTTGAGCTTTCTTGTAACTGTGTAAGAGAAACGATAATACAATTATTCGTGACTTTGTGCTCAATAGATGTGTTATACATTAGATCTTTATTACGTTAGATCCGTATGTGTTTAATGCTTGGATTCATATCTACTTTTCCGTCATTTGTTTATCAAGATTGCTTTTATTTATTTACGCAAGTAGGTTTGGCTCATTTACTACCAAACTAAAAACATAAATCTTTTGACCTTTCTCGCTTTGAATTCATTTCTTTTCTTCCTTCGGATCTATTCTTTCTCTTCTCCCTCTTTCATTCCTTTCTTTTCGCACCTGAAATACCCTACCGGGATGAGATCCCAACCCCTGAAGGCGTAATCTGTGAGACTTGCATAGGTTCCTCGCTAGTAGAAATAGCAATAAACTAGTTTCGCTTTGCTTTGCCTCAAAGAGGGGCTAAGCCCCTGCACACCGTTGGCTCGCCTATCCAGATCTGTCCCACGCGATGTGATTTTTGGACCAACAGCTTTTGGCGACTCTATCGGGGGAACGGTCACCATCGATTGATCTATCTTTGTAGTAGATAAAGAATCGAAAAAATCAGCAGATTTGCGCTTCTTTGCAAACTTAAACTTTTTGTAAAAATCCAAAAAATTTGCAAAAGTGCTCAAATCGAAAAATTTTCTTCGAGAGTCATAGATCTGGTCCATTCATGATCTTTAGTTCACTGAGTTTTTATCAAAATTAGCATTTTTCGTAGATCCGAGTTTTGACTTTTTTCTAAAAAGTTTAAAACCCTCTCGAAAAGTAAAAATCGATCTGAAAATCAGCCCTGCTATTCTTCCCCTGCCATTTTTATCCTCATTATCATCTGTCATTTAACCGCAATCGGTTTCAAGAGGATAATTTTTAATATTCGAGAAAAAGTGCATGCCGCTGGTTTTGGCTGAGAAAAACCAGAAAAATCAGCAAGTACACCTAAAAATAAAGTTTAAATCTGCGCCGTAATATTGCAGATCCGGAAGGTACACCGGCGAGTGAACCTTTACGCGCAGCAGAGAGCCCGATGGAGAAGCTGATCCTACTTTCGATCCGCGTTCAGAGGCACAATTTCAGCGTGACACCGGCACATTTTTCTGCCATAAGCTCGACTTAGCTTTGGTCATCCAGAGTGTCTCACCTTCACGAAGAAAAAGTCTTTTGCAAGGAGCATCTACGTCCCTTTGTGGTGCCTTGCTACTCACTGAACTACTTCTCTTCAGCTCGTGTTCTCTTTCCAAGCCTTTCGGGATGGCGAGACCATGGGGAAACGCTATGGTCCGCTGGCTTTACCACATCCAGCTTCACGCGCTCCCTCATGGAAATCGAAAGAATTTTCCTAAATTTGATGGGAGCGGAAATCAAAGCACGGATTCCCACATATCTCTGCATTCATCATGTCGCGGTATATTGGACGTGACTCACGAAGATGTGTCGGTTCGCTTTTCTCGAAACTCTACAAGGGCCCGCAAATGAATGGTTTCAGATTTGTTACAGTTGCCGCATCTATCACCAAATAACAACTCTCATGGATGCTTTTTGAAGACGTGTATAAGCCTTTAGAGGATGCATTTGCATTATTATCACAAATCACTCACCGAAGAAGGAGGTAAATGAGACCATGCACGATTTTATCGCCTTGATAATGCACTAATCAACCGTGTCCCGGTTGCCATGCTTCCAACACCGAGAATCGTAAATGCTTCTTCGTGAACGCCATGAGCTCAAAAGTCAGCTTCTTGCTCCTTCAAGAGCGTGTAGCTACCTTATCTTTCTCGCTTCAGTCAGCTATCGCCATTCGGATAGAAGACAATTTGATAATATCTCAAGCGAGTTGAAAAAGGAATCATCAAAGTCCAAATCTTCGTGATCCTCGCCTTTACTTCTTAAATCCGATCCAGAATTCCAAAAGATGGCAAATGATCTGCTCGCATTGAAGAAACAATGGCCCAGCTTCTCCCACCCTCATCCCGGGATATCCCTCGAGGAATTTTGTTCCTAACAATGTCTCACAAATACCGCGCTTACCTGCACTGCTCCACGGTTGGCGCTGAGGCTCCTCCGGCCAATGCTCTGGGACGAGATTGAAGAAGAAGAGCAAGATTATGAAGAACCTTCGCCTCAAGGCGAAGATGATCAAGATGTCGGTGAGCCGGCAACACGACTCTACTATTGGATACATGGAATTTGATGAGGATGAATCGGCGAAGAAGAGAGTACTCAAGGCTATCTGAAGCGACAATCCCACGCTGCTTTTTACTCGCTCGCAAGGAAAGGAAGCGGAAGTTGCTGCCCATGCATGTATGAGAAGGTCGTGTCAAACGTACCTCCAACCATTGCTAGAAGAGGTAATCCTCTTCTACTCAATTCCCTGGTTAAGTCTTTTGCAAAGAAGTCTTTCCCGCCCATCTCTCCTCCGAATCAGCCCCCTCATATTCCTATCAAGATCAAGAACCTGCCCACCATCGCGAGGTGAAGGACTCATTCTCTTTACCAACGCAACCTCCTTGTGCCGTTCGATATAATAGATCATGCAAAAAGACCAAGATCCAAATGTCTCAAGCCGAGTATCTTCACCAAACCCCAAACAACTTGTAAGATTGACTAAGTATATCCGTGAGTCAAGTCATTATATCTAATCGAAGCTTCCCAAAAGGAATCCTTTCCACTCCCCCTGAATCCCATATAAATGTTGCTTCAACATCTGCGTCAGCAAGATAGAACCTTTCTATCTCTCTCTCTAATCAACGGCCATAAGTTGAGCAATCAGTATAATTGATTCCGTGAGCTTCGACAATGTCATGCCGGAAAAAAGTCGCCCATGCTTTGGGCCTCACTCTTACCAAGCCTTTCGGCAGTGTTTATTCATTGGAAACCAAGCAAGTTCCGTTGATAGGCCAAATCAAAGATGTGCAATTTGCATTTGCAGCTTTCCTGATAAAAGAGTAAAAATGACAGGTCCTTGTTGGCGACATTCCTAAGCCTATATGGAATTTTCTTTGGGAAGGAGTTTTTACGCAAGTTGGTGGAGAAATTCATATGGATCGGTCCAAAGCTAGAATTCCAGATCAAAGGCGTAATGCAAACTTTGGAGCCGGAATCCCAAAAGAAGTACTTGGTCACTAGCTCTGAAGACCCCAAAGCTCAAATCCTTTTTGAATCATCGTGGATGGGAATTACTTCTTATCCACCGAGTCTAATAAAGGGGCCAGTCTCGTTCGGAAGGAGATCTTAATAAGATCTGGACATTGCAATTCGATGGCGAGCTGCGCGCAACTAGTGGATGTGGCGTCGGGGCCGTATTTATATCTCCCAAGAAGAAGTCATTCCTCTCTTTTCAAATTGCAGCTTTTTCAACACTAACAATACTTTGCTGAGTATGAGTCTCTCTTACTCGGTATGCAAGCTGCAAAAGAAAGAGGAATAAAAATCTAAAAGTACAAGGTGATGCTGAGCTAGTTGTAAATCAAGTCAAAAGGATTTACCAAGTAAAAAATGAAAGGCTCGTGCACTACCGCAACGCAAAGATGGGACAACATTGAGGAGTTTGATGCTTTTTCAATAGGAGCAATTCCTAGAGCCCAAAATGACATGGTTGATTCGTTGGTTGTTTCAAGATCTCTTATGCTCCCACACCTGTGTTTGAAAACGAACAAATACACCATTGAGGTGGTTTCCAACCCGAGCGTGCTGAGAAAACTCTCAAAGATTGGCGGTATTCAACGTGATGATAATCACCTCATTGCCTTTCTAGAAAAATCAGAAAATTTTGACGAGTTGATTTCAAGGATCCACCTCTACATGCCGTGAATCAATCAACAAAACCATGAAACGAAGGAGAACGAAGGCATATGTCACTCAAGGAAATAAAATTCCAAAGGGCCTGGTTTTCTGGGAACGCTTTGCTTGATGTGCATGACCGTTTGTAAAAAAAGAAGAAGCGGGACGATCCTAGCTCCTCCCCTAAGAACGAACCCAGTCAATATAGGTTCCGAGGCACACCCGCAATTTGTAAACATCGGGAAATGTTGCACGCTGGAAGAAAAGTGGAAATTTGTCAAGTTGTTGAAAAAATATATAGATGTATTGGCATGGTCCTATGCCGATCTAAAGTCCTTCAAGCCAAAGGACGTTCAAGCCACGATATTCCTTGAAAGATGATGTCAAAGCCTTCCGTCAAGCGAGAGGCACTATAATCCCAAGATTTCGGCACCATTCAGATGAAATTCGAGAAGATGCCGGACGCAAGAATCATCTTCCTATCCATCACAAAGACTTGGGTAGCCAATATTGTGCCAAAGGTCTGCGCAAGAAAACGGTGAAATACGATCTGCGTGAGACTTCCGAAATTTGAATCAAGCTTACTGAAAGACAACTACCCTCTTCCCATAATGGATCAAGTTCTACAAGTAAACGGATCGAGATGCTGCCCATGCTCGACTGCTTTTTTCAGGTTACAATCGATCAAGTCTCGCTCAAGATCAATTCAAAACAGCATTCACTACTCCTCGGGGCACATTTCTGCTTACAGCAGATGCCTTTCGGCCTAACTAATGCAGGTGCTACTTTTCAAATGGGCCATGGACTTTGCATTCAAAGGCATGATGGGAAAAGTCATCGTGGTTTACCTAGATGACTTAACCGTGTTCTCTAAAAAACGAAATGATCATTGTGATCATTTGGAACAAGTATTGGCCAGGTGCCGAGAACATGGGATTTCCTTAACCCAAAAAGTCCGTTGGAGTCACGGAAGGGAAGTTGCTAGCCATGTGGTTAGCAAAGAAGGAACAAAGATCGATGCCGAAAGAGTTAAGGCTATCCAAAGCCTTACTCGCCTACAAGCAAGAATGGTGTTCATTCTTTCTTTGGAAAGGTGAACTTTCTCAAAGCGTTTTGTTCTGATTTTCTTTGAGAAGACTCGCCACATACTGAACATGATGAAAGGATCACCAACTTTCAGATGGAGTGAAGAAGGGAAAAGGTCGTTTGAGGAGATAAAAACTTCTGTTGCTCATGCACCGGTCCTGGTATGTCCGGATTTATCCAAGGAATTCATTATGTATAGTTACGCCTCCGAGCATACTGTGTCTGCAATTTTAATGCAAAAGAACTCGGAGGATGTTGAATCTCCAATCGCATTCACGAGTTCTCCTCTCAAGCCTCACGAATTGAAGATGACTCAATTGGAAAAGCACGCCTTTGCCATTGTCAAAGTAGTGAAGAATTTCAAGTATTACATTCTAAACTCACATACGGTGGTGCTGGTCCTCGACACGGCGGTGAAATCCATTCTAACTCAAACAGGAGTTAGGAAGCTTCATGAGGAATCGGATCGCAGTCCAGGAATATGACACGGATATTAAACCAACCAAGTGGTAAGGGGTAAAGGCCATGTGTCACTTAATGGCTGAAAACAAGGATTCGAAAATCTCGCGAAAGGGGGACTACACCAATGAAACACAGACCACAGGGAAGATCCCGATTCACGCTTCTCCTGGTTCTATTTGTCAGTGACCGTGATGAGTGGTACTCCGACATCGCCTTCTTCCTTACCTACGGCAAGTGCCCAATGCACTCTCACTACAAAAGAGAAGCGCACCGTAAAGCTGTGAGCGGCTAAATATGTCATCCGGGATGACGGCTTATATAAACATGGGATAGATGGCATCTTCTGCGATGTGTTGACAAACCTCAGCAAGTGAAACTACTGGAAAGTTTTCACAATTCAGCTTGTGGAGGGCATTTCTCTTCTTCCGTGATAGCACACAAGATCATTCGAGCCAGGTACTATTGGCCGACGCTCTTCCAAGATACAGCCACCTGGGTGGCAAAGTGTGAGCTCTGTCAACAATTCGTCTTCAAGGCAAGCCCAAGTTGGCTGCCCTTCCCCTTAGGCCTGGTCATTATCAATGAACCATTTAAGCAATGGGGATTGATTTTATTGAGCACTCAATCCTCAATCGAAAGTGCCGACATAGCTATGTCCTCACAAAGAACGGATTACTTCACGAAGTGGGTGGAAGCCATACACATCACAAGCATGCCACTTCTGAAGTGGTTTGCAATTTTATCAAGGAAAATATCATTGTCAGGTTCGGTGTTCCAAACAAAATCGTTGCTGATAATGCTTCTAACTTCTCCTCACAAGAAGTTATTAGTTTTTGCTATGAATATGGGATAACTTTAGCGCATGCCTCGGATTATTACCCTCAGGGAAATGGTCAGGCGGAATCCAGTAATAAGAACTTGGTGACCATCATACGGAAATTAGTAGATGAAAATCAGCGGATGTGGCACAAGTCTTTGTACGACGCTTTGTGGGCGGACCACATTACTCCCAAGAGATCTCTCGGCATGTCACCTTTTCAAGTGTTATATGGCACTGATGCCGAACTTCCCATTTCTGCTGAACTTCCTGCTCTACGCTTGGCACGAGCGATTGAAGATGAAACTTTCCAGAATTCTCTAGAAAAGAGAATTATGTATCTGGCAGAACTTGAAGAAAAGAGAGTAAAAGTGGTCGACAGGATCACTGAACATCAGAATCAAGTAAAGAGGCTTTTTGACAAGAAGGCCAAGCAGAGAAATTTTCAAGTAGGAGATCTCGCCCTTCTTTGGGACAAGTGAAGAGAACCAAAGGGCATGCACGGAAAATTTGATTCCCTCGTGGAGAGGGCCCTTCAAAATTAAGCAACTCAATGGAGAGAATAGTTTCTATCTCTCGTATCTGGATGGAACCGAGCTCCCGCTTCCCTATAGCGGGGCAACATCTCAAGATCTTCGTGAAGTAGAGCTTGCTCTCTTCTTTATACGATTTGCTTTAAGTTGTGGGTTGCTTTTGTCGTGTGTTTGCTTTCTCGCTTGTCGTTTGTTTCTTTTGTTCTCCCTCCGGTCCCCCTTGTTTTTGACTCTATTACCCAATGGATAGGCACATGAGAACTGGAATTCTCTACCCCGAGTTTTGAAGCATGATTTCCCAGCCTGTGCCTACCTTCGATCCAAGGAGCCGCTGCCAAGGGCTAAGCTTGATCCGATCCATGTCCCTCAAATTGAGGACATTTACATTGATATCATCCACGAGGTGGAACTCGGAAGAAAGGATCATTCGCGCTTAGCATTGGAGGAAATTATCAAATACAGAGTGGCCATTGTCCCCAAAGGCTTCCAAACCACGGAAGATGAAGTAGACAAGGTGTATAATGACACGGAAGGGGATGATTGGCCCTTCCCGCCATTGGCATGAAGCAAGGCTCCTCAAACAATTGAAGAGAGGGTCAAAGAGACGATGCGGAGAACAGTAGAGCACTGGTGCCGCATGAACGGGCTGATCTACCTCGGGGTAGATTTCACAACTTCCCCATTGGGCAATGCACCTCCAAGGTCCAAAAAGCAGCTAAAAGGCAAAGGTGCAGAGGGTGAGTCTAGTACCACCCAAGAAGAGAATCTGAAAGTCCTTCTTCCTCGAGCCGGAATAAGTAATAACTCTCGGATAAGCCGAGAGAAGAAGCGGCGGAGGATAGTCCCATACGCCCATCCACTCGTGATGTTGGCACTGCTACAACCACGTAAGTCCTTTCTGTCTCTTCTTCTTCTTCTCTTCCTTCCTCCTCGAGGCACTCCATCGACCACCCCTTCGGTGCCGTGTCCTCTCGTCCCTTCTTCTACTCTTTTCCCCGCTTCTTCATCTATCTTCTCTTCCTCGCTGATTTGTCTTCCTCTATTTCTTCCCTCATCTCCGAGCTCCCTTCCCTTCCTATATCTTCTAGCACTGTAGTTTCCCTTCCTCCCGTGGACACTTCTTCGGCTCTTCTCTCACGCGCGCCGCGTGTCTCCACGTTTTCCCCTCTTCTCTGCAGCTGTCCCCTCCTCTCGTATCTGGTCCTTCTTCTATAGGACCAGCATGGATCTCTCAGCAGCTGAGCCAACAAAAGAGGAAAGTCCCCATCGCTCCGATGGACTTTTCGGTCATTCCGGCTAAAGGAGCAAAGAAGCACAAGCCGGTTACACGCTTCTCGAAGAGCGCTGCAGGTGAGAGAGTCATGGAAATAGCGTACCCCGACCCTCTCAAAGAAAAAGAAGATCTGTCTCCGATAGATTTCACCGTGACTCAAGTCACAATGGGGACATCCTCCGAAAGTCTCCAGGGGGAAGCTCTTTCCGCAGTCGACGCCCTTTGTCGAAGCTTCAAGAAACAAAAGAAGAAAAAGGCTGCAAGGAGCGGAGCAAATACTGCTCCAAGCCTTACAGAAGATGGGAAGTGCACCTCCTACAATCGCCGAGACTCCCGAGTTGCTCAACTGGGAGAAGATCAATGAGTATTCAAAGATCGGCGAAAGGGGTATGGCCGCTTTCGCTTGGAGGAGCCAAATCCTCAAGGATAGTGAAGGAGTAATCGCCGAGTATATCAGTTTATACCTGAACATCGGAAAGGCGAATAAGGAACTCCAAGCATTAGCGGGTCCCATATCAGAAGAGTTGGATCATGCTAGACTCCAACATGAGACCTTTCAACAAATGTTCGACTGTTCAGTCGAAGATCTGGTCAAGTTCGGTGTCTTCGGCCATCCAAGGGCCCTCAACAAAACCATGTCCACTCTGGACTATCGGATAGATCAGCTTGAATTTATTCTGGAGAAAATCGACAAGGTGAAGGAAGAGGCCCTAGGATGCAATGCATCAAATGGAGCGAATTGTTCTCAACATGTCTCCAGGGCTGCTCACTCCTTCCTTCACCTTTAGGTCAGCTGATGAAACTATCCGGATTTTCAAGGAGATAGCTTCTCAAGGGACAGGGCCAGAGGTCACATTCGACACCGAATCTATCAACAACCTACTGGCCTGTAGGGACTTCGTCGGGTTCCTCATTGAGGCGGAGAAAGATTATTCCAAACTCCCAGAGAAGCTCATAGATGAGCGGGAGACTTGCAAGGCTAATCGCGAAGCTGCACAAGGATCCTTCTCGGGATCAATTTGGGCCCATGATTAACAAGTTTTTGAATACCGCGCTCAGCCTCCATATTTCATCTCTGAGCAAGATATCGAGCTGCATACAACCCCCTTTTGGCCGCAGGATGATGACGACAGTAGTCTAGCCGCTTCTTCTTCTTCTTCTTCTTCTTCTTCTTCTTCTCTCTTTTCTCCGACTTTCTTGTTGGAATATCTGAAGTAAGTTGATGCAAACGATGACATCATCCATGTTGCATCATGGGATGATGTCATCCACCAAGTTGTCAAAGTCAACATGACTTTTAGATATTTTGTAAATATCTTTGTAAATAAGTGGTTGGCTCCATTTTGCCTTCTCTCTCCCTCATCTTCTATAAATATGAGAATACTTGTTGTATTCAAAGTGAACATTTTTTAGATAGAAATAGAAGTGAGGAGAGAAAGACTTTGAGCTTTCTTGTAACAGAAGAGAACAGTAATACAATTATTCAGACTTTGTGCTCAATAGCTGTGTTATACATTAGATCTTTCTTACGTTAGATCTGTATGTGTTTAATCTATTGGATTCATATCTACTTTTCCGTCATTTGTTTATCAGTATTGCTTTGTTTATTTATGCAAGTAGGTTTGGCTCACATTTACTACCAAACTAAAAACATAAATCTTCCGACCTTTCGCTTTGGAATTCATTTCTTTTCTTCCTTCGGATCTGTTCTTTCTCTTCTCCCTCTTTCATTCCTTTCTTTTCGCAGCACTGAAATACCCTACTGGGATGAGATCCCAACCCCAAGGCGAGAATCTGTGAGACTTGCATAGGTTCCTCGCTAGTAGAAATAGCAATAAACCAAGCTTCGGTTTCGCTTTCTTTGTCTCAAAGAGGGGGCTAAGCCCCGCACACTTTGTTGGCTCGCCTATCCATAGATATGTCCATGCGATGCATTTTCAGGACCAACAAGTTCTCACTTGCACAATTGACCGTAGAAATTAAAGTGTATATTTGTATCTTGAACTTGACTTTTTCTTCTTCAGGAATGTTCTTGGGTTCCATATTCCTTATGAAATCTCTTCACCTTAGTCTACAACAATCATAATTGATTGTGATAATGTATTTATGGATTAAAGACACCCAAGTCTTTACTTAAACAACTACTTCATGCCTTGAATTGCTTGATATCACTTATATCATATTCTACAAGCACATATTTGAGGTCCCCTTGACTTTAGTAGAATTATACATGCCTATGTGCACTGAGCAACTTATTTTCATATGCTGAAAAAATGAGAAACACTCTTATCTTCCTATTTTGTCAAGATCCACTCTCTTTAGATATAAGAAAGTACCAAGATCGCACTCAAGGATGGAACTATGGACTTCCCTTATCCTCGAAATTACTTTACGCACTATCCCAACATGTAGAAACACGTTTTTGAGTCTGTAGCAATGTATCACAACTCGAGATGTCAATATCAGGTCAACCTTTTCACGGTTATGTAACACAATGACCTTCATGTAAATATCACAAGAACCATTTAGGGAGTACATTGATAACTCACAAGAGCTAGAACATACAACATACAAGAGAGAGCACTCATACACTTTCCATCACACATCACCATACCTACAGACCCTGAATGTATTGTAGCATGCCTTTATACTATTATACTCAATGATTTAGGACCCTCTACTTTAGTTCAACATCTGAAAGTATTCTAAAAATTAGCAAAGATTATGTAGCTTGATATTTCATACCTTTTAGACCTTGTATCTACCTGTAGATACCATTGATTTTGACATTGATTTCAAGAAGACCTCTAAGTACGAGTCCTTGAGTAGCATTGAAACTATTTAGTTAAACCACTTCAACACTATGCATCATCATCATATAATCTTTCATTATCTTGAGAAGGATTATTTTGAACCAATATAGTAACTTGTATCTTCAAGCTTTAACTGTGCATGAATTTTGGGTATCAATATGAGTAATCCATCTCAAGACCTGAGATCCTAAGCTTATTTTAAGAAATAAGCTTGCAAAACAATCATACCTTTGTTTAAGATTATAGGAAAACAATATCTCACTTCATAGTGCTAGACCTCTGAGTGCATTTTCTTATGAAGCACACTTTCCTCTTAGAATGATATCATTATAAAGAAACATTTCAAGTCACAACTAGTCTTCGCACAACCTATCAATCATTAATCTGACATAAAGAGATGACGATACTCTTTTGTGTAAAAGATATAAAATTAGACACAAATAAATGGGCATTACGTAACTTGATGATATGTAATTAATTGACACATTACCACCTTTGTGATGACATGGACTTGTATCCCATTTTTAGACCACATAACACTAGACATAGCTTATAGAAATTTTAAATGTGCTTTGTGATGGAGTTCATAACTTATTTGAATTAGAAGGGTCTTATGAACCTTAACAAGCATATGAGAAAGCTTATAGACATTTAGAAATATTTGAATGAGACCACACACACTATATCTTAGAACTTTCTAGATATATTGTGCCTTACTTGACCTTTCAGGCTTCAATATTACCCATTACATAGACTCGAAATACTATGAGTTTTGATAGTAGAAACTTCATTTATACCTTGAGACTTTGATCATCAAATTGGGCACTATCATTTCTTCATATACTATAGATACCTCTATTTCAACCTATACCTCATATAGACCTTCTTTTTGTTACTTTATTAGGACTAGTTTCATCAAATTTTCTCACGAGTAAGACATATCTTAAGCACTTGATTCAAAATCCTGTAGCATGATATACATATACAAAGTCTTCAATCGTTCAAGAAAGATACAATAGATCATAATATTTGACCCTGAAGTTAATAAAACTCAAACCAATCCTTTTGACTCATGAAAAAAACTCTTTCTCATCCTTTTCTTCATCATGTTTCCTTGAACACACATATTCATTCTTGCAACATTTGAAACTTATGGCTTATGAAAAAATACTTGATATAAAGACACCAACACAAATTGACTCAATAATCTCGATGATAAATATTCTTACATTTTTATGAGTATCAACTTATATTGTGAGCACTTAGTAACTTCAAGCATTTGTTCTTCCAAGCACTGATCCAGTATGTTGATGAAGATCTTATCCTTGTATACTTAACCTTTCAATATTTTCATGTGAGAATCATAGTTTTTTAGGAGCTGGATCACCATTGTTGCTTGAAAATAACACACTTGAACACAAATTGACACCGATACAATCTTCGACACATAGTGCAACACAGATTTGGAAAAATCATAGTTACAGTTCACCTTTTTAAGAATTGTACTGATCAAGTTATCACTTGATCACATTGGATATATTCATACACACTCAAGATACAATTTTATACCCTTGGAAGAACATGAACCAAGTCACAAAGACACACATAGACTCGATGACTAAAACACGGACACATTGAGATGCCAATACTATATCACTTAGGAATAATGAACTCATGATGATATTTTCTTACTTCAATGACACCTTCAAATATTCATACCCATTATGGACTATTAGACATACTTGACATATGCCATTACAACTCATGACTATCCTTATAACACCAATATGAAACAATTTTTGACACCAAGCATATCACAGATCACATATACTTTAATAACTCGCTTATTACATGACTATGAGACTTATGAACAATCACAATTGACTTAGATAAGAAACTTCATCATGATTAGACTAACATGAGCTACTAATGACCACACAGCTGAGTTCATGACATTTCACACAAGAACACTCAAATAGAACCTTGACAACACACAAGATGACATACCTTATACACCATGAATAAGACTTATACTGACTTAGACAAGCTCTCCCTCACTCCAAAGCTTCATTGGCACCAATATACCTCTAAGAATCCTAGTAGAGGCATATGTCACCATGTGAGGTTACTTTAGAATAAAATATAGTCATCAAAACAATATGATGACTTCATTTCTTTCCTTATTCTCTTGCCATTTTCTTTAGGTGTACTCCTTGGTGTGATAATATCATCATCCAAGTTCTCACTTTCTGATTCTTGTCTGAAAAAAATTCATATTGAATTTTATGTCTTGTCTATCACACCTTGAGGTAGTAATTCTTCATCACTTGCCCTAGAATTAAATTCTTTTTTCTCAGACTTATCATTTCCTCTTGATGCCTTTCCTAAAATTGTATCTTCATTTTCTAGTTTTGATTCTTTCTTGGTTGGTTCTATATGAGTGTGTTTGATTTCATTATTTCTCACGTATATGAGCTTCCTCTTATGACAATGTTTTGTAAAGTGTCCAATTATGTTGCAATTAAAACATTCACATTGACTCTGTCTATAGGTATTATTTTTGTCCATTATTTCTTTATAGGTTCCTAAAAACAAAATTTAGCTATGTGACCCTTCTCATGGAAATTATAACATACTTTGTTCTTCTCATATTTAGTAATACAAGGTCTCCATGGGTGCTCTTTGTCATATTTTTTCATGCACTCTCTAGCTCTATGTCCAAATTCATAACATGAGAAACAATATCCATTAAATTTCCTCTCATACCTAGATGCATTTGGTTTTCTGATTATCTTCTTGGACTGTTTGATTCCTCTATTGTCCTTGGAAAGTATTGATATAGATTCATTACTTGTTTGCATGTTGGAACCAACCTTATCATCCACTTTGTTCTCTGAACATCTTAGACAATGTACTTGGCTTGACTTAGTTTTCAATTCTCTTTTTCTTGCTTGTTCCATATCCTCTCTGAGAGTATTCAAATCAGTATTCAGTCTCTCACATTCTTCACTTTTGGCTTGAATGGATGCTTGACATACTTCATGCTTTATTTCACCGATTGTTTCTTCTTTCTTTACAAGTCATTAAGTTGGTTAGTCACTTGTTCTAATTCAATATTCAAGGTCCTTAAATCTTCTTCATACTTCAAGTATTTATACTCTTTTTTATAGAAACGCGTTGAACATTTTCAAAAATTGAAGACATCTCAAAAATTTCCAAACCATTTTTATCTTCCATATGATTTATCTCATTCTTCAAACTTTCTATCAAAGTTTGTGTAATCTCATATTTTATCTTCATGATTTATTATTCTAGAGTACCCATGTTTATGCCTCGGGATCACCTCCAAACTATTAGGATTAATACTTGGAGAACCAATAATCATATGAATTGTTACAGATTTCATGAACTGAGAGGGGGGTGAATCGGTAAAGATAAAAAAAAGATCAATTAATTTTCACTTCTTTAGTTTATTTCAGTTAAACTATATTGATTGATGTAAGCATACAACAATAACCATGAAATATAGAGAGGAAATCACACACAAAAACATATAGACAAGGATACTAGATGTAATGTGGGAAACCCTTTTGGGACAAAAACCCATAGAAACCACTTCACCAGCTTGGAAAATTGTCTTGTATAGTTATAATGATTTCCCCATGTGATGAGCACCCACTCACCTTGAAGCACCCACTCCAATTTTGAAGCACCCACTCCAATATACAATCAAGCACCCACTTGAGTAATTTGGAAAGCACCTACTTGCTAGAATCCTACTCCTAAATTTCGAGATACAACTTAGAATTAAAAACCACACAAGAAATGTGATTGCCTTCTTCTCCTAGTTGCTCACATCAACATAATGTGATCATTATTTTAGCTCATCACTACATTTGCATTCCTCTTCATCATATCAATCTTCTCCTCTTGTTTAGATATCAAGTTCATTCACAGTCCCTATGATCTATCTACAAGCATTTGTTTAGTTATTTTTAAACACTCAACCATTATCTCATATTCGAGTTCAATCTTCATTAGTACAATATTCACTATTTTACATTCACTTTTGTGTCTACATATTTCAACCCAGATCTTCAAGATAGCTTAATACTTAAGCACATGGTCTTTTCTTCATATAGATTTTTTCTCTAATTTCTATCACTCTTTAAGTTCATTTCATCTTAACATCTTTTGTTGTGTCACGTCATATATTAGTGTTTTTCGTTTCACCATAAAATCTTGTCAATCACTTTAGCATCTTATCAACTCAGCCACAACATTCACAAATACACCTCTTCTTAACTACATTTTTTTATTCCACGGTCCATAACCTCTTAATACCATCAAATATATCATTTCAAAGACATTACAAAACTATTCAAATTCTCATACCGATTCCATATACTTGTTTGACTTCTCAAAAATCATGTATAGATTCAAATCCTAATGGGTATTTTACATTTTCACTCACCCTTATTCGATCTCATTACATGATTCTTGAAATTCATGTCTCTTCATTTTCCTATCTCTTCATGTTCTTGTCTTTTATACTTATGTTGCTTTCTTGACTAAAAGAAATCCCTTCAACTACTTATCTCGAGTCAAGAAGAAGACTTAGAACACGTGTAATCTGTCAAAGAAATTCCAAATTCTCCTTCACTAGAGCTAACACATGCTTTGAAAAACTAAATTTAAGGTAAATACAATATACTAAGACCTGGGAACTAAGAAAGTTGTGTGAAACTACATCATTGTCATAAAAATGCACTTTGAACTCAAAAAATCATAGAAAATTTGTTGTTGGACATTAATCACTTCTTTCGATATGTATGAAAGAGATTTGAAGCAATAATATTGAATAAATTAACCACTGACTTGCACTTTACCTATGTATAGACACGAAGAACGGGTTTTTGAGAAAATTGTCATCAAATTCTCTTCTAATTCTTGATGAAACCAATCCATTCCTTCTAAAACATGTTCATATCCCTTGAAAGAGATATTTACAAGTTTCCACTATTTTTCATTGGAAGAAAATTGAGATTCAAGTAGAACCATATTTCAAACCCTACGAAAGGGGTTTCTTCCATCAAGATACCCGAGGATAATAAAAACTTGATTTCTCGATTATTTTTTAATGAATTTTGAAAATTCAAAAATATTTGGATTTGTTAGATCCTTCTCCATCTATTTCAAACAACTAGACACCATGAAAATGTTAGAAAATAAGGGATAAAATATGTGGAATAATCCCTCACGTAATCACAACAATAGATGAAAACTAATATGCGAAAATATTATAGATCTCAAATAAAAGTGCGAATAAAATAACACAACACAAAGAGACAATATTTAACGTGGTTCACCCCAATTTGGGCTATGTCCACAAAGAATCACTTGCTCATATTTTATTACAAGCCACTTTGGTCTCTTAATACAATACCTAGATCTGTTTGGAGCTATGCTTAACAAACTCTACAAATTCACAATCAAATTCAAAACACATCTCGTAATGTTTTCATTATTCTACCATATGCATAAAACCATATAAATAGACAACTGCTTAAGTAGTTTTACAAAACCGTGGGTATAAAAACCATGGGCCAAAACCGTCCCATAAACCTATGGGTCAAAATCCACCCATATGAGAAAAACATGTTTCCCGGTATATTGGGCACGTTTGAAGGCCAATTTTTTTTCTGGGGCTGCACCATGACCCCCACTCAAACCCGGCCCGGCCCGAACCCTAGCAAGACAATGTGGAAAGTGTACAGTACTCTTAGTGTACAATCTTCAACACTTTCACACATGAAAACAGAGCTCCACAACCTAACAATCTCCCACTTGGAGACTAGTTTTCCTCTGAGCAAGCTTCTCAACCCTTCACTAGTTTTCATGAAGACCAACCAAAGCTGAACACAACTTCAGTTTTTCCCTTGTGACCACCTTGGTCATCATGTCTACAGGATTCTTATTGGTATGAATCTTCTCCAGCTTCAACTTATCTTCCTCCAAAGTTTTCATGATGAAATGGTACCTTAACTATATATGCTTCGTCCTAGAGTGGAAAGCAGAGTTCTTAGCTAGGTGTATAACACTTTGACTATCACTATGCAACTTTCCTTCCTCCTACTTATGCCCCAACTCCTCAAGAAATTATTGTAACCAAATCATTTCTTTGCTTGCCTCTGTGGCAGCAACATACTCAGCCTCCGTGGTTGACAAAGCTACCAGCTTATGTAGTCGTGAAATCCAACTTACTGTTTTCCCACCTACAATGTAAGCATAACCTGTCGTGCTCCTCCCATTTGTCTACATCTCCAGCCATATCTGAATCTACATAACCACACAAAGTGGTGTTTGATCCACTATAGCACAAAATTGTCCCCATGGTCCCTCTCAAATATTGAAGGATCCACTTTACTATCCTGTCAGTGATCTCTACCTGGATCACTCATAAATCTACTCACCACTCCCACTGCATGGGAAATATCAAGCCTAGTGCACACCATGACATACATCAAACTACCAACCGTTGATGAGTAAGGTACCTTGGACATCTGGTTTCTCTCTTGCTCTGTCTTGGGACACTTTGCTCCTTTGATAACTTGAAATGGCTTGCCAAAGGAGTCCCAACCGGTTTAGCATCCTGCATATTAAACCTCTCCAAGACTTTCTTAATGTACTCTTCCTAAGATAAAGTTAGCTTTTGTTCCTTCCTATCTCGAGATATCCTCATACCAAGGATTTGTTTGGCTGCCCCAAATCCTTCATAGAAAAGGATTCACTTAGCTTCTTCTTGAGTACTTTTATTTCCTGCATGTTTTTACCTACAACCAACATGTCATCCACATACGAAAAGGGATAAAATAACTACCATCCTAAAATTTATTTGTATACACAAAATGGTCATAATGACATCTAATATAATGTTGCTCCATCATGAAGCTATCAAATTTATTATACCATTGTCATGGAGCTTGTTTTAAGCCATACAAGCTCTTCTTAAGTTTGCATACCATCTCCTCTTTACCTTTGACCTCATAGCCCTCTGGTTGTTGTATATATAGTTCCTCCTCCAAATAACCATGGAGAAATGCAGTCTTTACATCAATCTGTTCTAAGTGCAAGTCTTCTTCTAAATATTCCTAGAATAGTTCTAATAGAAGTCATTTTTACTACGGGAGAAAAATATCATCAAAAGTTATACCTTTTTCTTTGCAAACCCCTTGACAACCAACCGGGCATTGTGTCTTTTCTTTGCTTCCTTCTTCCTCTTTCACTCTAAACACCCACTTGTTCTCAATAATCTTTTTCCTTCGGGTAGCTTCACCAAATCCCATGTTTGGTTCTCCATGAGAGCTTGATGCTCCTCATCCATGGCTTGCTCCCACTTCTTCCCCGGCATCTACTGCATTGCTTCATCAAATCTCTCGACTCTCTACTATCGTAAGTAATAAATAATAAAGAGAAGGAGAAAAATATTTAGGTTCTCTTCTTACCCTAGAAGACCTCCTCAATATAGGAGTTTGGGGTTCTGTTGAGGGGGTTCCTGAACTGATTCATGTGTCACTTTCCCATCCGGAAGATCCTCTCTTACTGCATATTATTTCTTAGATTCTTCCCTATTTTCCAAGAATCTGCTGCTTATACATGACTTTCTCATTAAAGACCACATCCCTAGATCGAATGATTTTCTTATCCTTAATACTCCAACATTTATATCCAAATTCATCACCACCATAACCAATGAAAGTACATTTTTCTAATTTATCCTCTAGCTTGGTCCTATCATCCTTGTCTATATGGAAAAACACCTCACATCCAAAGACTCTAAGAAATGAATAATCAAATTTCTTACCATACCAAACCTCCTCAGGTATGCCTCCATCCAAGGCACTTGAGGGTCCTCTGTTTATCAAGTACACAACTGTGCTCACCACTTCTGCCCAAAAAGAAAGAGGTAGTCCTACATGTAACCTCATGCTCCTAGCACATTCCATTATTGTTCTGTTCATATTTTCTAACACCCCATTCTATTGTGGAGTTCCTGGAACCATATTTTACCTGCAGATTCCATTCTTAGAAAAATAATCATCAAATTCATTACTTGATAATCCCCTCCATTATCTAACCTTTGAGACATTTTATCTTAAGATATGTTTCATTCTCTACCAAGGCTTTCCATTTAACAAAAGTGTAAAATACATCAAATTTGTTTCTAATACAATAAACCCAAACTTTCCTTGTTGTATCATCAATAAAAGTAACATAATAACTTGAACCCCAAGAGATCATACAGTCGGTCCCATACATTAGAATGCACTAGCTCTAGCTTAATCTCTTTCTTTGTAGGTCCAACCTTGAGAAACCTTACCCGCTTGTTTCCCATATATGCAGTCCTCACAAAACTCCAAACATGTTTCTATATATCCGGGCAAATCCTTCTTTATGATCTCTATGCCCTTATGGCTCATATGACGGAGCCTATAGTGCCACAATGTTGTATCTACTTCTGAAGCCACAATATTACAAGCATTAGTGCTATAAGTGGTTAAATACAAGGTTCCAACCTTCTTACCTCTTGCCACCACAAGATCACCCTTGGTAACCTTCCAAGAGTCCACTGTAAATATCACAGTATAACCATCACTTCCCAACTTCCCCGATATCAAATTTCATCTTAATGTAGGCACATGTCTGACATCCTTTAATAGCCAAGTATTCCCATTCTACATATTAACACAGAACATAACCTTTTCTAATTATTTTGTAATGATCATCATCACCAAGAAAAACATGCCCAAAATCTCCTTGAACATAATCAACAAAATAATGCCTATGTGGAGTAGCATGGAAAGAATCCCTGAATCTAAAACCCAAGATTCAATAATATTGTGCAAAGAAAGAATCAAAGCATCCTGACATACATTACCCGTTGCCACATTTGCCTCCTTGTTTTTTTCTTGTCTTGAAGCTCCCAACAATCCTTCTTTATATGCCTAGACTTTCCACAGTGCCAACATACTATCTTGCTTTTGGATTTTGACCTTTCTTGATCCTTTGATTTTCCATGGCTTCCTCTATTCTTCTAGCTTCCCTCTAGTTTCCACTTTGTCAAAGCATTCCCGAAATAGAATATTCACTAGAGCTTTTTCTTTGCATTTCCTCACTTAGAATCACCCCTACAACATCCTCAAACTTCAACTTTGAGTTAGCTGGAACCGATTTGCTTACCGCCATTACCAGGCTATTCCAACTCTCAGGTAAAGAGAACATAACTAATAAAGCCCTAACTTCTTCATCAAATTCTATTGTAACCGAAGCTAGCATATTTACAACTGTATTAAAATCATTTAAATGATCTCGCTTCTTGAACCATTCTCAGACATCTTCATATTAAACAACTTTTTCATTAAAAATATCTTATTAAAGGCGAGAGGGTTTTTTCATATAACTTCCCTAATGCATCCATCAGTTCTTTTGTAGTCTTTTCCTTTGAAACATTAAATAATACCGAAGATGCAAGACACAGTTAGATTGTCCCAAGTGCCTTCCTATCTATAAATCCCATTCCACATCTGTCATGCTCGAGGGTTTGTTCACCTTCTCAAACAACGAAATATAAAGATCCTTTTGATAAAGGTAATCTTCCATTTGCATCTTCCAAAGACTGAAATTCTACTCGTTGAATTTATCAACCCTAGATCTTCCATCATCTACCATAGCTCCCACTCAAGATAAAAATTTCCCTGTGATTCAACACTTCAACAAACCAAACTAGGCTTTGATACCAATTGTTAGGAAATAAGGGATAAAATATGCGGAATAATCCCTCACAAAATCACAATAGTAGAAACTAATATGCAAAAAATATTACATATCTCAAATAAAAGTGCAAAATAAAATAACACAACACAAAGAGACAATATTTAACGTGGTTCACCCTAATTTGGGCTACGTCCACAAAGAATCACTTTCTTAGATTTTATTACAAGCCACCACTCTCTCAATACAATACCTAGATCCATTTGGAACTATGCTCAAGAAACTCTACAGAATTCACAACCGAATTCAAAACACATCTGCAATGTTTTCATTATTCTACCATATGCATAAAACCATATAAATAGACAACTACTTAAGCAGTTTTACAAACCGTGGGTATCAAAACCATGGGCCAAAACCGTCCCATAAACCTATGGGTCAAAATCCCGCCCATATGAGAAAAACATGTTTCCCGGTATATCGGGCACATTTTAAGGCCATTTTGTTTTCTTGGGGTTGCGCTCTTGGACCCCAGTTGGGGCCTAGCTCAGCCCCAAACCCCGACAAGACAATGTGGAAAGTGTAAAGTATTCTTAGTGTATAGTATTCAACACTTTCACACATGAAAATAGGCTCCACAACCTAACAATCACAACAATAGAAACTAATATGCAAAAAAATTACAGATCTCAAATAAAAGTGTAGAATAAAATAACACAACACAAAGAGACAATATTTAACGTGGTTCACCCAATTTGGGATACATCCACCAAGAATCACTTGCTCAGATTTCATTACTGAAGCCACCACTCTCTCAATACAATACCCAGGATCTATTTTGAGCTATGCTCAACAAACTCTATAAATTCACACACAATTGAGACACATCTGGAATGTTACATCATACCTACCATATGCACAAAAATACATAAGTGAAAGCTTTGCTTAAGTAGTTTTACAAAACCGTGGGTATCAAAACCATGGGCCAAAACTGTCCCATAAACATATAGGTCAAAAATCCCACCCATATGAGAAAATTCACATTTCCCATTATATTTGGCACATTTTGTTTCGATGCAATTGTGGAAAGTGTGTAGTACTCTTAGTGTCAGTCTTCAACACTTTCACACATGAAAAAAGCTCCACAACCTAGCAAAACTTGTTATTTTTTCTCACAGAACTCAACAATTATAGTGTATAGTGATGTGATAATGAAATTATCATGTTTTTCAATACTTATTCTAAGATGACACGTGTTGATTTACTCACTTAGATATACTTTGAGTGATTTATGATGGTGGTAGGTGTGTTGAGATTTTGAACTAGTTGTGCATACTACCATACAATACAATTCTATTGTTTTACTTGATTTTACAAGGTTATGCACTTTGGAATGGTTTGTAGCTTAAAACCCCAACTAGGCTTTATAGATGTTTCAACTCCTTGCTCACATGTTGAGCCATCATTACTTTACGTCGTCTCATGTCATTACGAGAGAAAAATTTCTTTGCATTCAATTTCATACTAACACACACCAATTTGAAGAATTTTCCATAAGAGACTCAAACCATTTGAGAAACATCTCCCTATTTATGAAGGAAAAAATTACAGATATGATTTGGTGAATTTCTACTAGCAAGATACTCTACTTACACTTTCCATGCATTATGTATAGCCTTCTTGAGGACCTTGAAGACTTCAATAAAACTGGATATGCAACACTATAGTAGTTTCATACAACATGACCATGATTTGAATTTCATACATGCAACCATTTAGTCATAAGGAAATAATTTTAAAATTATAAGGAGTTTTTCAACATGCAAAAGTCATCTTGAGTCAAAATTGTTAATTTTATGTTTACCACTTTAGAAAAATAAAACCTAAGAGGAAAAATAACATGACAATAAAATGCTCATATCTTCTTTGATACTCATCCATTTTGCCTCAATTTTTTTAAAAATATTCAGGCTTGGATTTCTATTCGAAAATTTATTCTATGATTTATTTGAAGAAGGCTAGAATTTTTTTGAATGCTAAGAAGCTAGAGTGCTCAACTTACATTTTATAAGAGAACAATTTTAGAAAAACTTGAATAACTCAAAAAATCATTTCAAAATTTGATGAAATTTAACATGGATCATGAAATTACACTCATCTACACATTATATGTGTCATTCAGCCATAGGTTTTCATATAAAGCTCAGACCAATCTCATTTACCTTAACAAATGTTGTTAGTTCTCAAAGTCAACTTTGGATAACTTTTGAATTTTGCCTTCAAGGGCCAAACTAAGCCTTGTTATTTCTCACACATGCCCTAGACAACATTCTTAGGCTCATCCCATCATTTTATAACCTTTCCATGACCTGTACCACTTCTCACACCTCATCAGGCTCTAGAAACAAGCTTGAAAGGGCTAGAATTACAATCAAGTGTGACTCCTACCAAATGACCCGGAACTCACTATAAAACCTATTTCTCATGTTGACATCATCATATATGACCTATAGAACCTATGAGCCAAGAATTCCAACCATGTCCATGCTTCCAATGGACTTCTACCTCACTGACCAAGCCTACAACACACTGAAACCATCTTGAATGCACACTAAACCACAGAGAAGATACTTCCAATCAAACTTCATTTTCTTGACTTCTTGGAAACTCACTCTCCACATTTCACTATTTTTTCCAGCAATACCACTTGACATTAATGACAACACTAGTAATAATGACTGTAGTCCAACAAGGTCTAAATTTGAAATGAACCTCACTCACTTTCTACACTCTAGGCTTCATCAATCTATCCTTCTAGGGAACACAATTCAAACCATTTCCCTGACAGCCACACTCTTGTTATATGGATCACTCTTGAATATCGAGGGTTCTTCTATAAATGAAACTCATCTCATAATCATCTACATTTTCTCTGGGGAATATTGATCCTATCACACACACTTTGCATTCCATTCCATGCACACTCACAACATACTGCATATCTTGGTTGCACATACTCTTGCTTTCTTCTACTAGGTACATGGACACTTTGTTTCCATGCTAGAAAGATACTTTGTATGTCATTATATTTATCATATACACATGCGCATTCACTTTTTTTCTAGTTGTGAATTAAGACTTCTTATATATCCTTGAACACAATAATGATGCTTGACATTGTACCTCTTACTAGTCCCACCGAGACTCTTGGGGGCATATACTTTTGTACACACTACATGTGTTATTGTTTCATTTATACTACTTCCTATTCTTATTAGCAAACTACTCTATCGATATGTGTGTGTGTGTGTGTGTGTGTGTGTGTGTGTGTGTGTGTGTGTGTGTGTGTGTGTGTGTGTGTGTGTGTGTGTGTGTGTGTGTGTGTCTTGACATACTTTTTATCTTTCTACCTTATTAATGGGTGCTTCATGTGCAACATTTGCTTTGCAGGAACTATTTGCCACTATGGTTGTCGATACTTTTTCTTGGTATTTGTCATTGTTTTTAATTTTATGCCATTATTTGCAAGCTATGTCCTTTTTCCCGTGAAAGTTGTATGCTTTTATCCACGTCGGCCTTGATTGTCTTGCGACATTGTGATTAATGTCCCATGTATGAAACCCACTTTTCGCGGTCTCTCTTTTGTATGCACATTTGCTTATTACACTTGCTTTTTTATGACATGTTTTCTAGATTTTTATACTAACATGTATTTCTAGCCATATTGTTTGCATATGCCTTGGTTTCTACCATGCACATTCCCTCCCCCTAATGGGCATCGAGTTTCAGGTCAACATTTGGTCCTCTCCTTTATGTCACATCCTCCTGAGACATCTCATGCTCACCAAACGAGGGGGAATACATTGGGTGAATAACTCACCCATACAATAGCTCGAGAGATTTAGTATATACCTGCATAATACATGAAAAAAATAAAGTTACAGGAACAAAACAACCCGATTATGACTTGAGTCCTCGGTTTAACATAGATTATGCCGCCCATATATAGACATGAGTGCATGGATGCTCTGACCTTTCTTGTGTACCTATAACCGGGGGTGGTTATAGTTACTTTCTCATATTGGCACAATTTTCAGTAGTTTATAGAGTAGTTTACACATCACAAGAACAATTCTACATCAATCATAATGTAATCTATATTCTTTTCCTACTTGGATCAAATTGGATCAGATACAAAACAAAACAATATCACACCATCTGAAGTGGTGTGTATAAATTGAAAGAAGCAGATCAAGGATGGATAATAACACTAGATATTTCTCCCTAACATTCTTCTATCATGGAATGAGATCACCCAAAAAACTTGCACTTGGCATGAGATCTCCTAAAAAACTCATTTTTTTGCTTTCGAGATCGCCAAAAATGTGTTCTTCTACAACATTTCTAGGACCTTTTCTATTCTTTTCACTCATCACAAACTAGGTGTGCACTTTCTTTTTACTACATTTAACATGTTTTTACACATTTTCTCATACTTGGATCAAAATTTACACATATACGGGACTTTGATTACTTTTTCACTCTTCTTTTGTAGGTTCATCCTTAATACGTAACAAGAATCAACCCTTGATAAAGCACAAATACAAATAAAGTACAAACACAATGTAACACATACGCTTCACCCCTATGATCACTTTCTCTTCCTTATCTTCCATGCTTCATTTTATCACTCCATGCTTTTTCTTGTCTCTTCGGCACATTTTTCGTCATCACCTACATGGTTATCGGGTATGCGAGATCTTATCTACTTTATGTTATCAAGTATTCAATCAACAACATAATATGGGGTCTAATGTAGACATAAAATCATGCACTTGGGTACATTTATAGGTCTTAATCACATACTACTATTCATATGATTCCTAAGCAAGAAAACTAGTAATTAACATCTATATTTGGCCTCTTTTCTATCTTTCTGGTTTCCTCTTTGGTCTTGCACCCCACAACCCAGTTTGATCTTCATTACTTTATCTTTATTGACTCTGGACACCAAAACCTAGCCAGGGATGCTGGTTCCCATGCGCCCTCATCTCCACCGGGTGCCCCAACCTCTTTGTATCTTACTCACCTCTTTTTGACCTCTTTTATCTTTTGGGCATCTTGTTTTCTTATGGGTTGGCCTTTTAGTTGTCAATTATGAAATTAAAACAAGGGAATCATATAAATACAAAGCTATGTGACCATAATAAAGGACCAATCTCTAATATTATAATATCATCACCCAGGTTACATCCAAGGCGTTAAGATCATCAAGGCATCCATCTAGCTTTCACTCAAGGGAAAATGGACTTCATTTTCTGCTTTACGCATAAGAAGGAATTTAATTTTTCCATCCAAAAATATATTTACATTGCTACATCTAGCTATCACTCATTATCAAGTTCATCTTGCACTGAAAATCTACCTAGGAACAAACACATGCACAAAACCGCATGGATTCTAAGATGTAGTATAGCACTTGGTCATAAGTTCACTTTGTCGGTGACAAATTGGGGTTCTTTGTGACTTCCCATTTACATATTTCACTTTTAGGATTTGATATATCATTTATTTTCAGATTACAAACAAAGTTTGTGATCATCCAATACATACATATGACCAATGACAAAGGTTATTGACCATATTGCTACACAACAAAAATTAGTTTTGAGGTCTTGCGTATTTACAAGCACCTACTAGTGGTCTCTAGTGCCTAGGTTCCCTAGTCCTATTCTAGACACCCTAGTCCATAATCATCTGACAATTACAAAATTTTATGGGTGCGGTTCATGACAATATCCTCCTCCTGTTCATTAGTCTTCCAGTCCATAACACTTCGGATTTATTGTGAAATAAGCTAAGTCTTATATTCCCTCTCTCGCACTTGGGTTTTTAAATTTATTAGCTTACTTACTTGTGTTAGATATGTTCTTTATTATTTATTTATCATATCATTATGAAATATCTTAGGGTTTTACAAATTTCAATATTTGTTAAATCATCCCTCAAAACAAGATTAACAAATGAACCCACTTATCCCTCCTTATCTATAATCCCCAACCCTTTGAAATCCTTCTCCAAATTAGAAATATAATCCACTTCCCCCAAAATAGTCTCCTACATAATCTCCAAGGAAACACTCGTAAGTCGCTTCCATTTGTAACCTAAAACTAGGCTTATGAAAGACATTCTCAACTACCCGATCTACATTTTCCACCCCTTTAAACTTAAATTATTAACAACCCTCTAATCCTCCTCATCCAAAGCAGTCACACACACAATCCAAAATTATTCTCCACCCTTAATGAATCCAAAAAAACACATGGTTCTTATTCCCACCCCACCCAACCACCCAAACCCCCCAACCACTTACTGACCTAACTTCCTTTCCTCGGACCACCCTTCAATCTCCCTTAACCATCATGTGATCCAACAGATCCATCCCAAAACATACGTCACTCCATCTCCGTAAGCTTTGATAACATCCTCCCATACCATACTCACTCTTTATAACTATTATCTACAAAGAACATCTATACAAACTCCAAACCATTCTCCCTCTTTACCCCTCATTAGTCTCCATCATCACCACTGGTCCCAATAAATTTGTTTCCTAAAGAATTCCATTTCCCCATCCCTTATGCGAATCTCAAACATCATATACTAGTCCAAACTCTCCTCATTTATTGTTATACATACCGTTTTAAATAGATCCAAAGACACATCTACTTGAATTTTAAATCTTTCATATATTGTAGAATTCAAAGTGATGATGTTTGGATTGAGAGCCAAAATTCCCTAGTGCATCTCCAAATTGATTTAAAATACCCCACCTTCCAAGGCTTGAAGGAAAGTGCATACAATCTAACCCAAGCATTTTAAAATGAATCTTATTACCCAAAGTCATAAATTTTGACCTCCATAGCTGAATAGAAAAGAATTCCACCTTACCTTTTTCATAAGAACTTTCAAATTGTTGTTGGAAAGTTTTTTTATGAAAACAAGCCAAGAAAAACATTTAGGAAGGTGAACCAAGGAAGTGTGATCTATCCCATGCCATGAAGAGGTAACCACCACTTTTTAACTGAGGAAAGCATGGCCTCCTGTTAATTTCCCCAATACTCCCTTTTTCCCCACTTCGAGAAAAACTTATTCATTTCAGAATAACATATCCCTATCACATTTATGCCTCCCCAATAACCTTTATCCATCCCATAACTCATTGATCATTTATATTCCAATTTTTGGTTAAAATTTCCTTTCTATCTTGATAACTCAAGAAAATGAATGAATAGGACATTCACATCTATTGACACCAAAATTCCTACATACAAAGCTAAAGGAATTGACTCAAGGCTTAGGTCCACATGCTCAAATATTCCCATAGTATTTCCTAACTTTTGAATAATCTCTACCTCCCAATGCTAAAAAACAAATGTATAAAATCTCACCCAGAGACATTTTTAAACATGGACTTAATTTACTTAAATATAAAATTTTCGTTCCAAGCTTGTAAAACAACCGATATCCCATCCTTATTATAATTTTCGTTTATGAATCACTCTACAACAAGAACCTTCCATGAGAAAATAAATCATAAAATAATTTTGAGGGAGGAGAACTATATTTTGAAACACCACTTCCAGACCAAAAATGTCTCATCCAATTTTGAAAACCGTACAACCCCATCTATTCCCCCTCCCTCCACCCAATGACAATGTGTGGTAACATTGACCTCCTAAATCCATTCACCTCCTTCCTATCAATCTACTTAACAAACCATCTAACTTTCTACCAGCTTCCCTCACGAAAATTTCCCAAATACCCTTACCACTAGAGGTAATGTATTAACCCCTCTTATAATCCCAAAAATGAAGCTCTTGAATCCCTTTTCCTATCAGCATCACACTCCCCTTCTTTTTATTCCTCAAGTCAACTAGCTTCCTTTCTAACACAACCATACTTCACAAAAGGTGGTCTTATATACTTAGTGTTGGTTGGGAGTTTTGTTCTTAGCCACATGCAACCATTTAGGGAGAACCATCCCTCCTCTTTATGGGGATGTTCCCTTATTCACCAAAGCATAGAAATCTAATTATTTACAAATATATAGAATACATTTTTGAATGAGGATTTTGGTGTAAAGAATGTCTCCATATCCTATTTTTCTCAATACAAAAGATGAAAAGGGAGAAGGGTTTTAGAGGAGGAAACAATAACTCATGTGAGTAAGAGGAGTGAACTAGGGAAAAAAATTACTATCTAATCCACCAATCAAGAATACAAGTATTCCCCTTGGTTATGCAAGATTACTCACCATTGTAATACAAATACGTGAAGAAGACTCGCACATTCGGATATAGAGACTACATATTTATATCCTATTAATGCATGCATATGACTTCAAGAACACATGAATATAACTATAGTCAATGGATTAAACGAACAATTTCAATATTCAAATATACTCATATTCACATTCACAATTTCAAGAGAAATAAATAGAGAGAACATATATAAGAGGGGAGAAATCTTATTCTAATGATATGATTTTTTTGTATTTTTACATTCCAAAACAACAAAATCCAGCCCCTTTACAATGAGAAATAAGCCTTATATAGGCTGAGGGGTGGTTGTAACCAACTTTCTAACTAATTTTTATTTAATTAAGTGCTAACACTTAATTAATCAATTACATAAGCTAGCTTTATTTACAATTTTTAATTTTCCAAAATGATAAAGCTAACTTCAAAACATAACAATTAGATAGAAAAGACTTAAGAACTAGAAGAAGGAACATTTGGGAGTGGCACAACTAGAATTTTCACTTTGAGCACATGAATTCTGAAATTTTATAGAGCACTTTGGACATCTTCATAACCTTTAGAATAGTTGTGTTAGCCATGGCATCTAACTAGCTGCTAAGAGAATATTCCTTATCCTTTGCAATCCCTCCATTCTATGAGAGACCCTTGGTGGCTTCTACAACAACATTATGTAGCTCGGTAAGTTCCTCCATTTTATCTTTGTTGACTGTTTCAACCTTGAATAGATCTTCTTTGATTAGTGCAGTGAATTTGGCTTTGAATTCATCAACTGAATGCCTCTCTGCAGAATTGTCCTTGTAGAATTGGCATCTAAGGGCTTGCAAGTCAACAAATATTTCAGATTTGAATGATTCTCCTTTTTCACCATGTTCTTTAGCTATGTAGTAGCTTCTAAAAAAACTATGATATTCCATTCAATGTTGTAAACCCACTTCTTAGATAGGTTTTTCTTGGAATCATTGAAGATCTTATGAGAAAGAATAATCTTCTCATCAGTGGTGCTCATGATTCTCAAATCTTGAATGCTCTCCAACCATATCTTCAATTCTTTTCAACTTCACTAATGGATGTATTGAATTGATCATGAGATGCGAGATGTTTTCATACATCTTGTATGCTTCATCAATGAAATTCAAACCAGAGATTAGCATTCCTTCCACCAATGCTTCAACAACTCTACCATATGAGGCATGCTTGTGGATTTATTTGATGGCTTTAACATCTTCTTTAGAAAGAATGGTTAGAGGAGGCAGTGAAGATAAAGGAGTAGGGTCAAGAGGAACTTTATCAGTGGAGAGGAAAGATTTGATAAAATTAGAAAGAACTTGAAATTTTTCTTATAATTGTTCTGTGTCTTCTTACCTTTCTCTCTATTTCAATAACTTTAGAAAATTTTTCCTTAAAATTATGGACCTCTCCTTTAGGAGTAGTTTCACGAAGTGAAATTCTAGTTATCTCCAAGTATGCAACAATGATATCTTTTCATAATTATCCTCCTTTAGTTTTGCAATTTCAAAAAAAAATGTCCCATAGAATTAGAGACCAAACAAGAGGTTGTATTGGCCTTCTTGGGAGGAGGAGTGGGATTTGTTCCAAGTAGGGAAGCCACAACATCAAAACCAAGGGCAAAAACTTGGGAAGAAGAATTTATCTTCCTATTGTCAATTGTGGATTGTACCCATGTGAGGATTCATTGGAAGGTTGAGCGGGAGGTGGGTCCAATGTAAGAGCATGGGGAGGACTAAGAGACGATTAGTAAGAACTTCCAGAGTAGGTACTTCAATGGTAGAGGAAGGTGGTATTTTGACTGGAATCTTAGCTCTTGAGGCATCTTTTTTCTTAGTGTCTAAATCTATGATTTTCACATTATCTTCCTCTTCTTCTTCTTCTTCTTCTTCTTCTTCTTCTTCACTTTATTCCTCATCACCACCTTTTCATGTTCCTTAATCTCTTTCTCATATTCATATTTTTTTCTTTAGTAGCCTTATCTTCTCCTCCTGAAGGTTGAGATATTTTTTCAAGCTTAGGGATAACCTCTTCAAATATTTCATGAGCCTTCTCCTGCGCTCAACTTCTTCTTTCTCTGGTATTTCTTCAATTTTCGCTATCTCTTGGTATATACTTTGGTTGTTGAATCCAAAGGTGAGGAATATGGAGTTAGTTGATCTAGAATCTCTCGAGGAGTGGAGTATTATTTATGTGAGGTGGATTATTCTTGAGAAGAAGATTGTTTCAATTATTTTTTATACTCCTTTATTATCTTGTTGAAACATTGTTTTGTTCTCACAATAACTGGATTTTTCATATCAGAAGGATCATCCCTTTCCTTTTTATATTAGTCAACAGTAGGGAGATGCACATGTTGAATAATATTGAGATACTATATAAATTATAAATATTCATCATTATCATCTAATCTTTAGGAATTTGAATTTGGTACACTTGGAAGTCCTTGATTTGTTGAAGAGAAAGTCTTCCAAAATACCTCTTCCTCACTTCATATTCATTAGTACAATCACTCAATAGTATTGAATGGTGGAAAGGTGATAGTAGGACATTCTAAAATGTTTAGAAATGAAGCCCTTATTTCCAAAGGATGATCTTCTCGGTATGAGTGAAACTTGAATTCAATAATTGTCCTTTCAACATTTTGAGCATCCAGGGAAGATCTGCATGTATAATTTCCCAAGGAAATAGGGAATTGGATGCCTATGATTTTCTTGTCCCTACATGTCCTAGAAGCATATCCAGGTTGCCTACAAACTTCCATTGAGACCAATTTATCATTACATTACATGGGCAACTTGTTAGGTGAACCTTCAAAACTAGCTAGCCTGATGTAGGAAAATTTTCTGAATTGAATAAAAAGGCTACCATAGGTTGAGATCAATTTCTTATCTTCTATAGAAACTCTTTCAACTATATTTCCCTCTAGGAGCCTAACTATAAACATTGTGAAAACATCATTTACCCTCCTATGATGAAATTTACTATTCTCAAAAGTGAGATGTGGATAAAACTCATAGAATGGTGCATTTTTCTTATCATCTTGAGGAGACAACCCTACCCACACTCTATAGGCTGCAATTGTATACATGAGGTAGGAGGTCATGTGAATTTGTTTTCTTTTGATGCACATTCACCAGTTGCTCACTCAATTTTTCATATATTATCTCTCCTTAGTTCAAATTTTTCTTGCCTTCACAAATGATGTTGATATATACACACATCTAGAACTGGAACTCATTTATAATAGGTAGACCCATTAATATAGCCAACAATGTAATAATATTAGACAATTCCGGCTTGAAATATGACCTATATAAGACCTTCTGCAACTTTTAAGCTCCTCTTTTTAGTGCCTTGAGCCATGATTTAGCTATCATTTATTTTTATCTATCCTTATCTTGATCAAAGAGATTCTGATCTTGGGTCAAGGTTAGGGTATTAGAGTCTTCAAATACATGGATTCCCAAGGTTGTATTTATACAACTGTTATTTAGTTTATCAATGAATTGGCCTTGAGGATATGTAACTTCCTTGGTTTCAGGATCAAAAAAAGAGGCACAAGAAAAGACAATATTAGTGCACTGCCAGAGACAGAGAGGGGAAACCCAACAACATAGACAATTACAAAAATCTTAATACATTGGGCCATGACTGATGGGGAATATTCGAAATATGGGCCCAGAAATCATCTAGACTCAAATGTCTAATGTCAATATCCCCAATGTTTGGTACAGAGGTCTCTAAGGAAGAAATGTGTTCATATCCCCCATATTGGAAATTCATGATGAAAGGTGAGGGAAAAACTCGAAAAAATGGGGTTTAACAATGGCTTTTGGGAAAGAATCAAAGGATAGGGTACAAAACACAAAACACCACCAAATTGAATCAAATGGGCATGGAATGACTCACCTCTACTGTGAAAATAATGACACTTTGACAACGACCCCAATGCAATTTGAATTTTTGAAAATGGATGAAAATTGAGCAAGATACGGCTAAAAATATCCTTGAGGGCATGTGGGTGAAAACCCAATACATAGTTGGAATTCACAAATTGAAACAATGAAAATGAATTAAATTTACCTCCTTTTGTAACTATTATCTTGATAAAATGGTCAATTTGAGTGTTCTGATGGAATGCGGGAAACATAGATGCTAATGGAACATTTTTTAATCATTCTTCCAATACAACTGCGGACATGACGTGATTTCGGGAAATGTCAGTCCATGAGGACAAGATCCTTGAGTTCCAAAAGTTCTAAAGTACCCACAATGTGAAAAAATCTCATTAAGTGTGGAAGATGGGGCCTTGCAGGAACAAGGTGCATAGAGTACCTAAGATATCCGACAAACTCCGCAATACAAGCATACCGTGGTTAATGCAGACAAATTGGGATTTCAAGGAACGCAAGGTATAATGGAACAATGGTCACGGGTTCTTAAAACAACCGAAATAACCCCAATATAAATTAGTTTAATGGAAAGAGAGAGTTCTGACATTACGGAATGACAAGTAATGGGAATGGTTCCACCTGATTACAAAATGTCCACACAACTATAAAACAAAGATTTGTGAGTTTAAATGCATTGTGGAGAACAAGCGAGTGTGGGGAACAAGGGCCTAAAAGGAATAATTTCTGTTAGACCTTCAAAATAAAGAACCCGAGAGCAATTATGAGAAGGCGGGAATGTGGGGAACAGGAGGCCCATAGGAACTTGTTCCTCCATAACCTGAAATCACTGCAATACACTTAAATTGGCCCAAAACCTCAAAAATGAATAAGCTGTTTGATTTTTCCAATCCTCAAGACTTCACAAAGGTAAAAAAATTGGGCAAAGGGGTCACTTGACCAAAAAAATTAATTTTTTCAAAAATTACACATTTTAGGGTAAGTGACAACACTTAAACCTTACCTACTTCTATCAAAACCCCTTTTATGTGTGAGAAAATATATGTAAAGTTTAGAATGTTGTTAATTTAGTATCTTGTGTGAGTGTAACAAAAAAGAAGAAGATTGAGAAATCAAGTGAGAAAAAACCATAAAATAGGCGTATTTTACTCATTTAATCTCACTTTAATGTCTAAATTTTTTTGTTGGAAATATAAAGAAGATGCACATAACTTGTATTTTTGACATAATATTCAGATTATGCTTATATATGTGGACACATTTCTAATAAATAGACATTTTTTGTGGCTAGAAATCCACATTTGGTGAAAGGAAAAATTATCTAGATGTTTTTTGGTGGAAAAGTAACCAAAAATCTTCAATAAAAGAGCATAAAACTATTTAAGGGAGAAATAAAAATAATAATAATAACTGGAAAGTGAAAATCAAGTCACCTATGGAGTGCTCCAACAAGCTACAAAGCTTCAATAAATGCAAGACATGAGTATTTTGTGATTGGTAGATTTTTCATATGCACATTTTAACCAAAATTTTAAATCTCCATCCAAAAATAGGGTTGGTTTAGTATTATTTTATGTTTATTGGGTCACTAATTATTTATTTCTATTAGGTTATGTGTTTAGTTTTTAATCTTTAGTGTATGTTGTTATTTTTTAGATTATTATAGTGTAAAACCCATAATTATAGGTTTGCACTATTTTAAATTTAAAAGGGGAGTTTTTCAATATAGTCACGAGTAACTAGTCAAAATAAAGTGTCATTATAGAATGTCAAATTTTTATTAAAAACAATTAATAATTACTTTTAATTTATCATGGTTGTTATTTTTAAAAAAGTGTCGCCAAATGTCTCATTGTAAAAGAGTCGTTTCATCAAAAGTATGCCTCGTCAAAGTCTCGTAGTGTCGGTGGAAGTGTGGTTGGCCGATGAAATAGTTAATTGGAGTGAAAGTGGAAAATTTTGAGTTTTCATAAGTAGGTGATCATGTGTAACAAATATTAAATATAGAATAACTACGGAGACCTAAATCTTGCATCCTGTAAGGACACACGTTTTTGTTTCCAATAGCAGTGGTGTGCTTATTCCCCATGTTTGCACTAATGGCCATAATGTTAGTAATATCTTAGTTAATGCTTACATTAGTGAGCATATATATTTGTTTGAGTTTATTATAATGTATTATGTAAGTTGTTTGGATGGTTTAAACAACTTACATAAATAGGGAGTTGTTTGGTTGAGTTGTTAGAACAACTCGTATATGTCAAATGAGTAGTTTTAGGAGGTTATTAGAGACTCCTTAATTATAGGAGATACTTCTCCTCTCTCTCTCTCTCTCACACTCACTCTCCTTTGTGTGTGTAATTTGAAGAATTATTGTGTGAACACTATGATTTTTTATGTTTTGATGTGAGAAGCTCTACCAAATTTATTAGTTTTTGATGTGAGAAGCTCAATCAATGCATGCAAATATATGGTTTTATGTAATCGACATGTGGAAAAAAGTGGAATTATGGGTTTCCAAACATGTTTCCCTTGCTAGAAAATATCAAGTTTTCTCGAAAGTCTTAGGCGCAATGCATGTTTACTATTCGTCATATTAGATTGCCTCTATGAACGCATGTATAAAGCTAGAGAAAATTTGTAGGGACATTCCCTAGGTCAATGCTAAAGGTGGAAAAGGATTCCACATATAGCTGCATGGGAGATTTGTTATATAAGCCGATGGTGTTTTTTTTTAGGTCGTACTAACATTCAAACCCAAGTACACGTCCTATGCACTAAATGGGTCATTCTAGTGCTTAAAGATGATGAATCCTAGAAAATTCTCCTTAGGCATTGCATCACTCTCAAATTCCCTATGGGAAAAGGATTATAGAAAGGATTAAATTTATAATTCCTCATACACATTATGATTCTTGTCAAAATTGTTGGCATGTTTGTAGGCAAAAGCATTTGGAAAACTTTGGAGTTCCTAAAGCCACACTTAGTATGAGATGGGAATAGTTTTAGAAATGGGATCTCTATCAACTCCCACTCCCTTTGGTAGTTTCCAATCCTAGAAAATTCTCCTTAGGCATTGCATCACTCTTAAATTTCCTATGGGAAAAGGATTAAATTTACAATTCCTCATACACATGATGAATCCTAGAAAATTCTCCTTAGGCATTGCATCACTCTCAAATTCCCAATGGGAAAAGGATTCTAGAAAGGATTAAATTTACAATTCCTCATACACATTATGATTCTTGTCAAAATTGTTGGCATGTTTGTAGGCAAAAGCATTTGGAAAGCTTGGGAGTTCCTAAAGCCACACATAGTATGAGATGGGAATAGTTTTAGAAATATGATCTCTTTCAATCCCCACTCCCTTTGGTAGTTTCCAATTTTATCCTACTAGAGTGCTCAATCCACTTGGCATTGAATTCGTCCGCTTTTCAACATTTATGTTAAAAGATGTTCACATGGAAAATGTTACTTTAGGGGAACTCGTGCATGTTGTCTACAAAATACATGTAATTAGTACTAAAATTATTTATCAATTATGAAAGGATATAAATGATGCTAATTTCAACCATATCTTTATTGAAGCAATTTTTGTGGCTAACAAATTTACCATGTTTCACAATGTTATTCTCCATGTTTATGCGCAAGCGATAAATTTTACTAGAGGTGGAACACCACCAACATTGCTTGACCATTCCAACCTTGTGATGTTGATCGTGTTCCTTTAGACTCACCTCACCACCATTCCCATTCTTGGGGATGTGGTTGTGGCCCGATCTGTGGAAGATCTCATTCTTGCGAAAAAAAACATCAAAGTGTTTCCTTGCAACCGTGGTATCCTTCTCTAACTTGCAACTATTAAGGTGGCGTAAGTGGTGGTGGTGGTCATACCGAGTAGAACCGTACTAATTAGGTGACACTTTTGCAAGGGTAATTCCCTCATTTGACACTAGGCATTTCTTCTTCTCGCTAGAATGCTACTAAAATATAACAAGATAAAGAAAAAGATGACTAGTGGTACCCACCAAATGCTACTTGACCCACTTGGTAGCAAATGGGAGCGTGGTGAGATAAGCTTGATGATCCCCATTCTCCTTTGCCAATGTTGGTTGTAGACACTGTGGCTTAATGTTTTTGCCTTGTTATTGTTTCTCTCTTTTTAATTGAAAAAATGTTTTTAAGTTGTCATGTAAACTTTCTTGCACTAATCGATGTGATGTTCGAGTGTGATTCATCCACTCAAATTTTTGTACGATTAGCTTGTACTTTATTTTTATATCAATACATAGGGATAAACTATTTTATTTAAAAATACACAATAAGAAAATGAATCTTCGAAATAGAATAATATTAGAGAATCAAATTTAGGGCTAGCTCCACAAGTCTTCTCTTTTTCAACAACTTCTCACTTTCTAATTTTTTTTTCTTGCATTCTAAGGTCCCTTTTTTGGTTGAATGTCAAAATATTTATCGGCTTTCTTAGGTTTAGTGCCAAGGTGTAAAGGAGTCTACGTCTGCTAAATTTACCTACGATGCGATCCCAATCTCATCCCATTTTGATATCTAAACCTTCACATTCAATAAAGATTGATTCTGGTAAATTCTTTATGAACCAAACAACGTCACCAATAAACCAATGATCATTCCACGACTATATTTACACTATTAATGTTATTACTAGCAATCGCATGTGCACAATGCAATGTGAACGCCGAACGGTATATGTTATTTGATTTTAGAGGGATAGTTATTAGTTTTGTAGTTGTTATTGATAAGGGGCGTGATTGATTTTGTAAGTGTTGGAATATAGATGAAGCATTACATTTAAAGGTTCTATCTCTACATTTGAAATTTGTTACAAATTCGTACATATACATTTGTAAATCTTATATCATGAGTGGTAGCGTTTTGGAGACTATTTTATTTGAACTAAACATGAATACATGAAAACTTCCATACATTTGCAGATTTTATATCATGAGTGGTAGTCTTTTGTGGCCAAGTATTTTGGCACTAAACATGAATACATTTATACATTTGATATTGCTTTGGATACAAGAAGTTTGAGCAAGGTAGTATTGGAGGTGCTATCAAAGTAGAGGCTAGTATTTACGATGGGTTGATTTTGTTGAGTGATATTAGTCTCGAATGCTTTAGTTAATGATGAATTGACTTGGGAAGTCTATATGGAGTAGCCATGTGGATATGCAAAAGAGAGCAGAAAGCATCTAATGTGCTACCTCAAAGAGGTGTTATATAGATTGAAGCATGCTCCCATAACCTGGTATGCTATGATTGATGACTATTTCTTGTAGAATGGGTTTCAAAAGTCTTCAAAAAATTCAAATATGTTCTTTTTAAAAATTTATGTTAAAAAATAATGATAAACAATAGGCCTTGTCGAGGCCAAATGCAAGACTCACGAGTCTTGACACGAGACTCGCTAAGTTTGCCAAATTTTCCCCAAGCATTTGCACAATGTTTCATAAAGTTTGTGGATGCAAAATTGAGGGCATGTATTTCTAGATGCCTAGAGAATTTCTTCCTTGAGTTTTAATTCAAGGAAGAATAGAGAAACAACAACCACTTTTTCAGCTCACAACCCAAGGAAATACATTCATAAAAACTTGATCAAATTTAAAGCTAGATGCAATACACCACAATGGTTGTTCACAGATTGAATACTGCTCCTGAAAATGAAGCATCCTTGCAATCAGAATCTTGTAGATCATGGTGGCTCTCAGGAAGTAGTGGGGACTTGTTGTCACTCTTTTCAGATGCTGCAAGAGTGTCTGAAGTCATCAATTATGTTGTGATGGATGTCCGCACCCTGTTCTAAAGCTCCCATTTTGGCACAGGCTGGGAGGATGTTGACAAAGGTTGTGGAGTATGGAGTTATAGTTGACAATTGCATTTACTTAAAATCTTCAACAACCTTTTCAAAAATCCCATTTTGTACATATCTTGCAATCATCGCATTCCATGAGACCACATCTCTTTGACACATTTTGTCGAACACTTCATGTGCATCGTGTATGCTTCCACATTTTGCATACATATCTATCAGGGCATTTGCAACTATAATATTTGACAGAAAACCACTTTTCATTATGCTTTGATGGACGTCCATAGCTTGTTCTACAACTCCTATTTTAGCACAGACAGGGAGGATGCTGACAAAAGTTATGGAGCTTGGCTTGAAACTCTGCCGATTGCATTCGTTTAAAGTTTTCAAAGCCTCTTTAACAAACCCATTTTGTGCATATCCTGCAATCATTGCAGTACATGAAATCACATCTCTTTGAGACATTTTGTCAAACAGTTGATGTGCCTTGTTAATGCTTCCACATTTTGCATACATATCTACCTGGGCACTTGCAAATGCAACATCTCACAAGAAACCCCTTTCAATTATTTTTTGATGGATGTCCATGCCATGTTCTACAAAACCCATTTTGGCACACACTGGGAGGTTGCTGGAAAAGGTAGTGGAATTTGGCTTGATTCCTACCAATTGCATTTGTTTAAAAGTTTTGAATTCCTTTTCAACAAACCCATTGTGTGCATAACTTACAGTCATTTCGGTCCATGTGACTACATTTCTTTCAGGCATTTTGTCAACAATTCACACGTTGGTCTCCTTCTAGCGCCAAATAATGGTCTTGTGAACAACACTCACAATACACAAAAAATCCATGCTAGTTGACTTACTGCGCCATGAAACCACTACATGCAAAAACAGGGAACAATAACTTTTTCACGCAAACAATTTCCACTCCACGTTTAAACATTGCCAATATCATGTTTCTGGTGAGAGGAATTCCTAACAATAACAAGTCTTTCCATGCAAGTCCTATGTTAGACTTCTGCCACGTCTAAACAAGACATAAAATTCTGCGCCGAGCAAGATATGTGAACAACTAAATGCCAAAATAGGTCTGCAATGTGTTGTGTCATATTTTGGAGAAACAACCAAATCTTTTTACATGCCTGCATTATGGTTCTATTGTGTCATATCCGAGCCACGTCCTCCTTTACCAGGGATTGATGTTTGCTTGCAAATGTTTATTTTAATTAAAGATGCCAACGCCATTGATGTTGTTCCTGAGAATAACCCTCAGAGATACATGATCTATGTTAAAAGGGGAACTTACAAAACTCGTACGGGTGCCCACCTCCAAGACAAATATTATGCTGGTGGGAGATGGCACGGAAGATACTGTTATTACTGGTGCGAATGCGGGTGCGTAAGTAGCTACGAGTAAGGGACATCCACATCGTCGATCACCGAAACATATTATAACAGATTTACAATTACGATTAAGCGTACAACTTATTAAGTAGCTGCGAGTAAGGGGCATCAACGCCATCAAAGTCACCTAGGGCACGATCCATGCATCAACCATTTTGATTCTTTGTGTCAAACCAGGGTACGAACCTCACCTCATCCATTTCGATTCTTCGTATTAAATAGTGGATTTATTGAAAATCAAACCACATCATCAATAGACCAAGGGCCCTTCCATGACGGACATATTTTAAATATGTAAGTCGGAAAAGATGATTAACAAATATTTTACAATCGAAAACATGGAAAACGTGCAAACTGCCGATAAATTCAACACGGTCAAAGTAGAGAAACTTGAAGCATATGCATTTTCTGATGAAATGGATCCACAGGGGTTCACCAGTCAAACATGTAACTCCACATTACGCGGTCATATATTAAGTGTGTATATATTTACAGAATTAAACCAGCTGCCCAACGGATCGATCCCGCGACATACAGAAGACGCCTACAGTAAACAAAAATTAAAATCCCGCTGCACTCAGCAGTAACCCTGTGCCGACGACATATATTAATTGTGTATATGCCTAAATTAAGGACCTTTCTCCCTGTCAATTAACTATTTGAGCTGTTCGAAATCGTCTACATCACAGGGAACAGCAAAGAGTCCCTTGTGGTCTGATCCAAATTCATTCTCCGCCAAATTTTCCAATCGTATTTATACTAAAATGGTTGTTTCTGATGATGAAGTTTCCAAAATTAACCAGAACTATGATAATATGAGTACGATAGTGAATACACAATTTACTTACCGGTCTTATCAGCAACAAAAAAAAATGTAACAATAACTGTAACATGTTCATGACAATGAATTTACAATCTACTTACCAGATACAATCTTGGCAGAATTTAGGGAAGAGTATAATGGGGTTCACATTCATGCATTGAAATATAGTAAACCCTAACCCTTTTCCTCACATAATGTCCGTCAATGCTCGCACGCTTGATCAGACAACACATCAACGGGTTTTCTTAGTCGAGGTGCCTAAATTGGCTACTTCTGCTGTAAACACCTCATCCGTATAAACCACCTGTCACCGAGTCACATTCACAGGAAGCCGAGAAAGCAAACAACGATCTGCAAAAACTACAGCCACTCATCCACAAATGCATCGACACACTAAGAGCCCCCTGCAAAACTAAAACACCTGTTAAAAATAGCCGCCGCATTCAACATGCACCCAAAAAAACAACGATTAAAAATAGGCGAAAAAGAACAAAACAACTATTAAAAATAGGTGAAAAAGAACAAACGTCCAGACGGCCGTCAAACCGTCAAAATTAAGACAGTCGTAGAAACGTCCGGAGGTGCCTTTTCCATAGGGGAACACCTTCGGCATAAAAATCATAGTATATCTATGTATCTAAAATAAACCCACTTCTTTTCCCAAATACATTGGGTTGTTCTCTCCGAGGAAGAGTGGTGGTTTACCACTAAGTCGCATCTTGATGCCACTTTCCCTTGAGTGACGACATCCAACATACAAATAATCGAATAATAAGTACAGCTTTGTGATGAGTTGTAAAGGTCCGTGGCCAAGGCGTAAGATTGGTCCAAACTCCATACATTCCTCTTTCTTTTTTGACATTTGGCGGTGCCTTTTTTAAGGTAATTGCGAATGCCAAGTGGTGGTGTCCGTGCCTAACTATTCAACATTCTCGCCAGCCATGGATCGATAGAATCGGGCATAAATTGTATTCAACTTTTCGTTAGTGGAAGACATTCGAGTGCTCTTTTTTTCCCTAATCTAATTTGAGTGAATTTGTTTAAAAGCTTAATGGGATCGTTCGTAAGTTTAACGTAGCAATATTATAGTTATGTGACTCACTTGGGCATGTTCTTTTACTCTTCTACTAATCGATTCCCCTTGGTAAACAAATAACATTGGTGGGCTCTAGCACTCAAACTACACCTCCTTTTACATATGTGATTATATATTGGTGCCTTTGATAAGGGTTTTCATCGTTTTTGTAATAAATTTTTTAATTGGGTTTTTTTTTTTTTTTGGTTGGGTAATTTGGAGGATTAATGAATATCTAACAATTTGGAGCTTCATGGGTGAAGCTCCAACATTAAGATGAGCACCACAAATCATATTTTATACGGAGCAAGATGCGTTGAGTCCTCAATGCATATTGCGGGTAAAACATGAGACTTAAATACATAACTGAACCACCTAAAGTGGTAGCCATGACCAAGTGAGCCAACCTTGGGGGCTATAAATTTTCAATTGTTACGATGATAATCATTTCCTTAACGAGAGGAGGGTACATGATAGTCACAAGTGCTAGTCATATGACGATAGAGATCACATGCGAAGCATTGTTAACACAAAACTAGTGGTAAGTCGTCCACATGGCGATGACGAGAAAACTCTAATTACTACATGAAGGAAACCCTAATCACGAAAATTAAAAAACAACATACCGCTATTGTTTTCTTCATCTTTGATGTTTTTAGTAATTATAGTTTATTTTATAAGTTGCTCATTCTATAACTATTGGTGAGAAGTTTACTTCCCCATAACCTACTCCATTACCTCCTTGCCATGACCTATCCACCCCCATCTTCACTATAATGGCAACCCACAAATTCTTCACCACCAACACTCTGTTCACCCTTTGTTTTGCTTGAAGAAACCATGCCACCATGCCCCTACAAGAACCCCATATAACCAAACACTCTCCACAACCAAACACTCTCCAATGTGGAGTTTCACATGTAGTGCAAAGTGAATGCATTGGTGGACAAGTGTGAAAGAAGCACAATCCTATAATGGAGACTTGTGGAAGTTCGTTAGTGGAGGGGTTGGCGACTTTACACCATCTCTTTGATTTCGTCGACAATTTGTTGTCTCTTAATGGAAAAGATAAGTTGGATGACCATGACATGATCTTTGGTCTCTAGGTACAAAATATTCTTCTTATTTTCCTCTTAAGTTTCTACTTTCATTGTTCTTGGCCGGGACTCATTCATGTGCATGTTGTATTAAATTCTAATGATATGCAAGGTACAATATCTCAACAAAAAGACATGACAATGCTTTCTAATAGAGTAGGGCATAGTGGAAATAATTCTAGTCCTAAATCCCAAAGGAAGACGTAGGACAAGTTGAAGGGAGGGGTGGGAAAGGGCATAAGTGTGAGTGATTCGGACTTTTGTAAGATTCCTTCTCTATAGGAGGTGGTGAATGAGACTATGAATGCATCCACTTGGTTACTCTTATTGTGGGATGGCCTCTCCCCTAGGACACTAACATGATGATGGAATGCTTTGTGTTCGCGCGACACCATCACCATGTTCAACATGTGGTTGATTTTACATGAGGCTGCAGACTTGGGATTTTCTCAAGCAGTTTCAAACATAGAGATTCCTTGTGACAACGTGGAAAATGTGGACATCAGGGGAAATGAATCAAGGTTTTCTCCCTTTAGCATGGGTCGTCATGTTTTCCATGGGAAGTCTTCTCGACCTCTCCACCATTCACCTTTGGGGGCAAACTACTAGATCATTTCAATTATATTTTACATCCACAACATCTCATACATTTGTTGGATGCCCTTAAGTTGTCTTGTGATATGATATTTTTGCTCCATGTTGTTCCCCTCATAAGGATTCCTTTCATCAATCTTCTATGTTTTACATTTTTGTCGATGTCGAGTATCTCTTTAATACTTGTCTAAAACATTGGGATGGTGAATATGTGTTTACATATTTTTCCTTATGAATATTTAAGAAACACTTATTAATTTAATTAATATTATTATATGTTATTAATGTGTATCTATATTTTATTAATAATATTTAAAGTTATCAAATATGTTATGACTCTTACAATATGTGTTGACAATATTCTTAATATACCATGTTTATTTATTTTGATGTATTTTTATTTTGATTGTGTTTACAAATATTTTGATGTACTATTTCAACTCTCATGTTATTAAAACACATAATAATGTAATGACAATCATCGCGAAAAGTTACAATGCCATTAAAAAGTCAATTTTTTTAGTTGTGGACAATTAAGATAGATTTAATGCTCATCAATTACTATATTAAATAGTATAATCGTTTGTATTAATTTAATATGTAGGTTTGTAATTGCACTTACATATTTTTATGACAATATCAATTTTTTACTGTTAAAAATCATGCATACATTTGAGTGGTTATTAAACTAACATTTATATTTGAGTTTATTATAAGAGGAGCAAGATGATATACCACGCTAACAATTACACCAATTTGTTTGATTTTTATTATTGATTTGTTGGCGCATGCATTAATATATTATCAACATACCTCTTTTGATTTGATTTGTTCATGCCTTCATCTTTTGTACTTTTAAATTTTGTATTTATTTCATTAATCATGAAAGATTCTAATTTAAATAAAAATAACATTGTTTCATTTATATGTGTTTATGTAGTCTTCAATATATGGTGGATGAGGGATTTGAGATATCAAAGGATTCCAAATGCATTGACTATCTTCCTAGCTTCATTTATTGGATACCATTTGAACCCACTCAAAATGTTTGCACCTCATGTCGTGTATGAAAGACATCAATGGAAATATAACCCAAGGCACAAATTTTCAAACCTTGTGCCAACAAATTTATTAATTGTCTAGTATCAAATATCCTTAAATTATGCCACTTTTTTCTTTGTTGGATTTAATGAAATTATGTGAGGCCAAATATGATTCCCAAAGCATGTTCTTGCATGTCCCAAGAATACAACTAAACAACCATCTTCTAAAAAAAGTAGGTAGAATAAAAAGACAATGCAACAATGGTAAATGTTGTCTAAAATAATTCTCCTAGTTATTTTAACAACTTACATCCCCATTCTGGCTCTAAAGTTCAAGATTGCCCAGGTTGCACGCCCTTTGGTTACTTCCTTGGCATATTTTCCTTGGTTGCAGTTCCTTGCATGACCTATCATGCTCTCCATTTGATTCGTGCCTTTAACTTTCCTTGCTTCCTTTCTCCATCTATTTTCATTCCTCTTGTGTACATTCCCTACAAATTAATCTTCCTCCCATCAATTCATGCACCCTTCGCACACACTTTAGAATTGCTTCCCAAAAATTAGTAAATCCTTGGTATTCTTGCATGCCCCCTTTCCTCGCTTCGCACATCACCTTCTAGATGCTCGTGCCACCGCTGCATGCTTATCCCTTATAAGTATGTTACTATTCCTCACGTACGCATTACTTTTACACGCCTTTGTTGTGCTTTTTTCTTCGCACTTCTCCCTTACATGCGCACCTTGCACATTCTTCCGTGCCAATCTCTATGCCATGTTAACTTATCGTAATGATTGGTTCACACAAAATCTATCAAATCGCGCCAACATGGCATCGAATCCTTACAACTAACTAAGGTGTGACACATGACAAAAATGACAACATAGATGAACAATCAGCCTATCTCTTCTAGTCAATCAACATGCGCTTTTGTCATTGTAGGTTCAGATTCCACTAAAGCCTTTAGATCACCGTAAATTTTTCTACAGGCTTTAACACACGTGCACCTAGGCTTGTTTGAAAGCTGCCAATGTGAGCTACACTCAAGTTCAAATTTTAGCGGGATTAGGTAGGCGAGAAGCAGGAAAATGTACCTTTAGCCATTAATGTAGGATCTGATCACTCCAACCACCTGATTTGATTCAAATCTCACCTCCTTCCTTCTCCTACATGCCAAAAATTCATGGGGAGGTGTATCTAATGGATTTGCAGGCAGATTTGTAGGCATTCATTGATAGTTTTGGTGGTTGAAGATTCAAATCCGATTTTCCCTCCTTTCTCCTCTTCTCCCCCTCATTCTTCTATAAATGTAATAGCATTTTCTTTGAAAACAGTTGGAATCTTTCAATTAATACGGTATTGCCTTGCATTTTGAGTTGCAGACCTTTAGATCTAGTCTTTGCATGTGTATATTGGCCTCATATGCCATTGTAGTAGAGACTGTGCATTTCTGGAAGTAATAGAAGCATTGTTTTGTGGCTATCTTTTGCCTTAACCTATTTTTATTCTTCTTTCTTTCCTTTCCCTTACATTGTGTTCTTAATGTGCCTACTTATGTCCCTTAAATTTCCTTTTCTAATTGAGTCCATTGAAAATGATTGTGCGGGTACAGTTACGGTCTATGCTCCGCATGTCTAGCCTTCCTTTGCACATTCTCCATTTCTTTCACTCAAAGTTAATCACGTTCATCCCCTTTTCTTCTGGTGTTATTGCCTCCCTTAGATTAGTTTTTAATTTTTGTATCTCCTTTTATCCCTGGTCCCTTGGCATGTTTAGCTTAGGATTTCCATTTCAGCATTAGCAGTAGAAGTAGCGGTATAAGTAATTAGAGGAACCGGCTTTCTCCAGAGGTCTGTCTCAAATGTGCAAGGTCCCACAACTTGGATATAGTCCCATTGTTTCCTCAATGACTCATTTCAACCTGATCTCGAGACGGTGCAAGTTTGAACACCAACAATAAACATTAGGGATTTTTTTCTAGCTTACGATTTGATTATTTTTGTTGACACATACATTAATTTATTATCAATATACCTCTTTTTGATTCATAATGTTTTTTCTTTCATCTTTTGTTCTTTTATAATGTGTATTGTATCCATAAATTTTGAAATATTTTAAATTAAATAGAAATATAATTTTTTTCTCTCATAAATTTGAAGATTTCATTTTAATTATTAACCGTACACATGTATAGAAATCCTCACAACTCATATTTATATGTTTACATATGTTAATGTATGCTCTTGAGGATTAAGTTTTCATGCATTTGTTAATAAATGGTGGAGGAGGGATTTGAATTGTTGGGAGGTTTCAACTAGGTTGACCATCTCCCTTAGCTTTGTCTATTAAAAACTTTTTAAATACATTTGCATTATACGTGCCTTGTGCCATGCATGAGAGGATTCATTACAAATATAATCAAAGGTGTGAACTCTCAAGCCTTACGCAAATGAATTTTTCATCGTCTAATGTTGAATGAATAAAATATTTCCACTTATTTCTTCATCGATTCAATGAAATTATGTCTAGTAAAATTTGAGTCTTAAATCCTATTTTTTCTCGAATGACCCAAAAATCCAACATAGCATTTATGTTAGTTAAAGTATAGGTTGTTGGTATTAGTATGAAAAACCCGACATACAATCTAAGGTCCCACATTATAATGTTAACTCTATAAAATTTCAAGCTACATATTCAAAATAATTATGTGTGATTTTAGGTCTCATATTTAAAAGACAATGGGTATCATGAATAACCACAACCATCATGAAAAATGCATTCAATTTACAATATTATAATAATCATATTCATATGTTTCTTCATGTGATTTGTTATGGAACCTTCTTAAAACTATAATGAAGATACTCATTATATATAATATTAGAAATTAAAATTAATGAAATCGTGGTTAAATGATTATTTCAGTAAATCTAGACATATTCCAGTCCAAACAACTAAAAATATAGCTCTCATTGAAATCCAATATTACTAGTTTTTGAGTCCAAAACATTAAATATTGACTTACTATACTCCAAAATTACAGATATTGGAATCTAAAATTAAAATATTGGAATCTAAAAATTAAAATAATGGAACCCGTTATACCTCCTTATGGATCCCGATATATCAAATTACAGATTCCATTAATGAATAAGGGGAAATCTTTTAATGAATTCAGGGAATCTAATATTGAACTACAAAATAATAAACATAACATGTTTATGTTTTATCTTGGTGACAACCGCTAAGCTTTATTTATGGTTTACAATATGGTTCTTTTCAATTTTAAAATGCCTTTAATATTGAAATATGGTTATTTGAATAATTAAAATGTGTAGAAGCATAGCAGTCATTAGGATAATTACATACATTATGCCATACAAGAGATGGGAGACACTTTCAGGTTCTCTTAGAATAATGTGATTGACCCTCAACATAACCAGCTGAATAGCTGAAGATATTTTGAAGAAACTAAAAGAGGGTGATGATCGAGATGTGGAGAATAAGATGGTGATGCTTTCATATTATGAAAATTTTGATCTTACTATTTTTAAAAGTAATAGGCTCAAATTAGTTCATTTTACTCGTTTTCCCAAGGAATAAGATCAAAAAGAAAGGAAGAAGATTGAATATGAAATGAAAATGGGAGAGCTTACCTTGCTACAATCCTTGAGTAGCTACATGCTACAAGGGCCCTTTGCGAGGAATGACAAAAGAATATTCAACGTAGCATCAAGGAGGAAGCTACAAAATTAAGAGATGAGGGTGGAGATGTCCTCTCGACCAACTATTATCCATTTCTCTATCTCCACGTTGCTCCACACCCCTCTCTCCATCTCCACCCTCATCCCTTAATATAATAGATTCTTGCACGATGCTACGTTAAAGATTCATATCTCATTCCTTGGAAGTCACCCTTGTAACATGTGGTTGCTTAAGGATAACAACAAGGGTAGGCTATCCCATGAACCCTGTCATTTCATCTTTAATCATTTTCCTTTCTTTTATATCCTCTTCCATATCCGGATGAGTACTTCAAACTATCATGGTCCTATTACGTATAAGCAATTTAATAAGATCAAACTTTTCATAATCCAAAAGCATCACCATCTTGTTATGCAATTAATTGTAATACCATTCCCCTACTAGGCCATATTTACATATTATAACATTACTAAAGATATAGTCAAACATTAAATAAAATTACATTACTCAAAATAGAATCCACCTTATAGAAAACATTTTTAATCTTTGTTTGGTATACTTACATAACAATTGAAAAAATATATTTTATGCCTTTTTGTATTATAACATTACTAAAGATAGACACACACATTATACAAAATAACATTACTAAAGAAAGACTCACACATTATACAAAAAAATTAATAATTTTTTTTTTTATAACATGGTTATGCAATTGTATTACCATTTCCCGCATGGATATATTTACATATAATACCATTACTAAAGATAGACTCACACATTAAAGAAATAAATTCTATGTTTTTTTTTTTGTAACATAGGTATGCAATTAAGTGTAAAACCATTCCAGATATATTTACATATTTAAATATGGATATGAATTTAATTATAATACCATTACTAAAGATAGAATTATAGTAAAACATTTTAAGCATTTTTGAAATTAATTGTAATACCATTCCCAAAGATAAACTCCCAAATTAACAAAAGAAATTACAAAAAAGTTCCCTCAAATAAATTTTGAGACATATTAAATAATTATAATTGGGTTTTTGATTTAATAACATCTTAGATGTCTTCCACATTCTTTAATGATTGCAACATATGCCATAACTCATCTAACAAGTAGTTTTCTGTAGATTTAGATCTTTTGTTAAATGTTTTAGCAATTACGTAGTTTCCCACATCATTGAGCTTGTTTTTATCTAAAGAGTAATATATAAGAACTTTATTTCTACAATTGTAATATCCATCAAATTGACATTAAATGGTGCTAAATGTTTTAAGAAATAAGTTGGGATTTTGAGAACCTTGGTGATCGGTACATTTGGCCTTGACACAATCTTCTTGTGTAAATATAAACTCAAAGCTGCCAACATCTAAGCCAATGTTTCAAATGAATGAAGGCATCATGTCATTAACATTTGAATTTATCGCCATGTCCATAACGCTATTTTGAAATATTTTTTACAACGTTGTTGAAAGAACTATTTGACATTTGGTCTAAGAAAATAATATTTATTTTTGAGCTCGATGCTATGCAAGAATTTTTAACATCTCATGTGATGAATCAACCTTGTGGATGGTGTGTGCCAAAACACCATTTATATAAAATATTATCAGTTTCATGTTGCATATGTTCTTATCTACAAATGAAGAAAAACATAATCAAATGGTTATGGGTGGTGAATTAAGCCAAAAATAAAAGTGTGTCCCCTTTTTCATATTAAACTAGGAATAAATGTTTTGCGAGAAAAATATGAATCGAATGAAATGTTTTTGGGTGATGAATCTTTACAAAATCTAATGTAGTTATTTCATTCCATATAAATGTGTTATACATTTTTTATTTTAAAAGTACAAAAATATATTCAAGTACCAATAGTGTGTTTTAAGGTTTTCAATGATCTACACATGTTATTATATTTTTATGCATGTTTCATCCATGTACATAATTGAGTGTAAATCAAATAATGAGTCAACTATTTTCCATCAAATCTCCAAGTTGGGGTTTTGAGAGTAATTTCCTCTTTAACCTCGAAAGACATGAATCTCTCGTCATCGATCAAAAGAATATTGTTTTCACCATAGACATTACCAAAAATGTCTAGTATTTCTTTGACCGGTACTTGTTCGGTCTTACATTGTCCACTTCCCCAAATGAACATGAAGCAAATATCTCATAACCAACTAAAATTTTTAATGAAATTGTACTTCACAAGTCTTGAATCCATACATGTAGACCATAAGGAAATGTCAAAATATTCTATTGTAGTTCTTATCAAATCAACACTAAATACTTGTTCAACATATTTATAGTTCTCGTGTGTAAAATATGGAACCCTATTACGAGATATTTTTGCCGATACCATAAATTCCAAACAAAAAAACCTTCAAATCCCAAAACCAGTAATTTAAGGCTTCCCAATTGGATCTATAAAAACAACTCAGAATTAATTTAGGCTTCCCAATTTGATCAATAAAAATAGCTCAAAATATTGTTATAATAATATTTTATTTTGGTAATTCACTCACACAACTTATACATTTATACTCTCAACTTATAAACAATGAAGATATAAATACTCCCAACTTATAAATGTATAATCTCAACATATAAAATAAAGAGTGAACATATGAATGTATCTTCTTTCCAATGTTAAGCAGTATCATTATAAAAACATTTTGAAATGATAAATTATTATTTAGTTTTCCTTGCTCCAAATTTTGAATCCCTCTTGAACACTTTGAATCCTCGAGACACTTATTCTGTTAGGTTTTGTATAAATTAGTCACCAACCACATATCTTTGGAACAATTTTCTCCACTTCTTTTCTTGCCAACCATAAAATTTTCTAGAGGGTTTCCCTTTGTACCTATTGTGATACATAATGTATCTTTAGAATTGAAAGAAATATCGTCTCTACTCCAAACCTTTTGTAGATATCTTATTACGATTCCATCATGTGTATTCAAATGATCTTCTTTTCCACACATACGTCATTGGTTTCAATGATCAATTACTAGTTTTTAAAAAGACTTTGCCATCTTTTCAATGGAAGTGAGATTATAAAAATAGAATCCCACTTCAAATCTTGTTTATAGTAATTTTAAAAATTATTTCACGCCACCTCACAAGTTGATAGTCTCCTTTCTAAACTTGAATAACATCTCCATATGGTATCTGTTTTCTCTTATATCAAGCCCTCCAAATCTAAAATAATTAAATAATCCTTTTGAGCAACTTTAGGAGGAGTAAATAATTTTATTTTCAATTGATCACAATTCAATTCTAACTAATTAAAATAAAAGACACTTTAGGAGGCTACCAATTAGTGATTGAGCTTATGGATTGGTTGACATCACCCTCGCCCACCGTTGGTTCTTTTGATGCATGTTCTATTTCAAATAAACATTAAAAATTCATAATCAATTTCATACCGAGGTAAATGAAAGCATGATTCAACATTATTTAGTGTGCAGTACCAAATTAAAAAAACGTAATGGCATCTGTGGTAATATGGTTAGTTAAAGATCAATTGTTCTCTGAGTTATGAATGAAGTTTAGTGACAACTAGGATATGATTATATTTTCTAGACTACCCTTTGTAGGAAAACATTGTAGAGCTATATATGTAGATTAGAAACCACCAAGATACGCTATTATTGGTTGGAATACCCTTGGTTTGATAACCTTTGATGAGCCTAGCTAAGAGTTGCACTACACACACATGAGCGAGATCAAGCCTTATGTAGTTCTCTTTATTATGATGTTGAAAGTATTAATTACATATGGAAATATAAAGTTAATTCAATGTAATTAGCTAGTATGTAGTAGGGAAATAATGACATGATGTTGAAATTATTAATTACATATGGCAACACAATGTTAATTCAATGTAATTATCTAGTATGCGATAGGACAATAGTGCCTAGCAGGTCACCAAGCCTTACAACTACTCAGTAGTGAACGTGGACGCATCATTTACTGCTAAGCTCGTACTTTATCTTATATTGTTATCATACTTACAAATGGATATCCTTAAACTTTCTCTTTTATCATATATCACGTATTGAAAGTAACGTTTTTAGTTATCAAATAGTAATTTAAAACTGTGGAGCTTAGTGGTTGTCTTTGCTTTGTATGGACATGGTATCAAATAACCATAACAAATAGGCCACCTAGTTATTCCTCTATAGAAAATGGTCGGTCTTCTAGAGTTAGTTGTTATGGTTTCCTATAAATTTGTGGGGGTAATCTAAATCTACACTGTTTGCATCAAAATTCAATTTACGCATATCCTTAATCCTATTGATTACGCTCTGGAAGTACTTTTCGTGAAGGAAAAGGGTAGCTTACACCATGGGCTATATTCTCCATTTTTTATTTTGGACTGTCCAAGATAAAGTGCTAGTGCACAGAGAATTCGGCCTTTCCTTCAGAAACGATGGAAATTATCTAGGTATGCACCATTTTTTTCGAATGCCTCACGCACTCTCTTATACCATTTGTCTACATGCATCTTATATTGGCTTGTAATTGTACCATCACATGTAAACAATACAAACTTTTACACAGACTTGTCGTCCACCTAAGTAGATCCATATTTTATTCTTGGGTCCATTTGGCACCCTAATTTCCCAAAATACTATGAACAATAGTATCACACCCCAAATTATTTTCTCACCCTTCTCCATCTAGATATTTTCTTCATCTATAATCCCTCAACAATGTAGAGCACAATATTGCACATAGTCTTCTATGCCATTTTATGTGCTACATGTAGCCACTTCTTGTTTACTGTGACCACTTCTCACGATGAGACCGAGATGCAGTGACAATATGCACCATGAATCTTGTGCCTAGGTCATTGATACATGCAACATATATGGCATGGTTTCCCCTTTTATAGCTAATCATCTTTGGCAAAGTGGCATCTACTTCCTTGTTGTCCTCTGGGTCCTTCCCAATCTCCACACCCAAGATGCACAATCATGTTACTCTTCCTATAAGATGTGTGATAATGCACATTCTTCTCCCTATAAAATAGAAGAAGTACTCATGGAAGCACGAAATGAATCATTGATATAGTCACTTTGGATTTCCAAAAAGTGCAATTCATATAGTTGGAGACTCCAGTGCTCTCCAAACCCTTCTTTATTGTGTCATCATAGACACGTTTCCACTTTCATCCTCTAGTCTAAATTTGTTAACACATCCTTGGTTATCTCTCCCTCGTGCACCTCTCGAGTGACGATTATAATCACTGATTTTGAATTTTGTAAGCTAGGAGACCCACGGATTTGATCTTATGATGTAAGGAGGGTATTGCATTTCAGATAATCACTCCTCTAGTGCATCCTCAAAAGCGGCTTCTTTCCTTTGCCATTTCCCTTGGGTGATTGCTTGGTTGGGGCTTCTTTCTTTGGTGCCATTATTTAAGCGCACAAGTTTACAAATTGATGAAAACTTCATTCTACCTTTAACAACTTCAACTCTCACACCTTGCGCAGAGGATTTATGCCTAAGTATTGAATGATCCTATTCAAAGGCTTTGTCTTTTAAGTAGGTCATTCAATTCATCAAACCTCCTTTGCACTTTCTCTACAAACCTTTCTCCTATCTAGTAATTTTTGTGCCCTAGCTTTACTCTACATGACGTTGTGCCCTAATTCAAACTTTGTGTACTTATACTTCTACAAACCCTAGCTCAAGACTTCACTTCTAAATATCCTTCTCGAGAACCTGTCTCCCATGCATCTACTTCCAAAATTGGAATTATTATTCCCTAGATAGCTCTTAACTAGACTGAAATCTTTGGTTTGACCTTTTTTTCAAACTCATGCACAAATTCACACTTCATCGTTCTTCATACACTTGAATTGTTCACAAGGTAAGGTAAGAATGAACTCACCCATGCTCCTTTTATAGATTTCCAAATTTTATCACATTAATTAATCCTCACCTACCACCATACTGCAACATTAAATGCACTTTTTCTTTATCCCACACTACGCCTACTTTCTTCTACACATGGTAGTCGTAACCTTCTATCACAACACTACTTTCTAGGCTGTAGTCATCCTTGTGCACACTTCCCTACACCACAACCCATCTTCCTCTACGCCACATACCAAGTATTCTAGCCCGATCCTTCCTCCCTCGCATGATACATTACATATCCTCATTCTCACATGGTTTCCAAATTTGAGCAATTCCATTTGAGCACCATCATCCCTAAGCACCTCTGACACTTTCCTTTACTATCATGCATACCTAGTTCATATCCATTAAACACCCTACTTTCATATTGTCATACGTACCCTTGAACCAACGCTAATAGACATACCAACATCACCTAGTCTCTCTTGTGCACACTCACACATGTGTCACACCACACTAAAATTTTACGCGAGTCCTCTGGGCATCGACTTATTAGATAATAATTAGTGATTTAACAAAACATAATTTTTTAAAATCCTAATTATAGAGTAAATCGATAGAAATAATGAAGTACATATGATATGATGCAAAGTGACACAAGCAATTAGCTAGTAAAATATGAAACCCTAAGTGTAAGAGAGAGAGAGAGAGTAGTAGACTTAAGCGATTTATGCTTTCCTAGAATTGATCTAGATTGGGGAAATTGATGAACAAAGAGGAAGACCATTATAACTCTTCACCACAAAATTTGGAGCTGCCGGATAAAGTTGAACAAGGGACCCTAGAGTAGGTCTAGGGCTCAGAGGCCTAGTGACTACTAGAAGGATCCCGTGCCTACATAGGAGCTCAAAATCTAATTTTTGGAGTGTCACAAGAGTGTCGTTAATTCACTATTAGTCACTTGTATGTGGTACTTTGATCACTAAATATTCTTGTAACTTTGCAAAGAGATGTTCACATGCAAAACCCTCGAACTAAATCAAATATAAAAAAGAAAGATGTAATATGGGGAGTTAGAATAACCTAGAAATCACCCAAATGAGTGAAATTACAACCGATCACTATACTCCATCTCATACTCCATGTAGTTCTTGTTAGTGTGTGATAATGGTGCCTTTAGGAAGCCCTTGTGCAAGATCACGATGGATAGTGGGATATATTTTCTAGATAGATGAAAATGTGTGTATGGAATTGTTGGGTTTTTAAAATGATACTTTTAACAAACCACAGTCAAGGGACAAAAAGTCCCTCCTCTTTAATGGGAGAGGTTCCCTTATTGAAAGAAAGCAATAAAACTTATATACAAATGTACAACTTTCAAAGCACGAGTCTTGATACTTTGAAACGTTTATGCCCAAAGATCATCAATACGAAAGAATGGAAGAATTAAGGAGATGAGGAAGGAAGAACATAACAATACCTTCAGGAAATATAGATAGCAGAGTATAACCTTATGCGATTTGAACTAGGGAGATGCGAGAATAGAATCATTCATTTCATAACCAATATACTTCCACGAAAGCAAATTTCCATAAATCATATAAACAAGAACACAAAGTTTCCTATCATAAAAGATGGATGATTCCCAAATATTCGACAAGGAAAGAAGGAATAGTAAAGGAAGAAAGGGGATAAAATTTTGTATTGATTACTTCAAATCTATTACCTTTACAGAGTACCAGGATCCAACCCTAACAATGGCATGGAGAAGCCATTAAATAGCTTCCAAGAATGGTTACATTTGGTTACAAAATTAATGAAACCGATTCAAGAAACCGATGCTCGATATTCTCCAATGCCTCGGCCATTTCCATGCTTGGCGGAAAAACAAGATGCATTGAATCATAGCTGCTCAACCTACCTTTGCAAACTTTAAATTCGATCCGTCCATGCGGGAGAGATTAAAATAGAGGCGGGCTCGAGGACGCCTTTTGCATTTTGTGCCCTTTGTAGAAATGGCACTTCGGAATATTTTAGCCAGACCCACCAGCTTTTGATATAGGCCTCGACACGTGGATTTACATGAGTGGCGGCAGAGTCGCGGCTCAATTTTTTTACAATTTGACCTCTTTTCAATGCGGACTCAAAACTCAAATTGCTCCGCCATCCTGCTTCCCCGCTTTGAATTTTGATGTGGGCTTAATATTTGACTTTATCCCTTGGCATGGGTGGGGTTGCGGGTCACTTTTTAACTTTAAGATCCTTTATGGAAACAAAGCTCAAATTCTCAAATCGCCCCGATGACCCGCTTTTGCACTTTGACTTTCGATGCGGGTTTAATATTTGAATTTATCCCTTATGGAAACAAAGCCAAAATTCCTAAATTTCTCCGACGGCCCACTTTCCTGCTTTGACTTTTTAATGGCATCAAAACACAAAAAGGGCTGCCTCCCCGCTAACGCTTGAAACATGGCCACGTGTCCTTTGCGGGCCAGTTCAATATTTCTGTGTTATTTGACTAAGTCCCTTTTTTTGGCGGTTCATATGTCTGACCTTGGACATGTGGAGGCTTAGCGCACATTTGGGACTGCCTCCAAATTTTGCCTTTGAAGTTGCGCCCAAGTGACATGTAACGGCTTCTACAAACCCTTCTATACTTATCTAATTCAATGGTCGCTCTACCCCTTCTTTGACTATGACCACATGGCGAGCTTGCACACACTTGGGGACCCACTCTTGATTCTTCCTTTGAAGTTGCGCCGAAGAGACATGTGGAGGCTTCCACCAATTCTTTATACTTAGTCGATTTGGGCCTACTTCCCACTTGAATTATGTTGAACCCTAGACACGTGGAGAGTTGGTGCTCATTTGGAGATTGGCCCTTTTGTTTCACTTCTAAAATTGTGTCGTTGAGGCACGTGGAGGCTTCCGTCGACCCTCTCATACTTAGTCAATTAAACGATCGGCTCTGTCTCTTTTTTACACCTAGGACACGCGGAGCACCTGCAAAAGTTTGGGAACCGCCCTTGGCTTTGACCCTTGAAGTTGTGCCGATGAGTCACATGGCGTAGTCCGCTAAAACTTTCATACTTACCTGATTTGAGCTTGTTTGTCTTCACTTCGGGCCCGGGACATGTGGAAAGCCTACACTTATTTAAGGACTGTCCCTTAGGCCCTGCCTCTTAGATTTGCACCATTTAGATGCATGGAGGCTTCCATTGCCACTTGAAACATGGCCACATAGGATCCTATTAGAGATGTCCACGTACTACCCATGGATGTTGGGGCAAAAATTGACAAGGAAGATACGCCCATCATTCTTGACTGTGGGAAAAATAAAAAGAAGGGGAAAAACTCCACCTTTATGCCCGAATTTCAAATTGTTCTCCATGGAATGGAAAATTGCAAACAATACCAGGCTCGATGCGATCCAATACTCTAAGGTACCGACTCAAAATTTTCAAAACTTGACTTCAAAAGAGGGGAATTTTGAGGGCGACAACAAATTTGACTCTTTACGGAGATGATTTGTGAGAGGAATGAGGAAAGATCAAGAACCATAGAATTTTTTGAGAAAGTAGACGAATGCCTTATCCATTGGGAAAATAGAGTCAAAGGAAAAACCAATACAGAAGATAAAACACATGAAAAGGGAAACAAACCAAAAAGGAAAAATAGAAACAAAACACAAAGGAATGACCCAAAACCAACAACACTATACACAATATACAGAAGGACCGCCTAGTCACCTAGGACTTGAACAACTTCAGATACTGCCCACTATAAGGAAGTGGGAGAGGAGAACCATCCATATAATCCAAATAGAATAAATTTTCTCTAGCAAAGTGCCTGATTTTAAAAGGACCAAGCCAAAGGGAATCAAACTTACCATGGCTTCCTCGAGGTTCATGCCTTTTGTCCCACAACAGAACAATGTCTCCCACTTGAAAATCTCTGGGTCTATCTTTCTTGTCAAACAAAGCCTTCACCCTCAGTTGATGAGATGATATCCTATCAAAAACTTACAACCTGTCTTCATCCAGTTTCTGGAGATACATGATCCTCTTGTCCAAGGAACTGGTAAAACTTGAATCTTCAACAACCTTGATTAAGTGCAAGGCTGGTAATTCCACTATTATGCTTTGGTAACGAGCTTCAACACCATACACCACTTGAAATAAAGACATCCCAATTGCTCTTTTGGGTGTAATTCTATCTACCCAGAGAGCATCATAAATTTTCTTGTTCCAATTCCTCTGAGAGTCATTGACAAGATTCCGAATGGTGGTTACTGATTCTTGTTTGTTGATTCTACTTGTCCATTCCTTGGGGGTAGTATTATGAATAATGAGCAAGGAAATTCCATAACTATAGCAGAAATCTATCATCTCGGAAGAATAAAAATTTGAAGCATTATCAGATCACATCTTTTTGGTACCCTAAAACCTCATCAATATGTTCTCCTTAATGAAATTACACACCACCTCGAAGTAGTGCTTTTGACTATAATGGCCTCTACCCACTTAGTGAAGTACTTTGTAGTAGTTAGCACATGAGTATGTCCAAACCTTTGGAAGGTAGGTTAAGAGTTCCAATGAAATCCAATCCCCACTGTTGAAAGGGCTCATCAATCACTACTGGCTTTAGTGGCAAAGCAGCCAACTTAGGTCTCCCAACAAAATTCTGACAAGCTTCACATTTACCTACCCATTTGGATGCATCTCTAAATAGTGTACGCCAATAGTACCCAACACGAATGATTTTATGGGCGTGTGACAAAGAGAGAAAATTCCCTCCACGAGCACGATCATGAAAAGATGATAACAACTTCTTCTGTTGTTCCTTGTCTACACACTTCAAGAATCTTCCATCTATGCCTCACTTGAACAAGGCATTCTCCCATAATACATACTTTATGCAGACCTTAGCTTAATAGTCCTCTTCTCCTTGGCACTCAAGTGGGATGGAAACTCTCCATAAGTAAGAAAGTGTGCAATATCAACATACCATTCATCTATTGAACTAAGGAAAAGGACAACAGAACATCAACTGCTTCTTTGGACAATTCTGCATCAGCTCCTTCAACAATAAGCTCACACAAGCCTTTACCCCAAACTAGCTTAGTTGGCTTGATATCTAGGTCATATTCTTAGACCTTTGCTACCCAATTTCCTCTCTTAGTTCCAAACTCCTGTTGTGTGAGAATAGACTTGATGGTTGTATCAGGAACAAGCACAACAGAGTGAGAATTAAGAATATAAAAATGAAACTACTTGATAGCTTTGACCACTGAAAAAGCATGTTTCTCCATCATAGTATATTTCAACTCATGAGCTTTCAGAACATAGCTCATGAAGGAAATTGGAAGCTCATGATCCTCAGAATTCTTCTGAGTCAGCACAATAGCCAAGGTACTCTTTGTAGCATAGCAATAGATGATAAAATCCTTGTTGAAATCAGGACATGCCAAGATGGGGTTTTAGCAATGGCTTTCTTGATACCTTCAAATGCTTCCTTACCCTCAGAATACCAACCAAATTTTTCTTTCCTTTCATCATGTGAGTAATGCTCATAGTCAGTTCAGCAAAATCAGGAATAAATCTCCTTAGGAAGTTTATCTTACCAAAGAAAGAGTGAACACCCTTTTTGCTTGTGGGAAGAGGAATCTGTTGGATTGCTTGAAATCTTTCTGGATCTATCTTGATTCCTTTTTTGGTGACAATATGCCCTGAAACTTGTCTTCATGACACAAAATAAATACTTCTTTGGATTGAGAGAGACTCCATGTTCTCTGCACTTCTGAGGACTTGCTTCAAGATGTTGAAAGTGATATGCCCATGTTTTGGAGAAAATAGTCAAATCATCAAGGTACACTACAACAAAATTTCCCTTTAGATTGCCAAAATCCAAGTCCATTGCCATCCGAAAGGTAGCACCAAAATTGATAATATCAAAATGCATTCTCTTGTAGGCAAAGGTTACCCAAGGAGTAGTGAAAGTGGTTTTGTGTTGATCTAGGGTACTTGAGGTCCACTTGATTGTATCCAGAGAATCTATCCAACATAGACAACATCTCGAGATCTGTGACATATTGAAAAACTTGATCCATCATGGGAAGAGGGTAGTTTTCCTTGAGAGGCTGATTAAAATTCATGAAATCCACATAGATGCGAATCTCACCATTCCTCTTCCTAACAGAAGCAATGTTGGCAATCCATGTTGAATGATGTATAGGAAAGATGATCTTTTCCTTTAGCAACTTCCTCGGATCTTCTAAAAAATGGTGCCAAAAACCTTGGGATTGTATTGCCTTTTTTTTTTGCTTGAATGGTTTGATCCCGGGTTTCAAAGAGATAAAGTGTTGCATCTCCTTTGGTGGAAAGCCTTGAGATCATCATATGAATAGGCAAGAACATCATCATACCTTTTTAGCAGATTTAATACCTTTTTCTTCCCCTCTTGAGTGCAACATTTTCTAATTTTCACCATCTTGGGTTCATCAAGACTCCCAATATTCATCTTTTCACATTCAACGGACTACCGAGCTCCTTGGGAAGCTTTAGAATTAATGTACCTATCATGCTTATCAAACAAATATTTCAAACTCACCATCCCTTTTGGGATCTTGTTACCTTTCAATTTGATGCAACCATCTTGATCCATCTCTTCCTTGATATCTCCTTCATTAGAGGATACACACTCTCTAGACAAGGTCTCACTTCCTTCAAAATATAACTGGTCAAAATTATCCTTAAGCTCCAAGAAAGAGAGAAAATGTTGATCATCGTTGAAAACCTGCCAGTTATTTGCATTATCTAGTACATTGGGCCTATGAATCATTTCAATGGTAAATTTCTCTTGAGATAAATCTAGATGAGGAATCAAGTAAGTATCTAGAGACAAATTTATAGAGAATCATCTCTAGTGTTCCTTTCTCTTAGCACAACTTCAATGGAGAAAGCATCAAGAAACTCAATGGAATCCCAGACAAGATTTCTATAATGTTTCAATCTCCTATTCTTGACTTGAAAAATATCTCTGACCTATTTCACAATAAGCTCTGCATCACCACAAGCACAAAGATTCTTCACTCCCATTTATTTTTCCATGTTCAATCCTAGTATGAGTGCCTCATATTCAGTTGTATTGTTTGTATTTTCAAAACAGATCTTGAAGGAGAAAGGATGAATGTTCCCTTCTGGAGATGTCAACACCACTTCAACTCTAGAACCAAATGAAGAAGCAGATTCCATCAAATGAATCACTCCCGTAGAAGCTTTGCCTCATCTTGTGACATGGTCATGTAGTTACCATGACACTGTATCCTCATATAGTATCTGTGCTTTTGGATCATCGGTCTTTTGCACAATGGATTCAGGTTTGTTTCTCGTAGTAGCTACTTCATTTTTCCATTGACCAGATCAAAGCATGTGACCAATCCATTTGAATTTCACCTCCTACCTCCTTACAAAATTTCTAGTCAACAACATCCCATACGAGGGAGGAATATCAACTACCAAAATAGTGGCTAAGACTCTCTTCTCTGGAAAATCAGCAAAAGTTGCTTGTGCATCTTTAATTCTTCCAACCAAAGGCACTTTCCTACTTTCCATGGAATAAAAGGAACCGAAGGTAGGTGTTAGGGTCAGACCCAAAGCATGGGATACCTTTACAGGCATTACATTTCTGATGCTCTTGAGTCTATAACACAATTACTGAGTTTATGGCCAGCTATGAGAAGAGTCATATAAAATAGTTCAATTTTCTCATTAGGGGAAGTGACTGCAGCCATAAGGCTTGATTGAGGTGAGGAAGAGGGGTGGGAAAAAGGCCTTTAGAAGTACTAGATGAGACTTTGGATTTGGAATTTACAAAGTTTACCATTTTAGCAAAATCTTTTGGATGAGTCTGGTAAAACTCTTGCCTTTGAAATTTGGATTTTAGTCTTTTTTAGGTGATCAATGATATCGAAAGATCCAGAGGTAGATGGGGCATCATTGCTAGGAACTTGAGAGACTTTTGATCTATCAGTTTTAGGATTTGAAGGAGAAAGAGTTTTGGAAACATAAGTAGAAGAAGGAGGATTAGCATTACTCACCTTTTGTGTGGAGGTAGTGGGAATAGGATCTCCTCTTCTTGCAACAACTGGGATAGTTATAGGAAACTCCTTAGATTTCTTAGTAGGCTGCACCACTTTCTCTTTTTTGTTTGTTTTCTCCCAAGTCATGACAACATATGAATCACTATTCATATCTGCCACTCTTTCATCATATTCATCTTCATCATCCATACCTTCAGTGGTGAGGAAATGAAATTGAGATCCACCAAGCTCTTCCAGTTCTTGAAATTTTTCTTCTGGTTCTTCATAGAGTTCATTACACTCCTCATCATTAGGTTCTTCAACTTCACAAGTTGCATTGAATGGAACCTTGATGGGTGGGCCTTCAATAGCCAATCTAGTTTGAGAAGAAGGCGGTAGTTCACTGGGCTGAAAGTTGTTTCTTAGAACATCTTGGTAAGGGGTATGTTGAGCCAATTGTTTCTTGAGAGCAATGAGATCATTTGCAAGCTTTTATATTAGCTGATCAAAATTGGTTCCAGTGCGAAGAGGAAGAGGAAGAAGCTTTAGATTTGGAGGATTCTCTTTTCAGGTTTACAGGACATGATTAAATCATCCTCGACAATCGATAGCCAAATGTTGATCATCATCCAAAGTTGCAAAGGTTAGCTCTCCTTAGTGCATAACTCACTTCGAGCAACCGGGCATTGAGGAAGAATTGCTTTTGGATTTTATCCATTGGATGAGTGTTTTGTGGAATTTTATTAATTATCTTGTTGAATTTAGCCACAAAATCCCTCATGGGCTCAAATGGTTCCTTCTTGATATGATAAATTTGTGCTAACAGAGCATGCACATCTTCAGCAGGTTTGAAACGCTGCTCAAACTGAGTTGTCATGGTATTCCAATTAGTGATAGACCCAACAGGAAGATGGTAGAACCAATCAACAACATTGTCCTGTAATGTCTCCACAAAAATCCTAACAGAGACATCTTCATGTTCAACCCCAAGAATCCCACATGCAACAATGAAGGCTGCAATGTGTTCATCTGGATGAACTTTCCCATCACCCCGGAACTTGGGAAAAATTTTCCTGTTACCCCTAGGTAACTCATGCAATGGCTAAGGAAGAGAAAGAGGCCCAACCTATTTTCCCCAAGGCAAAGGGGATGCCATCTTTGGAAAAATTGACTAAAGGGGAACTGAAACACCAACAAGTATCAAAGCATAGAGATTAGGAATGAGATGTTCCTGAGGAATGCTATCCTTGGAATTTTGTCTTTAACAGGAGGTGTGCTTGTAGAATGAGTTCCTCTGTTCCTTCTTGCTTAGAAGAGAGAAGTTTTTTTGCTCCAAAAGTTGAAAATGGGAATCCTTAACCCCGAGATCTTTCTTCCCATGTGTATACCATAGATTCACCAAACCAAAAATGATCTTGAAGTTTTTCTTTTAGAAAGGGATCCATTTGAAATGAAATCCCCATCGAGTCACCAAAAACTGTTTGGTTTTTAATTAACAAACCATAATCGGGGGAAAAAATTCCCTCCTCTTTAATGGGAGAGGTTCCCTTATTGAAAGCAAGCAAAAAAACTTATATACAAATGTACAACTTTCAAAGCATGGAGTCTTGATACTTTGAAACGTTTTATGCCCAAAGATCATCAATACGAAAGAATGGAAGAATTAAGGAGATGAGGAAGGAAGAACATAACAATACCTTCAGGAAATATAGATAGCAAAGTATAACCTTATATGTATTGAACTAGGGAGATGCAGAATAGAATCATTCACTTTCATAACCAATATAATTCCATAGACACAAAGTTCCAGAAATCATATAAACAAGAACACAAAGTTTCCTATCATAAAATATGGATGATTCCCAAATATTCAGACAAGGAAAGAAGGAATAGCAGAGGAAGAAAGGGGAAAAACTTATGTATTGATTACTTTGAATCTATTACCTTTACAGAGTACCAGGATCCAACCCTAACAATGACGTGGAGAAGCCATTAAATAAATTTCAAGAACGATTACATTTGGTTACAAAATGGATGAAATCGATTCAAGAAATCGACGCCTTAGCTTTTCCAATGCCTTGGCTATTTCCATGCTCGACGGAAAAACCAAATGCATTGAATTGCGATCGTTAACCCGCCTTTACAAAATTTGAATTTGAGTCGTCCATGTGGGAGAGATTAAAACAGAGGCGGGCCTGAGGACACCTTTTGCATTTTGTGCTCTTTGTAGAAATGGAACTTCGGAAAATTTTGGCCATCCCACCTGATTTTGATATAGGCCTCGACACGTAGATTTACGTGAGTGGCGGCAGAGTCACGGCTAACATTTTTGCAATTTTACCTCTTTTCAACATGGGCTCAAAAACTCAAATTGCTCCACCGGCCTGCTCCCCGCTTTGACTTTTGATGCGGGCTTAATATTTGACTTTATCCCTTGGCATGGGTGGGGCTACGGGTCACTTTTTAACTTTAAGCTCCTTTATGGAAACAAATCTCAAATTCTCAAATCACCTCGATGGCCCGCTTTCACGCTTTGAATTTCGATGCGGGCTTAATATTTGACTTTATCCCTTATGGAAACAAAGCCAAAATTCCTAAATCACTCCGATGGCCTGCTTTCTTGCTTTGAATTTTTAACGGCATCAAAATGAAAAAAGGGCCCACCTCCCCGCTAACACTTGAAACATGGCCATGTGTCCTTTGCGGGCAGTTTAGTTTTTTTGTGTTTTTTTGACTAAGTCCCTTTTGTTTGGTGGGGTCATATGTCTGACCTGGACATGTGGAGGCTCAGTGCACATTTGGGACTTACCTCCAAATTTTTCCTTTGAAGTTGCGCCAAGATGACATGTGGAGGCTTCCAGAAACCCTTCTATACTTATCTCGATTCAATGGCCGGCTCGACCCTTCTTTGACTATGACCACGTGGCGAGCCCATGTGCACACTTGAGGACCCACTCTTGATTCTTCCTTTGAAGTTGCGTCGAAGAGACACATGGAGACTTCTCGTTGGTTCTTTATACTTAGCCGATTCGGGCCTACTTCCCACTTGACTTATGTTGAACCCTAGACACGTGGAGAGTTGGTGCTGATTTGGAGATTGGCCTTTTTGTTTCACTTCTGAAATTGTACCATTGAGGCACGTGGAGGCTTCGCCCCTCCCACACTTAGTCAATTAAATGATCAGCTCTGTCTCTTTTTGGACTTGGGACACGTGGAGGGCTGCAAAAGTTTGGGAAACCGCCCTTGTCTTCGACCCTTGAAGTTGTGCTAATGAGGCACATGGTGCCTTCCGTTGAAACTTTCATACTTAGCCGATTTGAGCTTGTTTTATCTTCACTTCAGGCCTGGGACACGTAGGAAGACTACACTTATTTGAGGACTCTCCCATGGGCCCTACCCTTGGAGTTGTGCCATTTGGATGTGTGGTGGCTTTATTGCAGCTTGAAACATGGCCATGTAGGATCCTATCAGAGATGTCCATGTACTACCCATGGATGCTGGGGAAAAATTGATGAGGAAGATACGCCCGTCATTCCTCAATGTGGGGAAAAATAAAAAGAAGGGGAACAAATCCACCTTTACGCCTGAATTTCAATTTTTCTCCATGGAATGGAAAATTACAAACAATATCGGCTCGATGCGATCCAATACTCCACGATACCGATTCAAAATTTTCAAAACTTGACTTCAAAAGAGGAGAATTTTGAGGGCGACAAAAAGAATATAATGAAATTCCCCTTCCTATGTGTGTGTGAAAAAATGCACTCCTTGTCTATTGTAGTGGATGCCATATGGATTCCTTTGAGTGCTTTGGATGCCTTTAGATGTAAGCTTAGGTGATAGATAGTATTCTTAGAGCTTGGTCCCTTATTTTGATCACATAGCTATGTATTTATATGATTCCTTTAGTTGAATTTCATAATTGACAACTGGAAGGCCAACCCATAAGAAAATAAGATTCCCAAAAGATAAAAGAGGCCCAAAATCACAAGTAAGGTGGAAAAGGTCGGGGGGCACCCATGGGGACAAGGGAGCTTAGGCACTAGTGTCACGACTAGGAATTGATGTCTAAAGCCATGCAAGATAAATAATTAAAGTTCTGATTGGGATGTAGGGTGTGTAAGGCCAAATAGAAAACAATAAACAAATACAAGATGGCAAATATAGTGTATTACTAGTTTTCTCACTTAGGAATCATGTAAATGTAAGTTGTTAGGACCTAGAAATGTACCTAAATGCATGATTTTGTGTCTAACATAAAGTAGTTATAAGATGTGTGTATTTGTTCTTGTAGAGGTTGATGGTGATAACGTGCCAAAGAGACAAGTGAAATAATCAAGTGATAAAAATGAAGTGTGAAAGATAAGGAGGAAGTTTCCCTAGGGGTGAAGTGTATACGCTGATTTGTACATGTTTTTGTGCTTGTTGCTAATGTGGGACCGCTTCTTTTTTGTATTAAGGATGAAATTGCAAAAGAAGAGAAAAGAATAATTTAAATATTTGTATATGAAAAATCTTGCATAAGTATGTAAAAGGAAAGTTTGCACACTGATGTATTGATCAGTGTAAAGGATAGAAAATGTCTTGAAAATACTTGTAGGTGATTTTTTGGGCGATCTCACACCAAGTGTGATTTGTTTTGGTGATCTCATGCCAAGAGTGAGTTTTTGGGAAATATCATGCCAAACATGAGTATTTTGGGTGATCTCAAGCCACAACAAAGAGAATTGTGGAGAGAGGTATATATTTACTCTCTTTCCATATCTGCTTCCCAAATAAGCACCACTATAGATGGTACATCCTTGATTTGTTTTGATTCATTTCGAATTAGTTCTAATTTTTTTCTGATTGTGTAGGTTGTTCCGATTGAAGGAGATAGAATACATTCTGTTCTTTGGAGGATTGTGCTTGTATTGTAAAAATTGATCTTAAGATGTATGTAAAATGTGTTGATTTGAGAAATTTTGTATATGTGCCCCAACTTATAGGTGCCTATGGAGGCCACGGACATCTATACATTTCTATCTGGTAGTGGGTGTTGATGTTTGTGTTGTGTTGAGGACCCAAGTCATATTTTGGGTCATTATGTGGTTGTATCTTTGTTATGTTCATGTATTGTGCATGTCGTGTTATAGATCTGAGTTGTTGTATGGGGTGAATGATTCACCTAATGTATGAACCCCTTGTTTGGGGTGCATGTGATCTTGATAGGAGGATGTGACCCAAAAGAGAGGACTGATACTTTTTGAAATGGATACCTATGGGGGAAGGAATGTGCATAGTAGAAACTAAGGCACATGTAAACAAAGTGGCTAGTAACATGTGTTAGTGTAATCAAAACAAGTATGAAAGTAGAAGATAATTTGAAATAAAGAAATAAGACATGATAAACCACAAAAATTTGGTTTCATACATGGGACATCACGTAATATTTCACAAGAAAATTAGGGCCAAAGCGTCCCAAAAGCATACATTGTGCATACAAGAAAAAGGGCATAGCAGTAAATAATAACATATAATAGAAGATAATGTCAAACAAGATGTAATAGAAAACAATGGTGGCATATAGTCCTATAAAGAAAATGATGCACATGAAGAACCCGTTATCATGTTAGAAAGATAAAGAGTATGTCAAGACATGCATATAGGAATGGAATAAGTAGTGTGCTAGTAAGAGTAGGAAGTAACATATGATGGAATAATAGTGTAGACATGTAAAATGCCGACATATTTAATAAATAAATAAAATTACTATTAAACATTATTAATTCCTAACATATATTTCCCTTATTACTAATTCTCCATTCCACAATTCCCATCTTGACCTTGTAATAATTAATCACAAGATTAATTATTTCTAACTCCTTCCTAACTTCCCACTAACCTCAATTAACATTTATATGAATGTATAAATCCTATCTACCTAACCACCTACTCTACAACTAGCCTCTCCATGTAATCACATCATTAAATCCTAATTAAACCTAAACTAATTTAATCCCACCTCCTCTATTTTTAGAGGCTTCTAATTCTAGAAGTCTCTCTAACTTTATACTCTAAAAATTGAATTTAAAATTCAATGGATATTTCTCCATAATTCTATAATTTTCTAATTCTAGAATTATTTATACTCTTCTATCTTCTCATTCAATACTAACCATTGATCTTCTATCTACTTGGAAAGATCCTAGCCCTCCATTTCTTCTTCCAAAAACTATAAATTGGCATGCCACCCTCCATGAAAGCAATCCTTAGAAATCATAATGATATACTACTAAAATTCCTACAAAGCTCTCTAATATCCATTTGCATATTTATCAAGCATCCATAAGCAATATTCAATCCACAAATGGGAAGTGCTATCCATTTACTTCCAAAATCTAAAGTGAAAAATTCTATCCAATCATCATGAGCACAACTACAACATCAAGGGAGGTTATTCGTTGGTAAGTTATAGGTATTTTTTCTATCTCCTTTTCATCTTTTCTCAATCTGAGGTAGTGTTTGAGGAATAGATGAAGGAAATCAATTTGGTTTTGGTTTCTAGTTTGCGTATATATCTAATCACTTTTTGGCATCTACATTCTAGTGCCTACAATGGTGCTTTGCCCCAATATTTATCTTTATTTTAGTTAAATACATTGAGTAACATGGGATGTGCAAGTTTTGTGAGAATCTAACCTTGTTTGCATAAATGTTTTTCAAATTTCATGTTCAAATTTCGTTTCCACGCTAACTTGATCGAAATGTAGCTAATTATTTTTCCTTTGACCACGGACCCTTATAGGCAATAAATTCCTTTCCAAAATGACCCAAAAATAATCAAGTTTAAAAGAATGCAATAAAAACCATAATCATAGTGCACACAAAGTTGTTGATGGAGTTCGAAGAGAGTGCTACATCTCTGGATTCAAAATATTGAACCGATTTACTATCTACTTTGAAATTGCAACTCTAGTAAAAAATATAATTGAGGCTATAATAAATAAAAGGATAGAAGAATAAGAACCTTATACATGACCACCAAGTGTTAATACCCCAACTTATGTAGTAGATTAGATCTCCAATGAATCCTCAAGAACAAGAATATCCTCAATGACCACTGAGTGACAATATCCCGACATATGTAGCATATTTGATCTCCCCGTGTGTGAACTACCCTTTGGCTCCAAAATTTTGAATCTAGGTGCTCTACTACTTTCGGTGAGCTAATAATAAATCTTGTAATAATGAATACCTAAATGCCTCCATTGACGGTTCCAAGTCTCTAGATATGATCAGACAACAAGGATTCTCCTTCACTCTACTATGCAAAGCTATGATCGATCCAATGCCTATTGTTGACAATGACCTCCTTTCATTTTGTTGAATGGTGTTGGTCCAAAAATATGTCGTGAGAGCAGATCTATGGATAGATGAGCCAATAGTGTGCAGGGCATAGCCCCTCTTTGAGATAGCAAAGTGAAACTGGTTTATTGCTATTCTATCGGCAGGAATATTGTGCAAGTCTCACAATATTCTGCCTTCAGGGGTTTGGGATCTCATCCCAGTAGGGGTATTTCCAACTGCGAAAAGAAGGGAATGAAAGGAAGGGCAAAGAAAGATCAGATTCAAGGGAGAAAAGAAATGAATTCCAAAGCAGAAGGATTAGAAGGATTATGTTTTGGGATTGGTAATAAGTGGAGCCAAACCTACTTGCATAAACGAACAGAGCAATACTGATGGATAAATGACAAAAAGGTAGAGATAGATTTAACAGAATAAGCACATAAACCTGACGTAAGAAAGATTAAAATGCTCATAACACGCATATTCAACACAAAGTCTTAATATTTGTATTAATATATTTTCTGTTACAAAAGCTCAAAGTCTTTTCTTCCTACTTCTATTTTTCATCTGAAAGATATCCACCCCTTGAATACAACAAGCATTCAAGTATATATAGAAGAAGGAGAAGAGAGAAGACAAAAAGAAACCAATGACTTAATTACAAAGTACCTACAAAATATCTAAAAGTCAACTATTGAATTTTGGCACTTGGTGGATGACATCATCCCATGGTGTAACATGGATGATGTCATCGTTTGTGCCAACATACTCTTAGATATTTACAAAAAGAAGATCGAGAGGAAGGAGACTATTCATTGTCCTCTCGCGGCCGAAAAGGGGTGTCTTGCTTCATTTGCTCGGGAGGGTGATAAGGAACTGGGCCCGATATTCCATGAACTTTCTAATCATGGGCTGAAGTTGATCTTGGGCAGGATCCTTGTGACGGTCACTTAGAACTTCACAAGTTTCCCACTCCTCTGTGACCTTTTCCAGGAGCTTGGAATAGTCGTTTCCTACCTCTATCAGATACCCTATGAAGTCACGACAGGCCAAAAGGTTGTTGATGGATTCGGTGTCAAAGGTGACTTCTGGCCCCAGCCCCTGCGAGATGATCTCCTTGAAGATCCGAATAGTTTCGTCTGCCTTCCTCAAAGTGAAAGAAGGAGTGAGCAAGCCTGGGAAATTCTCAGGATGATCTGCTCCATCTAGGTGCATAGCCTCCAAGGCCTCCTCCTTGACTTTATCTATTTTTTCTAGGACAAACTCCAACTGATCGACCCGGTAGTCTAGAGTAGAAAGGATTTTGTTGGGGGCTCTGGGGTGATCGAAGACACCGAACTTGACTAGATCTTCGACTGAACAGTCGAGCATTTTCTGGAAGGTCTCATGCTGTAGCCTAGCATGGTCCAACTCTTCAGAGATGGGTCCCGCAATCACCTGGAGTGCCTTGTTCCCCCGATCGATATTCTGATACAATTCGGTGAACCTGACGATTACTCCCTCACTTTCCTTGAGGATTTGGTCTCTCCAGGCGGATACTGCCATACCCTGCTCACCAATTTTGGCGTATTCATTTATCTTATCCTGGCTCAGGGGCTCAGGAGTTTCGGCGCAATTGTAGGAGGTGCACTGCCCATTTTCTACAAGACGTGGAGAAGATGCTTATTTTGCTCCTTTAATAGCCTCTTTTCTTCCTTTGCTTCCTGGAGCTTCTTGCAAAGGGCATCGACTGCAGATAGGGCTTCTCCCTGAAGGCTTTCAGAAGACGTTCCCATTGTGACTTGGGTCACTGTATAATCTGTCGGAGACAGATCTTCTTTACTCTTGGAAGGATTGGGATACACGATCTCCATTACTCTCTCCCCCGATGCACTCGAGAGAGAGCGGGTTATGGGCTTTTGCTTCTTAGCCCCTTTTGATGGGATGATAGAGAAGTCCATCGGTGTGATAGGGACTTTCCTCTTATGTTGGCTCAGGTGCTGAGAGATCCAAGCTGGACTTATGGGAGTGGGATCAGAAGTGGAAGAGGGGGCAGTTGCAGTAGTTGAAGGGAAGTGGGTAGAGACACTTGGTGGCGGCATTGAAAGAGAGGCCAGCGAAGTGCTCACGGGAGGAAGGGATATTGCGGGGAAGTAGATGCAAGAATGGAAGGGAGCTGAGAGATGAGAGAAGAAATGGTGGGAGACATCTCCGCGAGAGAGGATAAGATGGAGGAAGAGGAAAGGGGAACAATGGAAGATGGGGAAGAAGATACGACCAAAGGGATGGTCATTTGAGCCACGAGAGGAGGGGGAAGAGGAGAAAGAGAAGGGAGAGAAGGAACCTCAGTAGTTGTAGTAGTGGCAACACTGAGTGGATGTGCCCATCGGAACATCTTCGGCCGCTTCTTTCTCTGGAGATAACAGGCTCACAACCTGTTCTTGTGTGGTGGAAGGGGGACTCTCAGGAGCTCCTTCTTGAGCAGAGCTTGGTTCTCCCTCTTTGTCCTTACCTTTACCCTTTGGAAAATGTTTTGGCCTAATAGGTGTGTTGCCCAAAGGGGACGTGGTTAAATCTAACTCGAGGTACATAAGACCATTCATCCTATACCAGTGCTCTGTCCGCCGCAATGTCTCCTTGACCCTTTCTTCAATATTCGGGGTGCTTTTGTTCTCGTCGATTGCAGCAAAACGCGGCCTTGTCCCCATCTGTGTCAAGATACACCTGATCAATTTCTTGATTGGTAGTTTGATAACCTTTTGGGACAATGGCCACGCCGTACTAAATGATCTTTGCTAGGGCCAGGTGAGAGTGGTACTTTCTTCTGAGTTTGACCTCGTGGTACAAGTTGATGTAGATATCCTCGATTTGTGGAATGTGGATTGGATCGAGTTTTACCTTGGGAAGGCAATTCCTTGGATCAAAAGTGGGCCTGGCCGAGAATTTGTGCTTTAGAATGAGTAGTTCTAGATCTCGTAAACATTTCCCGGGCTTTGTGATGAGAAACACAGTATATCTCGCCACTTGTGAGGGGGAAAGGAGTTCCACCCTTCTTCCTCTTGAAACATTTCTCATGATAGGTTATGAGCTGTCTGCGGACAACTCTAACAGGATCAACTTGGGGCCGACATATCTCAAAAATTTGGTGGGCTCCCAAGAAGTTTTCCACTGCGACATAGGTGAAGGTGGGGAATTGGGTAAAGCTCCCGGTTCTCGATTCTTGCAGTGACAATGCTCTTGGTCGTTCGACCGTGAGTCATGTTTGGCCTCAAAAGGCAGATGACGTTGTAGAAGAAAGCATCGTTAATCTTGGTAAACTACGGGATGCTATTCTCCAGCTTCAGCTCTGGGTAGTACTCATATATTCTCACTTGGGGCCAAACCCCGCATCGGCTCAATGCTGGATAATCCCTCTCTAAGGCTGCAGCATAAACTATGTAGGAGTTCATGTAGAACCTCCCCATTGTGGTGAGTTGTTGGAGCTGCTCGGATATGGTGCTGCTTATGATCTCCGCCCACTCGAAGCGTTGATCTGGTACGTTCTTGTTCATAGTTTCAAAGTACCTGAGCATCCATTTGTGAAAGTAATGGGCGTCAGAAAGCCCAAATACTCTACTCAAGAACGTGATAGTGTCACTCAGTTCCTCGGAGAAGTCACTATGGTGAATAACCTGTGGCCATCTGGTTATCACCTTCTTGTTCTTTAGGTAGACCTCATTCATGAGCTGCATGCACTGGTCTTCATTATCCTCCCATGCCTTAATGTAGTCTTCTTGGCTCACGGCCATGAAATGCCGGTGGTGAGGGATGCCAAGCATGATTTCAAAATGTTGGGCGTAAGGTCGATTATAACCTTGCCCTTTTCATTTTTATTGTAGCAGCGGGCCACTACCATCATGAATTCATTGTTTATTGCACTGACGGGATCCCTCTGGAAAAATGTAGACCATTGCCCACCAGTTTGTCCATCCAAGGACTTCCTGTGACTCTTCTGGTTCTGGCCCAGAAATCTTCCATGTCAATGTGACCGAGCTCAGAGTCTCTTATATCCAGGTCACATTCTGCCTGGGACTCGGGCATTCTGACCCTCTGATACTTGTACTTCATCTCTTCCTCTGTAAGTTTAGCTTTTCCCTTTGATTTGGTCGGCCTCTTGCTTGATGTAGACATATGTGGATCAGAGTTCAGTTGCTGATCTGCAAGGAGGAGCGAAGTCCAACGCAAAAGAGCCATGTTAGCCGTCAGATCTTCCATTAAAGCATTGACAGAATGAAGAGTTAGTAATTTTAAGGCCTCTGGGCGCAGGGCGCAAGGACACTGCAGGCTGCAGGGTTAATAGTATGGCACACAGAAGGAGGGTGTTACAAGGAAAAATTAGTGCCAAAAGGCACAGGGCGTAAGGACACTGCAGGCTGCAGGTTAATAGTATGGCACACAGAAGGAGGGTGTTACAAGGAACAAATTAGTGCCAAAGGGCGCAGGCGCAAGGATGCTTCACATGACATTTTTGTTATTATAAGTAGAAGTGCGCCTGCGCCATTCATATGGTTTTATATTGGGCGCAGATAATTTTCATGTTACACGGGGACAGGATGCGCCAATGGCACATATATTTTTCATGTTACATGGAACTTTGGTGCGCCGAAGGGCACAGGGTTGATGTGTGTAACATAGGCTTTATGTGCACAAAAGGGGAACTTGGCGCGCACAGGGAAGGCTTGCATGACATTGTGTTGCTGTAAGAGGGGATGCACTTGCACCATTGTTAGGATTTACTCGGTTTCACATGGCGCGGGTAATTTTCATGTGTCAGCGTAATCGATGTGCCTTCTTGGTGCAATTGTATTTTATGTAACAGGCGTGGCGAATGCGCCAAGAGGAAAAAGTAGTCCAAAATGGATTGTTAAGTTTTCTTCTCTCCCTGATGGGTTTGAGTGTGTTTTTAGGCCATTTCCTTCAGGGATTCAGACGGTGAAGGGGCGCAGTGAAGAGATCCAGGTTGGATTTTTGAGGCGGAGCCCTCTTTAACAGCAGATCTGGAAAGAGGGATGGAAACAGCTTAGGGAGAGAGATTGCAAGAACAACAGGTGAGGGAGGGTTTCATGGCCTCATAGATCCATTGTATCCTACCACACAAACAACCAACAAAAAGAAAACACAAGAGAAACAAGGACCACTCACCCGGAATATATAGAACGTGAGAGATGAAGTGGGGTCCATGAACGCGACACGAGGATGACAGGCGTGCTGACAGGTGTAGAGGAATAAAATTATCACGTGTTTTCAATTGTGAAAGTGACAGGGCGGATGCACCTATATATAGGCAAGGGTGTAATAAATGCGCCAACCACTTTTTCAAGTGGCGCACCAAAACACGTGTCGACACGTAAAACTTTGTGCCCTTTGGCGCAGATAAACACATGTCAACATGAAATTATGTGTGCCTTTGGCGCGTTTAAAGGACTGGCAACACTAGATTTCGAGCGCAGAGGCGCACCAAAACACAGTGTAAATTTTGTGTTGTTGACATGAAGGCGCATGCACCTTGGCGCAGGCAGGAAAGGCACATCATGGGGAGGCGTAACAATTATTGTTTCAACACCTCAAAGGGTGCGCCAAAGAAAATGAAGAGGGCGCAGATAAATTTTGTGTTGCACAGACAAAAGGTGCGCCTAGCAAAAAAGGACCAAAATGACTAAGTTCGGAAAACTGGATTTCCCGGAAGGGATTTTAAGATCATTCCGAACACTAAGGGACCCCGTCACGGGACCGAAACAAAAATTTGGTAGGGTTACCTGTAAAATTGCCCTTGTCAATTTTACGGGATAACAACTGGCTCTTTCTGGGGACTATCTTTGAGTGAAACTTAAGGGTAGAGAATCCCAAATTTTCATGTGCCTATCCATTGGGCAAGAGAGTCAAAAACAAGGGTGAAGCCAAAAGAAAACACACGATGAAAGAAAACACATGACAAAATCAAACTGTACAAAGAAGAGAGCAAGCTCTACTTCCTGAATATTTTGAGATGCTGCCCGCTTTAGGGAAGCGGGAGATCAGTTCCATCTAGATATGAGAGATAAAAGCTATTCTCTCTCAAGTTGAGCCGTTTGATCTTGAAAGGTCCTCTCCACAGGGAGTTAAATTTTCTGTGCATGCCCTTTAGCTCTTTTCGTTTGTCCCACAAAAGGATGAGGTCTCCCACCTGGAACTCTCTTTGCTTAGCTTTTTTATCGAATGCAGTCTCTTGAATTGATTCTGATGTTAGGTGATCCTGTCGGCCACTCTTACTCTTTTTTCTTCGAGATCTACTAGATACATGATCCTCTTTTCAAGAGAATTTTTTAAAGTCTCATCTTCAATCACTCGTGCTGCGCAGAGAGCAGAAGTTACTGCAAAAATGGGAAGTTTGGCATTGATCCCATATAACACTTGAAAAGGTGACTTACCGAGGGACCTCTTTGGAGTAATACGGTCTACCGACAAGGCGTCATACAATGACTTGTGCCACGCTCGCTGATTCTTATTGACTAGCTTTCGTATAATGGTCACTAAGTTTTTATTACTTGATCTCAAAACCAAATTTAACTAAAGCAATCAGCACACACATTTTTCTTGCTTTGTATTGATTTTCGATTTAAATTTGTGCATTATTTCTTTTTGTATTTTTAATAAAAGAATAAAAACTTCAAGCAAATCTTGTAAATACTTGAAAGAAATGAAGAGGATTCACCAAAGAACGTGATGCAAGAATTGATAACGGAGTTCGGCGCTGAGGCCTACGTCTCCGGGTCCTATTGAATGGGACCGATCTATTAAAATCTTGAAAATAATCCTTTACAAAGAATTCTACAAAATTCGAGACCTTCTCACAATCTTCCTCTCGCTAAAAATAACAGGGCTTGCTTTTTACATCTCCTCTAAATTCCACCGTTAGCTCAAGATATGAGCAATACAATATTTCTACACGGTCCAAATGCCTTACAAATAGAATATCACCCTATTTATATTGTTTATGCGCCTCCTGGTATGATGGTGGGTGCTTATATTTTTAGTCGGCCCACTCGAGTTCCATTCCCCTCCTTGGCTTTTGGCTTATCCTTGGGATCATTATCCCACATTTGGCGCATGAAGACTAGGACAAGGGTTAATAAGGTAGGTGGGCGCAGTTTTTAGAATGGCTAGAAAGCCGCCTTAGCCTATGTGATAGGCGCTTGATTTGGGGATGCGCATTTGTTTGATGGCACATGGTTTAATTTTAGGTGCTTATCCCATAGCATATGCGGTGGACAGTTTAAACAATTGCATGAAAAGTGGGATGGATAAGGCGTTGAATAGAATAGCAAATGCGTGGAAAATGCAAATAAGTTATAAGGCGTGGGTAATTTAAATCATACATGCCCAATGTCCCACATGCATGGCGCAAAAGGAAATATAGAGGTTTATATACACAAGTTGGTTGAATGGTTAAATGAGAAGGAGGCCAAGGCACCCCTCCATAATCGAGTGTGTCGAACCTGGCTGAGGGCCCCACCGAAGTAAATAACGGGTCCATTTGTCCGAGATCGAGTGTCCAAGACAGGCGTTCCAAAACCCATTTTTTTAATACGTCACACAATTCGTCCACATGTCGCAATATGATCGCAACACTTGGTGAGCGTGCACATGTCCAACCTGCACAAAACTCTAAAATTCACCAGCTTGCCCAAAAATTTCATCCAAGTACTATAACTTTTGCAAACGAGCTCTGCTTTCCTGCCAAACAAGCATGCGTCGGAGTTGTATAATTTTTCCCCACACTTTAAAAATGACTCGCAACAATTTGAGAAGATCTTAGATTGGTGTTTCTCTGAGGATCCTCTGGATCATTCCTCCCCAGCGAGAAACTTTTGGACCCCAAAAGTCAACCTAATTGGTGAATAGGTGAGGGTATTTCTCCCTCACCTTTCCTAGGTTCCGTCCATTTTTCCTTGTTCGGATGCATTCCTTTGAACCCAACACGAAGATACTCAATATCACCTCTTCGCAAAGTTCTTACTTTCTTGTCCAAAATGATGTCTTCCCGCAACTCATCAAGATACTCAGGAGTAAAATCATCAATGGAAGGCATAATGTTAGAATCATCATGATCAAAAATCATAGGTGGTTCATACAATCTTAAGTTCTCAACATTTACAATTGTGTAGATTTGCATATATGGAGGTAAATCTAACCTGGAAAGCGTTATTACCAATTTTTCCAATATTTGGAACGGACCATACCGTATAGGTTTCAATTTTTACCTTCACCATCGGTCTTTCCTTGCTTTGATGTGAAGCCAAACTGAATCACCAACTTTGAACTTGTGATCAGTTCTATGTTTATCATGCCTAGCTTTGTACTTAGCACAGATTTTCTCCAATTGTTCATGGACATACTTGATGAACTGTTGTATTCTCTCGCACAAATCTTTTAGCCTTGTCAGAATCACTTGCACTATTAACAACAGTTTCATGTCCATAATATATATCTAATGGAGAATTAGGCAGATATCCATAACAAGTCTCAAATGGAGACTTCAAAGTAGAAGAATGTAAGGCACGATTATAAGCATGTTACACATAATAAAGATGTTCATCCCACAATTTAGGATGTTTGTTACTATAGCCCCTAAGTAATTGTACCACTGTGCGGTTTACAACCTCTATTTGACCATCAGTCTGTGGATGAAAAGCAGTGCTCTTTTTCGGTTTGTGTCCATTAACCCCACAATGTTGACCAAAATTCCCAAGAAATCTAGAATCCCGATCGAGATATGATTGAAGTAGGTAAACCAAAATGAACCCAAACAAACTAAAAGAATAAATGTGCAGTTCCCTCACCGGTTATTTGTTTAGTACAGGAACCAATACACACATTTTGCTAAATCATCCCACTACCACATATAGGTAATCATGTTTTTCCGTGTCATGGGCAAGCCTCCTACAAAGTCCATGGAAACACTTTCCCAAGGCCATGTTGGAACGGGAAGAGGAGTGTAAAGTCCTAATTTCCTGTTACTTGGCTTGCTTGTGGCATAAAGAACACATCCCTTAATATATCGGTTTACATGTTCATGCATTCTAGGCCAATAGCAATATTTTTGTAAATGTGCAACTGTCTTACTAACACCAAAATGCCCTGAAATAAGAGAAGTATGTGCTTCCCTAATCATATGCACACGCTCATTTTCTAGAATACAAAGTTTACCAGAATGATATAACAATCCTTCATGCAAATGATAATCTTTTTCTCCTACTTGTTTCCCACTTACTAAATCCTCATACACTTCTCTAAAATCAACATCATTTGTATATTGTTCCTTGTAACTAACATGAGCCAAAGAACTATGCTTGTAAGAGGACAGATGCTATTACCACCGGTGGTCTAGATAACATGTCGGTAACCTTGTTTTGAATACCTTTTTATACACGATTACAAGATGAACTTGTTGCAAAAATCCCATCCACCGAAATGTCTAGACTGCTGCAATTTGGTTTGTGTTTGTAAATATTGAAGCGGTTGATGGTCAGTATGAACAATTGTTTATTTTCCCATTAAATAATGCTTCCATTTTTAACACTTTGAACCAAAGCATACAATTCTTTATCATAAGTTGGATAGTTTCTTACCGCACTTGTAAAGGTTTCGAATGGTAACACAATTTGTCGCTTGTTTTGCATCAAAATCCGCCCCCATTGCGTAGTCACTAGCATCCATCTCAATCTCAAATGAATGTTGTAAATCTGGAAGTGCCAAGATCGAAGCGGTACTTATATTCTCTTTTAGTGTATCAAATGCTTTTTGTTGTTTTCCTCCCCACTGAAAGACCTGTTTAATACTTGTCAAAGCATGCAAAGGAGATGCAATATATGAGAAGTTAGCAATAAATTTCCTCCATCTTGAATCAAGGTCTAGAAAACTTCTAACTTCCGTCACATTTGTGGGTCTAGGCCATTTCACAATAACCTCTATTTTTGCAGGATCAATTTTCAATTCTCCATTTCCTACAATATACCCCAAGTAAATTAAAGATGTTTTTCCAAATTCACATTTTGACATCTTCAAATACAATTTCTCTCTCCTTAGTGCATCTAAGACTTTCTGGATGTGTTTAATATGTTCATCCCATGATTTACTGAAAATAAGAATATCATCTAAGTAGACAATAACGAAATTATCAATGAATGGTCTAAAAATTTCATTCATAACTCTCATGAATGTTGCCGGTGCATTGCACAAACCAAAAGGCATCACTAACCATTCAAACAATCCCTGTTTCATTTTAAAAGTAGTTTTCCAAACATCACCTTCTGCAATTCTTACTTGGTGATAACCACTTCTTAAGTCTAACTTAGTGAAATAAATTGCATTTCTTAATTGATCCAGTAAATCATCTATTCTAGGAAGAGGGTAACGATTCTTTATAGTAATCTTGTTTAAAGCACGGAAATCAACACACATTCGCCAAGTTCCATCCTTCTTAGGAACCAATATAATTGGTGAACCACATGGGGATGTACTTGGACGAATTATACCTTGAGCCAAAAGTTCCATTACCTGTCTCTTGATTTCCTCGTTCTCTACTACTGACAACCTATACATTCCGATATTGGGAAGAGGTGCATCTGCTAGCAATCGTATCTCATGTTGAACCCATCTTTTGGGAGGTAGACCTTGTGGATCTGAAAAACATCATCAAATTGAGAAACAATTTTTACCAATTCATCCTTATGTTTTAGATCGCAAGTCTCAAAAGCCATTTCATTTTCTTTTTCCTTGGCTTTGACCACCATGAGCACAAAACTTTTGCTTGAGTTTACAAGCCTTTTCATTTGACCTGCAGTCACCAAGGATAGATTATTCTTTTCACGGTGAGCTCTAATAATAAACTCAATTCCATCCTTTACAAGCAAATATTTATTTTCTTCCCTATAGAAGATTTCTTTACGATCATACAAATAAGGACTTCCCAAAACCACCCCACAAATATCCAAAGGAACTACATCCAATTCAACCTCATCAATAAACTTGTCTGTAATGGAAAATCTGAAAGTACAAGTTTTAGTTACCTGCAGTTTTGCATCATCACAAACCCAGCCCAAAGGATAAGGCTTGGGATGTGGTTTAGTTTTGAGTCCTAGTTTCTTCAAAACCTCCTCAGAAATTAGATTAGCTTGAGATCCACTATCAAAAAGAGTATCAATTTTCGTATGCTTTGAAATTACTCTAATGTGGAAAAGCTCATTTCTTTTCTTATCGTCAGGTGTACTTTGTTTACTAGAAGAAGATGCAACATCTGAAATGCTATTGTTGGAAATTGAAAGAGTGGACTTACCTTGTAAACCCATAGCTGTGATTTTGGTTTCATCACCTGAATCAGAACCAAGATCATGCACTACAGTGTTTGTTTTCTTTTCCTTTCCTTTCTTAACCATCCATTTGGGCTTCTTTTCAGGATGTAATTTCCAACATTTAGACTCATCATGGTTTTTTTTACAATGATTGCAAAATGGTTTTTCATCTTCCTTCTTAATGAAGAGAGTTTGTTTTATGCTTACCCTTTCCTTTTCCTTGTTCTTTCGAACCTTTTCCTTCGATTGCTTGTTCTTCTCGATTAAAAGAAGATAAATAGGACTCCTTTGTCATTTTCCCTCGTGCTTCCGTATGGGTTGATTGAACACATCTTGCATCAAGATTAGTAGGACCTAAAACAAGTATCATATGCCTTAGATAACTATGCAATCCACCAATATATTTGAGCAGTGTTTCTTCTGTGTTTAGGGAAATTCCCAGAATTAGAGCCCTTTTCCTAAATTATTGTGTGTATTCTTGAACACTTTGTCCCTTAGTTTGTCTTAATGTTTGCCAATCCATCATAGCTTGTTGCTTATAACCTAGAGGATAAAATTGTTGCCTAAGATTTGAAACAAATTCAGACCAAGAAGTGATTTCTTTACCTTTTTTTTCTTCCACTTCCTGAAGCTTACTCTCCCACCAAATGAGTGTTGTTCCACCCATCCGAAGAGTTTCCAGATGAATCTTTGCTTCATCATCAACAATTCTCTGAACCCTGCAATATACTTCTATTTGCTTGACCCAGTTATCCAACTTCTCTGCATTTAGCTCTCTAGTATACATAGGCAATTCAAACTTGATATCTAACTTTAATGAAAGAAAATCAGATTTAAAAGAGTCTCTTTTTGGAATGTCAGAACTAGAGCTTTCTTCTTTCTTACCTTCTCTAGTCCCCTTTTCCCTTTTCCTATCTTGGTACATTTCTTCCACCATTTCCTTCATCTTGTTGGAAGGATTGGCGATTTAAAGTTTTGTTCCACTTCCTCTTGATCCTCCATTGTAGGACTTCGAGATCGCTCCTGTACCAATTTTGGGATCCTCTTCTACTAATTATCCTTCACCCTTCTTAGACCGGGACCTTGTTAACATTCAACACAAAAACTTGCAATCCAAAACACATTAAATCGAACCAAAATCACGAAACCAGCTCTGATACCAATGATCTGAAAACCAAATTTAACTAGCAATTGTGTACACACATTTTTCTTGCTTTGTATTGATTTTCGATGTAAATTTGTGCATTATTTCTTTTTGTATTTTTAATAAAAGAATAAAAACTGCAAGTACTATGCAAATATTGAAAGAAATGAAGAGGATTCACCAGCAACGTGACGCAAGAATTGATAACGGAGTTCGGCGCTTGAGGCCTACGTCTCCGGGTCCTAGTTGAATGGGACCGATCTATTAAAATCTTGAAAATAATCCTTTACAAAGAATTCTACAAAATTCAGACCTTCTCACAGTCTTCCTCTATCGAAAATAACAGGGGTTGCTTTTTACATCTCCTCCAAATTCCACCGATAGCTCAAGATATGAGCAATACAATATTACTACACAGTCCCGAATGCATTACAAATAGAATATCACCCTTTTTATATTGTTTATGCACCTCCTAGTATGCTGGCTGGGTGCTTATCTTTTTACTCGGCCCACCCAAGTTCCATTCCCCTCCTTGGCTTTTGGCTTATCCTTGGGATCATTATCCCACATTTGGCGCATGAAAGACTAGGACAAGGATTAATAAGGTAGGTGGGCACAGTTTTTTGAATGGCTAGAAAGCCGCCTTAGCCTATGTGGTAGGCACTTGAGTTGGTGCGCATTTCTTGGATGGCGCATGGTTTAATTTTAGGCGCTTATCCCATAGTATATGCGGTGGACAGTTTAAACAATTGCGTGAAAAGTGGGATGGATAAGGCGTTGAATAGAATAGCAAATGCGTGGAAAATGCAAATAAGTTATAAGGCGTGGGTAATTTAAATCATACATGCCCAATATCCCACATGCATGGCACAATAGAAAATATAGAGGTTTATATACACAAGTTGGTTGAATGGTTAAATGAGAAGGAGGCCAAGGCACCCCTCCTTAATCGAGTGTGTCGAACCTGGCTGAGGGCCCCCAGCCAGTAAATAGCGGGGTCCATTTGTCCGAGATCGAGTGTCCAAGACCGGCGTTCCAAAACCCATTTTTTAATACGTCACACAATTCGTCCACGTGTCGCAATATGATCGCAACACTTGGCGAGCGTGCACACGTCCAACCTGCACAAAACTCCAAAATTTGCCAGTTGCCCAAAAATTTCAGCGGGCTATAACTTTTGCAAACGAGCTCCGTTTCCTGCAAACAAGCTGTCGTCGGAGTCGTATAATTTTTCCCCACGCTTTAAAAATGACTGCAACAATTTCTGAGAAGATCTTAGATCGATGTTTCTCTGTGAGGATCCTCTCGACGGATCATTCTTGGATTCTCGCCGACCATTTCCTTGGGGGTAATAATCTGAGGTGTGAGCCAAGGTTATCCCGTATTCATAGAAAAAACTAATAACTTCCCATGAAGAGAAGTTGGAAGCATTATCAACAACAATCTTGCTTGGAACGCCAAACCTGACAATGATATTTTATTTGATGAAACTGCAAACAACCTTGGAAGTGGCATGCTTGACAGGTATGGCTTCCACCCATTTCGTGAAGTAATCTATTGCTTTGTCGAGACATAACTATGTTCGCACTCGATTGGGGATTGAGTGCACCGATAAAATCAATTCCCCATTTCCTGAATGGTTCATCAATGACGACCACTGCCCGAGGGGAAAACAGCCAATTTTGGATTACCAACAAATTTTGGTAAGACTCACACTTTGCTACCTGTGTCATCTTTGGAAAAGCGTTGGCTAATAGTACCTAGCTCGGATGATCTTGTGTGCCATCATGGAAGAGGAGAAGTGACCACCATAGGCTGAATCATGAAAACTTTGAAGTAACTTTGTCTGTTGTGGTTTGTCAACACATCGCAAGAAGATGCCATCTATTCCGCATTTGTATAAACTGTCATCCCAGATGACATATCTGGCTACTCTGAGCTTTATAGCACACTTCTCCTTTGTAGTTAGATGAGCTGGGCATTCACCATAAGTGAGAAAGAAAGCAATATCGAATACCATTCGTCGCTGGTCGTGACAAATAGAACCATGGGTAGTGAATCAGCTTTCTCCAGTTGGCTTTGTGCTCCATTGGTGCAATCATCTTTTCCGTCAGGGTCTTCTGAACCTCGGTTTTCAGCCATGAGCTGACAAAGGCCCTTGCCTCTTACTAGCTTGGTTGGTTTTATATCTAGATCATACTCCTGGACCTTTGCGATCCAATTCCCTCACAAACCCCCTAACTCCTATTGAGTTAAGATGGATTTGATTTCTTTGTGTCGTGGAACTGGAACTACCGTATGAGAGTTTAGAATGTAATACACAAGTTCTTGACTTGCTTTGAAAATGGCGAAGGCATGCTTTTCCAACTGAGACATCTTCAATTCATGAGGCTTGAGGGGGAACTCATAAACGCAATCGGGGATTCAACATCCTTAGAATTCTTTTGCATTAGGATAGCTGACACTGTATGCTCAGATGCATAACTATACATGATAAATTTTTTGGAGAAATCAGGACATACCAAGATTGGCGCATGAGCGACGGAGGCTTTTATCTCCTCGAATGAATTCTTTCCTTCTTCGCTCCACCTGGAAAGCCGGTGACCCTTTCATCATGTTTGATATATAGAGAGTCTTCTCAAAGAAACCAGAACAAAGCGTCGAGAAAGTTTACTTTTCCAAAGAAAGAGTGAATGCCAGTCTTGCTTGTTGGTAAAGTAAGGCTCTGGATAGCCCTAACCCTTTCAGCATCTATCTTTTTTCCTTCTTTGCTGACTACGTGCCCCAGTAACTTTCCTTCTGTGACTCCAAAATGGACTTTTCGGATTCAGGGAGATCCCATGCTCTCGGCATCTGGCCAATACTTGCTCCAAATGATCACAATGATCATTTCACCATTTAGAGAACACAGTTAAGTCATCCAAATAAACTACGATGACCTTCCCCATTATACCTTTGAATGCGAAGTCCATTGCCCACTGGAAGGTGGCGCCAGCGTTAGTCAAGCCAAAGGGCATCCTGCTGTAGGCGAATGTACCCCAGGGGGTAGTGAATGCTGTTTTGAATTGGTCTTCAGGTGAGACTTCAATTTGATTGTAGCCAGAAAAACCATCAAGCATAGACAACATTTCTGATCCAGTTACTGCTTGCAGAACCTGATCCATTATGGGAAGGGGGTAGTTATCCTTTAAGGATGCCTGATTCAGGTTGCGAAAGTCTACGCAGATGCGTATCTCACCATTCTTCTTGCGTACTGGCACAATATTTGCAACCTAGGTACTGTGATGGATAGGAAAAATGATTCTCGCATCCAGCATTTTCTGAATTTCAGCCTGGATAGTACCCGAGACCTTAGGATTGTAGTGTCTCTATTTCTGGCAAAAGGGTTTGACACCTTCTTTCAACGGGATGTCATGCTAGATGTCTCTTGGCTTAAAATACTTTAGATCGGCATAAGACCATGCTAATACATCCATGTATTTCTTCAGCAATTTGACAAACTTCCACTTTTCTTGTGTGTGTAACATTTTCCGATGTTTACAAACTGTGGATGTTCCATAGTACCTAGATTGACCGGCTCGGTCTCTGGGGAGGAGTTAGGATTGTCTCACCTTTTCTTTCTGACAAAATGATCATGTCTGTCGAACAAACATTCTAGAGAAACCAAACCTTTTGGAATTTTATTTCCTTTGAGTTGACATATGCCATCGCTCCTTTTTGATTCATCGTCTTGATCAGTAAGATTCCCGGCATGCAAAAGTGGATCCTTCAAAATGAAGCTCTCTGAAATTTTCTAGCCTTTTCCAAAAAGGCAATAAGTTGATTGTCATCATTGAATACCTACCAGTGCTGAGAATTGTCTGGCACGCTTGGGCGGAAAACTACCTCAATGGTATACGCGTCTGTTTCAACCTGTGGTTGGGGAGCATGAGGGATGCTTGAGATGACTAATGAGTCGGCCATGTCGTTCTGAGCTCTCGGAATGGCTTTTATTGAAAAAGCATCAAATTCTTTGATGCTATCCCATACCACGTTGCGGTAATGTCTGAGCCTTTCATTCTTTACTTGGTATATCCTTTTTACTTGATTTACGACTAGCTCTGCATCACCTTGTAGTTTCAAATTCTTGATTCCTCTTTCTCTTGCGGCTTGCATGCCGAGTAGAAAAGATTCATACTCAGCAGTATTATTTGTATTGAAAAACTGCAACTTGAAGGAGAGAGGGATAATCTCGTCCTTGGGAGATATTAGCACGGCTCTAGTGCCGCATCCACTAGTCGTGCAACTGCCATCAAACTGTAATGTCCAGATCTTGTTAAGATCCTCTGCTTGGACGAGGACATCCATTTGGTCAGACTCAGTAGACAAGAAATAGTTTCCCATCCCTAATGATTATAAGAGAATTTGGGCTTTGGGGTCATCGGAGTTAGTAAAAGGTACTTCTTTTTTGATTTCAGCACCAACGTTTGCATTATACCTTTGACGGGGATTCTAGCCTTAGACCAGTCCATATGAATCTCTCCACCAACCTCGCTGCAAAAACTCCTTCCTAATAGAATTCCATACGCTTCTGGAATATTGGCAACAAGGACGGTCATCTTTACTCTTTTCTCTAGGAACGCCGCAAATGCAAACTGCGCGTCCTTGATTTGACCGATCAATGAGAACCTACTTGGTTTCCAAGGAATAACATTTGCCAAAAGGCTTGGTAAGGGTGAGGCCCAAAGCATGGGCAACTTTTACCGGCATGACATTATCAGAAGCCCCAGAATCAATTATGCAGTTGCTTAGTTTGTGGCCATTAATTAGGAGGGAGAGATAGAAAGGTTCTATCTTACCTGATGTAGAGGTCGAGGCAACGTTTATGCGGGATGAAGGAGGAGTAGAAAGGATTCCTTTCGGGAAACCTGAGCGGTTATGACAGCCTGGATTTGAATGTATTCAAGTTAACCTTACAAGCTGTTCGGGGTTTGACTGAAGATACTCGGCTTCAGACATTTGGATCTTGGTCTTTTTAGCATGATCAATAATGTCAAACGTGGCCAAGGGTTGCGTTGATGAAGAAATGAGTCCTTCATTTCACGGTGGTAGAGTAGGATTATTGGCCTTAATAGGAACATGAGAGGGCTGATTCGGAGGAGACACAGGGGAAAAATATTTTCTTGAAAAAGACCTAGTGACTGATTGAGCCGGAAGGGGATTACCTCTTTTTACGATGATTGGAGGAGTGTTTGACACGGATTTCTCTTTCTGCACCTTGGCAGCAATTTCTACCTCTTTTCCTTGCGAGCGGGTGAAAACAACATATGATTGTCCGCTTGCATACCCTTGGGTACCCTCTTCTTCATCAGATTCCCCCTCATCAAATTCCATATACCCGATAGTAGAGTCGCCAGTCGGTTCACCGACATCTTGATCATCTTCACCTGGCGATGAAGGTTCTTCATAATTTTGCTCTTCTTCTTCTTCAATCTCAGCTAAAGCATTGGCTGGAGGAGCCTCGAAGTGCCAATCATGGAGCAGCTTATAGGCAAACATGGCCTATAAGGGACGCTGTTGGAAGTGAAAGTTATTCATGGAATATCCTTAAGATGCGAGGAACTAGGGAAGCTTGAGCTAATCGCTTCTTTAATGCGAGCAAGTCATTCGCCATCTTTTGAAATGCTGGATCAGATGAAGTGGTGGGAGAAGGGATCAAGCTTTAAGCTTGGACGGTTCTCTTTTTAATTCGCCAGATATTAGCAAGTTATCTTCAATCCGTATGGCAGCAGCTTGGGCGAGGACCAAAGTAGCGACTTGTTCTTGCAGAGTAAAAACTTACTTTTGAGCTCATGGCATTTACGAAGAAGCACTTCTGATTTTCCGGAGTTGGAAGCATGGTAGGTGGGACACGGTTGATCAGTGAATTGAAACGGGTGATGAAATCATGCATAGTTTCATTGACCTCCTTCTTTAGATGAGTGATCTTTGATAGTAATGCGAATTCGTCTTCGAAAGGCTTATACCTATCTTCAAATGCAGCTCGTAATGTGGCCCAACTAGTAATAGATCCGGGCGGCAGATGTTGAAACCATTCCGCCGCAGGTCCTTGTAAGGTTTCTAGAAAAATGTGAACTGACACATCTTCATGGGTCACATCGAGGATATTGCATGACATGATGAATGCGAGATATATGTGAATTGGTGCTTTAGTTTCCACTCCTATCAAATTTGGGAAAATTATTTTGGTTTCCATGTGGGAGTGCATGAACAGGATGTGGCAAAGCCGCAGAGGGCCTGTAGCATTTCCCCATGGTACTGCCATTTGGACAGCCGGAAAAAGAACACATGCTGGGAGGATGGTCCCACTGAGCAACAAAGCACTGCAAAGTGATGTGGATGTTCCTGGTGAGAGATGCTTCCTTCATGGAGGTGAGACACTCCTGGACAACCGGTCGGCTAAGCTTCGGTGATGAGAAGTGTGCTGGTGTAACACTGAAGTTGTGCCTTTGAAGCAGATCGAAAGTAAGATCAACTTCTCCACGAGCTCTCCTGCTACGAGTAAATGGTTCACCTACCAGTGTACCTTCCAGATCTACAATTTTGGAGCAGATTTAAGAACTCTTTTTGATTGTACTTGCTGATTTTCTGATTTTTTGACAAAAATCAGCAGCATGCACTTTTCTGGATATTTAATTTTATCCCTCTTTTAACAACCGATTGCAGTTTTAATGATGATGATTAACGAGGATAAAACAATGGTAAAACTTAGTAAGCTGATTTTCAGATCTAGAGTTGACTTTTTAAAGAGTTTGAAATTTTTGGTAAAAGCATTAGAAACTCGGATATATGAAAAATACGAGGTTTTTGTAAAAACTCAGTGAACTAAAGATCTCTAACTAGTCCAGATCTATGGATCTCTGAAGAAAATTTTCAATTTGGAGCATTTTTGCAAAAATTGTGGATTTTAGACAAAAGTTAAAATTTGCAAACAGGCAGTGATTTTTGACTTTTTCTTGATTTTCTAACATACCACTATCATAGATCCGTTAGATCTCGCATTCGATCCCCAGAGAGTCCCCAAAAATGTTGGTCTAAAAATTTGTCGTGAAAGTAGATCTATGGATAGGCAGCCAACGATGTAATGCAGGCAGGCATAGCCCCTCTTTGAGACAAAAGCAAGCGGCCTGGTTTATTGCTATTCTACCGGCAGGAATCTTGTGCAAGTCTCACAATATTCTACCTTCGGGGTTTGGGATCTCATCCCAGTAGGGGTATTTCCAACTGTGAAAAGAAGGGAATGAAAGGAAGGGCGAAGAAAGATCAGATCCGAAGGGAGAAAAGAAATCAATTCCAAAGCAAAAGGATTAGAAGGATTATGTTTTGGGATTGGTAATAAGTGGAGCCAAACCTACTTGCATAAACGAACAGAGAAGTAATACTGATGGATAAATGACAAAAAGTTAGAGATAGATTTAACATAATAAGCACATAAACTGACGTAAGAAAGATTAAAATGCTCATAACACGCATATTCAAAGACAAAGTCTTAATATTTGTATTAATATCTTTTCACATAAAAGCTCAAAGTCTTTTCTTCCTACTTCTATTTTTCATCCTGAAAGATATCCACCACCTTGAATACAACAAGCATTCAAGTATATATATATAAGAAGGAGAAGAGAGAAGACAAAAGAAACTAACGACTTAATTACAAAGTACCTACAAAATATCTAAAAGTCAACTATTGACTTTTGGCAACTTGGTGGATGACATCATCCCATGGTGTAACATGGATGATGTCATCATTTGTGCCAACATACTCTTAGATATTTACAAAAGAATATCAAGAGGAAGGAGACTATTCATTGTCCTCTCACGGCCGAAAAGGGGTGTCTTGCCTGTCACATTGCTCAGAGAGAGGTGATATGGAATCGGGCCCGATATTCCATGAACTTGCTGATCATGGGCTGAAGTTGATCTGGGCGAGGATCTTGTGACGGTCCTAATAACTTCACAAGTTTCCCACTCCTCGTGACCTTTTCAGGAGCTTGGAATATTCGTTTCCTACCTCTATCGAGATACCCTATGAAGTCACGACGAGTGCCAAAAGGTTGTTTATGGATTCGGTGTCAAAGGTGACTTGGCCCCACCCCTGCAACGAGATGATCTCCTTGAAGATCCAAATAGTTTGGTCTGCCTTCCTCAAGGCGAAAGAAGGAGTGAGAAAGCCTGGGGACATTCTCAGGATGATTTGCTCCATCTGGTGCATAGCCTCCAAGGCCTCCTCCTTGACTTTATCTATTTTTTCTAGGACAAACTCCAACTGATCGACTTGGTAGTCTAGAGTAGAAAGGATTTTGTTGGGGGCTCTGGGGTGATCGAAGACACCGAACTTGACTAGATCTTCGACTGAACAGTCGAGAATTTTCTGGAAGGTCTCATGCTGCAGCCTAGCATGGTCCAACTCTTCGGAGATGGGTCTGTGAATCGCACAGGAGTGCCTTGTTCCCCGATCGATATTTTGATACACCGGTGAACTCCGACGATTACTCCCTCACTTTCCTTGAGGATTTGGTCTCTCCAGGTGGATACTGCCATACCGCTGCTCGCCGATTTTGGCGTATTCATTTATCTTATCCTGGCTCAGGGGCTCAGGAGTTTCAGCGGCAGTTGTAGGAGGTGCACTGCCCATTTTCTGCAAGGCGTGGAGAAGATGCTTATTTTGCTCCTTTAATAGCCTCTTTTCTTCCTTTGCTTCCTGGAGCTTCTTGCAAAGGGCATCGACTGCAGATAGGGCTTCTCCCTGAAGGCTTTCAGAAGACGTTCCCATTGTGACTTGGGTCACTGTATAATCTGTCGAGAGACAGATCTTCTTTACTCTTGGAAGGATCGGGATACGCGATCTCCATTACCCTCTCCCCTGATGCACTCTGAGAGAAGCGGGTTATGGGCTTTTGCTTCTTATCCCCCTTTGATGGGATGACAGAGAAGTCCATCGGTGCGATAGGGACTTTCCTCTTATGTTGGCTCAGGTGCTGAGAGATCCAAGCTGGACTTATGGGAGTGGGACCAGAAGTGGAAGAGGGGGCAGTTGCATTAGTTGAAGGGAAGTGGTCAGAGACACTTGGTGGTGGCATTGAAAGAGAGCCCAGCGAAGTGCTCATGGGAGGAAGGGATATTGCAGGGGAAGTAGTTGCGGGAATGGAAGGGAGCTGAGAGATGAGAGAAGAAATGGTGGGAGACAGCTCCGCGAGAGAGGAGAAGATGGAGGAAGAGGAAAGGGGAACAATGGAAGATGGGGAAGAAGATACGACTAAAGGGATGGTCATTTGAGCCATGAGAGGAGGGGGCAGAGGAGAAAGAGAAGGGAGAGAAGGAACCTCAATAGTTTTAGTAGTGGCAACACCACGAGTGGATGTGCCCATCGGAACATCTTCGGCCGCTTCTTTCTCTGGAGATAACGAGCTCATAACTTGTTCTTGTGCAGTGGAAGGGGGACTCTCAGGAGCTCCTTCTTGAGAAGAGCTTGGTTCTCCCTCTTTGTCCTTCCCTTTTCCCTTTGGAAAATGTTTTGTCCTGACAGGTGCATTTCCCAAAGGGGACATGGTGAAATCTACCCTGAGGTAGATAAGGCCATTCATCTGCCGCACTGCTCGTCATCGCCACAATGTCTCTCCTTGACCCTTTCTTCAATAGTCCTGGGAACTTTTGTTCGCCGATTGCAAAGCAAATGGCCATTGTCCCCATCCATGTCAAGATACACCTGATCAAATTCTTGATTGGTAGTTTGATAACCTTTTGGGACAATGGCCACGCCGTACTCAATGATCTCTCGCTGAGGGCCAAGCGAGTGGTCCTTTCTTCGAGTTCGACCTCGTGGTACAGTCGATGTAGATATCCTCGATCTCGTGGAATGTGGATTGGATCGAGTTTTTCCTTAGGAAGGCAATTCCTTGAGTAAAGTGGGCCTCGGCCGAAGTTTTTCTTTAGATTGAGCAGCTTCTAGCTCTACAAACATTTCCTTGTGCTTTGTGATGAGAAACGCATGTGTATCGCCACTTGTGAGGGGGAAAGGAGTTCTACCCTTCTTCCTCTTCAAACATTTCTCATGATAGGTTATGAGCTTTTGGACAACTCTAACAGGATCAACTTGGGGCTGGCATATCTCGGCAATTTGGTGGGCTCCCCGAAGTTGGCCGCTCTTGAGATAGGTGAAGGTGGGGAATGGGTAAACAACTCTCCCCACTTCTCGATTCTTTATGAAAATGCTCTTGGTCATTCGACCATGAGTCATGTTTGGCCTCAAAAGGTAGATGACGTTGTAGAAGAAAGCATCGTTAATCTTGGTAAACTGTGGGATGCTATTCTCCAACTTCAGCTCTGGGTAGTACTCATATATTCTCACCTGGGGCCAAACCCCGCATCGGCTCAATGCTGGATAATCCCTCTCCGAGGCTGCAGCATAAACTACGTAGGAGTTCATGTAGAACCTCCCCGTTGTGGTGAGTTGTTGGAGCTACTCGGATATGGTGCTGCTTATGATCTCCGCCCACTCAAAGCGTTGATTGGAGTACGTTCTTGTTCATAGTTTCAAAGTACCTGAGCATCCATTTGTGAAAGTAATGGGCATCAGAAAGCCCAAATACTCTACTCAGGAACGTGATAGTGTCACTCAGTTCCTTGGAGAAGTCACTACGGTGAATAACCTGTGGCCATTTGGTTATTACCTTCTTGTTCTTTAGGTAGACCTCATTCATGAGCTGCATGCACTGGTCTTCATTATCCTCCCATGCCTTAATGCAGTCTTCTTGGCTCACGGCCATGAAATGCCGGTGGTGAGGGATGCCAAGCATGATTTCGAAATGTCGGGTAGTAAGGTTGATTATAACCTCGCCCTTTTCATTTTTGACACATCTTGTGTCTTTATTATAGCAGCAGGCCACTACCATCATGAATTCATTGTTTATTGCACTGACGGGGATCCCTCCGAAAAAATGCAAACCACTGCCCACCAGTTTGTCCATCCAGGACTTCCCTGTGACTCTTCTCGGTTACGGCCCGAAAATGTTCCATGTCAATGTGACCGAGCTCGAGTCTCTTATATCCAGTCACATTCTCGCACGGGACTCGGGCATTCTCGACCCTCGATACTTATACTTCATCTCTTCCTCTCGTAAGTTTAGCTTTGGCCTTTGATTTGGTCGGCCTCTTGCTTGATGTAGACATATGTGGATCAAAGTTCATCGAAAAGAGCCAAAGTTAGCCATCGATCTTCCATTAAAGCATTGATGAGAATGAAGAGTTAGTAATTTTATGGCCTTCGAGTGCGGGGCATAAGGACACCGCAGTGCGGGGTTAATAATATGGTGCATAGAAGGAGGGTGTTACAAGGAACAAATTAGCGCCAAAAGGCGCAGGGTGCGGACCTTTGCAGTGCGGTGGTTAATAGTATGGTGCACAAAAGGAGGGTGTTAAAAGGAACAAATTAGTGCCAAAAGGCGTAGGGCGCAAGGATGCTGCACATGACATTTTTGTTATTGTAAGCAGAAGTGCGCCTGCACCATTCATATGTGTTTTATACTGGGCGCAGATAATTTTCATGTTGCACGGGGACAGGATGCGCCAATGGTGCATATATTTTTCATGTTACATGGAACTTTGGTGCGTTGAAGGGCGCAGGTTGATGTGTGTAACATAGGCTTTATGTGCGCAAAAGGGGAACTTGGCGTGGCGTAGGGAAGGCTTGCATGACATTTTTGCTGCTGTAAGAGGGGATGCGCCACGCCATTGTTAGGTTTTACTTAGTTTCACATGGTGCGGGTAATTTTCATGTTGCAAGCGGGATCAGTGTGCCTTCTTGGCATGAGACTGTATTTTATGTAACAGGCGTGGCGAATGCGCCAAGAGGAAAAAGCAGTCCAAAATGGACTGTTAAGTTTTCTTCTCTCCCTGATGGGTTTGAGTGTGTTTTTAGGCCATTTCCTTTAGGGATTCAGATGGTGAAGGGGCACAGTGAAGAGATCCAGGTCGGCTTTTTGAGGCGGAGCCCTCTTTAACAGCAGATCCGGAAAGAGGGATGGAAACAACTTGGGGAGAGAGATTGCAAGAACAACAGGAGGGGAGGGTTTCATGGCCTCATAGATCCATTGTATCCTACCACACAAACAACCAACAAAAAAGAAAACACAAGAGAAACAAGGACCACTCACCCGGAATATATAGAACGTGAGAGACGGGCGGGGTCCACGAATGTGACATGAGGACGGCAGCCCGTGACAAGTGCAGGAGAATAAAATTATCACGTGTTTTCAATTGTGAAAGTGACAGGGTGGATGCGCCTATATATAGGCAAGGGTGTAATAAATGCGCCAACCACTTTTTCAAGTGGCGCACCAAAACATGTGTCGACACGTAAAACTTTGTGCCCTTTGGTGTAGATAAACACATGTCAACATGAAATTATGTGTGCCTTTGGCGCGTTTAAAGGACTGTCAACACTAGATTTCGAGCGCCGAGGCGCACCAAAACACGGTGTAACTTTTGTGTTGTTGACATGAAGGCACATGCACCTTAGCGCAAGCAGGAAAGACACATCATGGGGAGGCGTAACAATTGTTGTTTCAACACCTTAAAGGGTGCGCCAAAGAAAATGAAGAGGGCGCAGATAAATTTTGTGTTGCATAGACAAAAGGTGTGCCCTAGAAAAAAATGACCAAATGACTAAGTTCGGAAAATTGGATTTCCCGGAAGGTATTTTAAGATCATTCCGAACACTAAGGACCGTCATGGGACCGAACAAAAATTTGGTAGGGTTAGAATCAGTAAATTGCCCTTGTCAATTTTACGATAACACACGGTAAGACAACCTCTTCATGGTGCTAATTTTATTCAAGTTTTGTCAGTGAGCTCAATGGTGAATAATGACCCTTCTTCAAAACCAACAAGGTGGATCTCGTGCTCTAGTGCATATCTAGTGCTTCATCACATCCCTTGGCTCCATGGCGCCTCTAGGCTCCAACAAGAGAATAAAGGTGTCAATTCAGAATTTGCAGGTGTTCACTAAGTAAATAGTAACTCTCGTAATTTTTACACGTGCCTATTAAATAATAGGACTTAATTTCATCTTGCCAATAATAATAATCAGTCATCAATGAATAATGATGATGATGCCTATATTAGTACAATATAGGACATTATCTTTCCATATGCCTATACTATTACAATATAGGTCATATAATAACCATGCTTATACTAATACAATATAATCCATCTTATCCCTCCATAATATCACTACAAAATGCCTTCATAATTCATAAGGCCTTCACCTTTTGTTCCTCTTAGCTCGGGCTCGAGAGAATCGCTTCTTGGGGAGAGAAGGTTCTTCACCTATAAAATAATAATATAGGCCTATCAGTAGAGACCAAATTTGGGTCACACTCCCCTTGGTCCCTTTTAATTAATTAAGCACACCATGGCCCCATTATTAATTATTATTAATATATTCACCTTCACATTATTAATTAATTTAATTATTTTAATTAAATTAATTTCACCCTCACACCTCCACCTCACCAGACACCTCACCCTGGACCCATTCTAGGGGCATTTGACTCACAGAACTACATCATAACCGAAGTTATAACTCCTACCGTTGAGTCACTAACTTGACCTATCTAACTAAGAATTCATCTTAAACGTGGAATCGGACTTTTTAAAAGTTCTTCCCGCCTTCTCTCACATGAGTTCCATTTTCCTAAGTGGACTAAATGAGAAAGCACAAAAAATCTGGGAAGATCTATATATTTTTGGTAAAACTAGACTTTCCTTCCTTAACCGATGTCGGTTATTCCTCAATCGATGTAGGTAGCCTAACCGCCATCTGTTCCTTTATATAAAACTTTACAATATTTTTCCGGGGTTGGTCATTTTCAGTTTGGAGAGTTCTATTGCATTCAAACATGAATTAAAGGCTTCTCATCACCTAACATGAAAATACTCAACCACAGGCCAAAGCAAGCATATGACTCTCATTCCAAGACATTGGAATATTCACGGGAACACTCAAGAGTATTGTTACAACACCGAACCCAAAATCTCTTCACGGATCAACTACTGTCTTACTTCACCTACTAGATCTTCAAATGTAAGTAAGTATACATGATTTTAATCATATTGTACTTTAAAGTGTAGATTCATTACCTCTTTCATTATACTTTACTTTTCCTTGTATTCCTTTATCTCCACCTTCTCACCAATCCATCAATCCAACCACCTACGACATTTTGACTATCCGTACTTGTCCCTTATGTATTCCTAGTAATATTAAAAACCCAGCCAATATCCCCTCATTCTCTGTGAATCACAAAGAAGCTCGAAAAACTATTTTTATTTAATTACTACCACATCAACCTACCAATGTCGGTCTCATCTCTCGGATCGACATCGGTCAATAAAACTGATATCGGTCCATTGTGTCTTTACAAACCTCCACCAAACAACCCATAACTCCACCAAACTACATCTTGACCTTACCAGACACCCTGTGACCTTCCTCAACTAAAAACATACCTTTCCTGATGCTAGATTAGTTTATATTTCAATATTCTACTTAATCTAGTTTGTTGATAACGTTTTGAGATACCTAAATCAAAGTGTTAGCAATAGGACCTTTATTTCTCATATTTAATTTCATTAATTTGATAAAAACAGTGGATTGACAACCATCTAGGAAGTATCACACTTCTCAAGAACTAGCAATCGCTAGGAAATCCACTGTCATTTTCTATTTAATATCATTTGGTGGTCTTGTTGTGTTTTTATACAGGTCATTCCTCCTAGCCAAATAGAAGCTCTCACATTCAGTGTGATCAACTTCTACTATGAGTCCATACTTTGTCTACATAATCACATGTATTCCTCCTTGATCGTTACCTTATCTGTTTTATCACTTACTTTGAGGTGAAACATTTTGGCACACCCGATGGGACCCATTTGGGTTCTTTTGGATTATTCATTCTTAGGTGAATCATTGTGTGTCTATTTCATTTTAAAAGAGTTCACATTAAACTTCCTCCTTGGAACATTATTTATCTTCTATTTGTCTTAGTGAAACTTGTATTTTGGAAAAAAAGAATACTTCTTTCTATTTTGTATTGCATTAGTGAAAGACATACTCTTTCCTATTCATCATTGCTCTCATCGAATTTCATTGTGGATTTGGGTCTAAAATATTTGCATATCATTTATGTGTGTTGCATTTGTAGCTCATTTAAAAATTATGGGCAACCTATATGCTGGAAGTCATGCCCAACTGATGGTTGACAAATTGAACCGTAGTGCACACTTTCTTCTCTACACCAAACCACTAAAAATAAATTACTCATTTTCTTAAACAACATCTTACGGAAGAAGCTATCAATGATCACATGATCAGAGGATTGACAATGGGATCCAAATTGGTTTCTCTATCTAGTTGTTATATCGAGAGAAGGATATCCCACGTAAAAACATACCGTAAACTATCCATAGTTATTGGCTTTTGTATGGCAACTTTATCAAACCAAAAACTCTACTCTATTCACAAGTCGATCTCCTAAATGGCATAATCCGAACATAAAATCTATCACATATGATTTCGTGTTTTTTAGCTTTTGGCATGATCGTGTTTTGAGGTGTGAGTTTGTCTTCTCCATTCTTCTCTCCCTTCACACTCCATAATCATAGTTGGTGTATTTCGACTCTTTCTGAGTGTGTCAAGATCAATCATTGCCATACTCGGGTTTCTACAGGATGGTTGTTTACTTGATCTAAATAACCAAAGTCAATTATTTCAATATTTTCACAAATTTCACAAAGATCGGAGTCGACCGGCAAGAACTGTCATCACATTTACTCATCTCACTTGTCATTGGTTTCTTGGTGATATCGATTTCTTGATGTTTCGGTCATTTTAACCAAAGTAGCATTCACCACTTTAATGTTATTTTCTAGGATTTCCTGATTACTCACCATATCTTTGTGTCCCCTGAAATCATTGTAAAATTCTGGATCCACCCCATTTTCATCATTTATTTCCGAGTTTATAAATCCTTTTATTTTCCCCAAAGAGTGAAGCAGATGCTCGGTCCCCGACCAGAATCGAATATCATCTATCATTGACACCGATTACTCAACTTATCGGTCTCTCTGTGATTTTATTTTTCAATTAAAACAATGACCACTTTTTATCTTTTGGGAACTTTTTTCTCTATTCCTTCTATGCTCATGTGTCATATATATAAAGCTCAAATTACTAATCCTACCATTAGTCACATGGTTTTGACTCATAGCCATGCCAACGCCATCATATTTCATGCTAGCCTTGAACTTCTCCCCACCTAGCCCATTTTCGCCTTCCATTCTATCACCTATGGATCCTATTTAGCCTATTACTAATAGTACTAGTGATGAGGAGTTCACAAGACTCCATGATCAAAACCCTTCCACTTTAAAACATTATTTAGCCCATTCCTCAACTCGTGACTCATCTAGCGGTTTATAAATGTTATGCCTCTATCCATCCCACCTACACTTGCACTGAACCTATACCTCCGAAACTACCAACATTACCACTGGATGCTTCCACCTTACCACCTATTTTTTCTCGGCTTGACCCCATCTCATTGACTTCTACACAGTACCTCACGACATCTATTACACCCACCGTGCTCGTTGCCCCTACGACATCTACCATTATTAAATCCACCACCTTTTATTTGGCTTGCCTATGTCTTCCCACTCTACCCATATACCTATTATATCCCAACCACCTTTGGTGTCAACAACCCACACTCCCTTCCAAAACCTCATTCTCTCTGTCCCCTCTTGGTCCACTTTACTAGGGTATTTACATCCACCCCACCTACATATACCTATCACCAAAAACAATGTATTTCATCTACTTCTTACTACTGGTAATTTCCCTCATCCTCCATTCCCTATCATATACCTTTATCACATTTTTCATACGTGGTGCCATCACACACTAAGGTTCCGTCTACATTATACCAACCTTATCCACCCCTTATACTACGGGGATGCTCCTTCATCACAACATACCAATGACACGATAAAAATGATGATGGACAAGATGTAGACATTGGAAGCCTCTGTCTCGAGCTTGCGTAACTCTCTAACGATATGACAAGATTTGAAATGATCCCCCATTCATCCATCCATCCCCATTCACCCATACCTGTACATTAGGAAGTGCCAAGTTAAATACGAGTCAATAGAAAAGACTCATGACAACACTTATTAATGGTATTTTAAACATGTCTCATTATATGATTTCTCATGATGATGCTTTGCTCCTATGCATATTTCCAATGTTGTTGATAGGACCCACTTTGGATTGGTATAGTTCTCTACCTAGACACTCCATCCTCTCATTTAACCAGGTAGCTCAGGATTTTCTTGACCACTTTTCTATCAATATTGTCAAGAAATTCACCATGACTAACTTGTACGCCACACGCTAGTATGAAGATGAATCTATCACAAATTTTTTCGCTCGATGGTATAGCACGATTAACCAACTCACATTCCAATTACCTCAGACAGAGTTAATAGAGTTGTTTACTAGGGCTTGTGCTTGACACATCTCACCAACTCTCCAGGTCCAAACCTTCCACACCTTTGGCCAAAGAGGCATTTCTTGCTTATGGCCTAGAAGCTAGAAATCCATGCCATTGAAGAGAAGAAGATACAATTACGTAACAAAAACACTGCATTTAAGTCAAATGATATCTCTTCTTCTTCTAAACCCCAAAATACTTATTCTAAAACCAAAGGGTCTACCAATGTGGTTGTTTTGAAATCTGTCCCGTCTCATCCATCTAACCAATCAAAACCTTCATCTAATCTCTCCCTGTCCATACCTTTCAACTGTAGAAGGAGAACGCGAAAATATACTCCCATAGGAGAACCCTACTTTGTTGTTTTGAAAAAAACTTAAAATTCGAGCTATCGTCCTTCCACCTGCTGTCCAAACCACATACTAATTTTGACCCTTCCCATCCTATTCCAACATGGTTCATGAAAATGATTACTACAATTACAATCGTGTTCGAGGTCACAGTGACGGTAACTGTATCACTTTCAAAAACATTGTCCAAGAAATGTTAGATAAAGGGGATCTTGTCTTGGACAATCCTAATGCACCGACTAACCAAAACCTTCATATTTTCCGAAGCCATTCCCAAATCACACCCCATCATCCAACCAAACCGTGGTGATTCTTTGTGATAGTGATTAATATACGTGAGGTTCATGCAATTTTGACATCCTACTAGCTCCTTCTACACGGTTTCCACCTAGTTCATCCATCGAGGAAATTCTTGAAAAAACTCCTTCACCTATGGAGGAGTCCCCATCATTTTCTCCTCTACCCAAGGAGGAGTCTACCATACATACTAATATAGTTTTCCCATCCTCTCCCTACCCGACAAGAAACCCACAGTGTTTACTCTCCTACCATGGAAGAGTCTATTTTCCCTTATCCTTCATCATGAGAAGACCCTATCTCATACACCTTGCCTCCTCCCCAACATGTTGGAGACCCGTTGGTAGTGCCCATTTCAGGTCAAAGATAATCCTCCACGGCTTTCAAGTATCGATTGATTTTCTCTCATCTCTTTTACCCTTAGAGTCGAGAATATATTCACTTCTGTTGGCGAGAAAATTTGTTGGGTGGAAAAACTTGTAGATTTATTGCCAACTCTATAGGAATCTAAGCCCCTCTACTTAACCGGTGAAACTACCATATATGCATGCACATGAAAATGTGGATTTTTGTGGTGGCCTTTTGACCGGGATCGAACAAAGACACTCGAGTAACCTGCGGAAAATCTTGCAAATACCTGTAAGAGAGGACTTTGTCTATAAAGAGGGAAAGGGGAGTGAGAAATTAGATAGGAGAACTAATGTTGTAGGTAGAAAATCAAATTTCTACATACATCAATTAGAAGTTTTATCACATGCATTAAAATTAGGAGGAAACAACTCTATGCGTAGCAATAAGACCAAATGGAATTTATGATTACAAAGTATCAATAAACCCTTAGTCAAAAAAAGGCTCGAAACTCCTTCTTCTTGTATTGATTGCTTAAACCAAGTTGTACATAGTATGAGAATGGAGGAAAAATAGAGAGTGGGGAAAGGAAGAATTTGGCTATCTCCTTTGTTCTCTCAAGGTAGAATGCACTCTTGAGCTTACAAAATTAATGACCAACCCTTTGAAATGGGAATGGCATTATAATTTATAGAATGAGAGGTGACTTATTGTCTACCCCCAATGGATTTTCATATGTCCTTGTGCAACTTAAAACTTTTCAACTTCCTAGGAGAATATTAAGTCCCTTTTTATAACATAAAGGTGACTTATTACATTAGGAAATATGAAAAGAGCAACCCCAACGTGAAATTATAATATTGGAAAGTGAGAGAAAGTTGGGGAAGAGGAGAGAGAAAGAGAGAGAGAAGAAGAAGAGATGTCATTCTTGATGAATTCTGTTGGTCCTCATTGATGGAAAGCTCCAAATGTAGTGAAAATCTGAATCTTCGAACTCCTTGCACACTGTGAAACTCCTTCAAATTAGCTCATGAACACTCACCAAGTTGAGTGAACTGCCCACTTGAAGATTGAAACTCCTAGCCTGCGTATGATATACCTGTGACCTGAACTATGTAGTGAGTGTTGAAAAACATTGTCCAGTTCCCTGAGATGATCACCCCTATGTCTCATTGTGCCAAACTTTCCCTTTGAGAACAACCTGATATTAATAGTAAGTGTCTAGATGGAAGGATTACTATTTTTAGTGAGGGGAGATTATTGCCTCTTCTCGACCATCGTGATGTGATGAATTCCCTCCTTCAATCCACATGTACACTACCTTTGCTTTGAACACTTCTTGGGGTGACTTACTATTTTTAGTAAGCACCTATATAAGGGACTTACTATTTTTAGTAAGTGATCAATTTCACAATTTTTTCTGGATAATCATTTTGGCTTCTTATATTTCTTGATTACACCGCCTTTTCCATAGCCGCTTTTGACGAAGACTTACCAAAAATAGCAAGCATGTGTAGGAAAGCTTACTATTTTTAGAAAGTGGATTTCTAGTGCTCAGTTTGCGATGGAGTCTATTTTTATGGATTCAGCTCGTCATCGTGGTCATGTCCTCTAAATTTCACATAATTTTTCCCATTAGAATGTTAGGAAATAAAATTTAAATTTTTCACCTAGTAGTGGCTTCGAGCACGGAGCTGCCATGATGGCCATTAATGGAGCTCGAAATTTTCAGGTATTGTTTTTGTCTTCATTTGTGATGAAAACAACTCCATTGTGATAGGTTTTTCATTTGGATCTCATGTGCAAGTTTTTAGCTCATTTCCATTGCTGGAATGATGGGAAATCTGATGAATGTGAGCTGGTGCACGAAGTGAGGATTTTATTGGAACAAATAATTCAAAGCACCATTTGACCTCCCATTTGTTGCATCATGATCATCTTGAAAAATGTGGAAGTCTGCAGAAGACGACACCTTGATCCGACTTGTATCTTGTGACGACATCAAATGCTTCCCCATTGCTGCCAATTTGTTTGCTACTTCATTCTTCTTCCTTGGGATGGAGTTAATGATGAATTCCTCAAAATCCTCAATGAGGTCCCATACCCGGTTCTTGTAACTCTTTAACAGGTCATTTTTGGTAGTATTTTTTCCTCGTGACTGATTTGCAGACTAGTTCACTATCACCAAACACTCGCAGTTCTTGATTCCTCATTTCCTTGCCTAATGCGGTCCATGAACCAAGGCCTCATACTGCTTTTGTATTGTTTGAACAAGAAAATTGGAAATGGAAGGCTAAATATTATTTTATACTTTTGGGAGAGACAAGCATAACTCCTCCTCCGGCTCCTTGCCTACTTCTTGAGCCATCAAAGAATAATTGCCAAACTTCATTGTCATCTTTGTGGTCTGGCTTAATGATATCAAGAAGAGGATGATTCTCCTCATGAAAATAGTAGACTTCTAGCTCATATTCCTCCATCTCCTTATAGGGGTCAAAATCATGCCTCTTGTTTTCCCACTTGTCGAGGGTCAAGTCAAAGGGATACACCCCACCTTGGTATCTGCTTCCTGAAGTGCTTGGGAGGTCCTCGATCAAAGGCCGAGCAGGTTGGCATTGATTAGGCTGGGTACATAAGACTCAATATGGTAATCTGTAATGGGATCAGATCTGATTGTGGCCTTAGCTCCATACCTTGTTCTAAAATCATGTGTAACTAATCAGCAGACAAATAGCCTCCAATCTTAGTAGTGAAGTCTCTTGACAAACACAATGCAAAATGTGGTGGCAAGTCTATGACTGATACGTTTTGTAATACAATCACATTGGGGAAGGCATGCAATGTGAGGCTCAAATATTTGATGAATCCAACAGTTTTGATTGCTGTCCCATCCAATTGCAGTACCCCTCTGGAAACGACTTCGTATTGAAGACCCAGTTGATTTGCTATTTGTTTTGGCATTACAAAACTACTTGCCCCGAATCAATCATGCAATTATGTACCAATTTGTCCCCAATGATCAATGAAACATATAATGGAGGGGGCTTTAGATTCTTAACTTGTTTTCCTCCATGGTTTCCCCGATCACGGGTTGCAAGTATGGTAAACACCTTCTCTTTCTGGTTAGGGGGCTGATTTGAGCTCGACCAATTGGCCATAACAAAGATGCTGATAGATCTCTCTGTCTTAAAATGACCAGTGACTCCCACATTGAAATGTTCACATTTTTCTTCTTCATTTGTTCAATGATGTTAAATGAGCTATCCTTTTGCCACCCCTTTCCTGGTACATTTTTCTCTTGCACATGGGTTGTTACAACCGGTGCCTGAGTGGGTTTGGGAGGTGGCTTGGACTGGCTCTACATATTGGGAGTTGCATTCTCCTGAGTGCCAATACTTGTGGAGTAATGGAGACTTGAGGATTACCCAAGCTTGGTGATTTTCCCTCTCCAATATTCCTTTTCTTGGACCATGTATTGGCTGCTACACTTTGAGAAAGGGCTTGATTCATTCCACAAGTCTTCACTTGCCAATTGACAAACATAGTTTCACCTAGAGGTGTCTCTTGTTGAGCTCCTTGCTACTGATTTTCTTCTTGGCTAGACTCTGGACACACCAATGGTTTGTACCATCAAGGCCTCGGTTTAGGGCACCATTGAAACACATTGATTTGTTATGGGGTTGATTGCATAGAAACACTGGCACGCACCCAAAATTGTAGGTATCAGTGACCTTTGCCGTAAAGATGTTACACATACCCCAATAATGATACAGTCTCTCGCAAGGTGTTCAAAATCTGGAAAAGCTCGCCCAGGGTATACGTTTGTATCCCGTGATACCCAACTCGGTCTCCACATGCTTTGTTTTCCCCTTTGCCCCCTTTTCTTTGCATTTTTGTCTTGATAATGAGACCGCCGCCAGGACAAGGTGGTGGTCCCAGAATTCACCGCCTCGCCAGGGTGGTGGTCCTGCTCATGTTTTCCAAATTCCTCGACGATCGTGTCAAACGTAAATCTTCAATTTCAACCACTTTCTTCAACCACTTTGGCTTGCATTAATGTTTTTGGTTCCCTGGTAATAGTGTTTTCCCTTTGTTTATAGTAAAAAGAGTTCAATTGGGAGTTTACCTCGGTAAATGCATTTGCTATAAATAGCCAGCTTGTTTTCAAACAAATGGCCCCTCACCTTCTCAATTCTATTATTCAGTATTTGAATTTCTTGCTTAGAGTTCTACTAGCTTCATGTTTTGCATCAATTATTAGCTTTCCTTTGTTGTTTAGAAGTCATTCAATCTTCTTGTTTCATCTTATTCCATTGCTGTTCCATACAATCAGCTTAGCATAAAATAGTTTCATTTCTAGATTAGAATCCATTAAAGTTGTAGGTTTTGTTTTGTCACAAGGATAGATTCTAAAACTCTCAAAGACACTTGTGTTGTATTCCCATAATAAATCCTGCTAGGAATTACATAGTCAAGCTCATTCACTTGCGCTATCCCTCTCCTACTCACATTGTATTCGGTCTATATCCAAAGTTGCCATTATTTGAATACCATTCTTTGTTGATACTATCATATACACACTTTTCAGGGATTCACGAGAACACAAAGGAATGAGGAGATCACTGCTAATCGAGGGATGAAATGACACACAACCGGATTTTCCATTGTTCGCCAAATGCCAGAGGTTTGAGCTATTAAAGTTCTAGTTACAACGTATAAAATAGAGTAGTAAATCATTTCATTTCAATTAAATCTAGCTTTCGATATCACCGTGAAGTCAGATTGATAGTTTCGAGCGTGATTCATTCTCTCACTTCGAGGTAGGATCGAGAGTCTTTCAATTTAAAATAATTATTTGCTTAGATATTTAGATAAAATCACAACTACACAGGCAAGTAGCTATACCAAGCTACCTTGTTTGTTTTAAATTACATGTTATTAGATTAAATTCTCATTTTTTCGAATATACTAGTATAGCTACTCTTTAATTTCATTAAAATACATCATCGAAAATACAAAAATAGAGGAATATGTGTGTGTTGTAGATATATCTTTTATAATCGGTTTATTTCGTTCGGTTAAAAGTTGAATCGTCTTTGTATGATAATCACGGGACCTAGAAATCCCGAGAGAATATATATTTGAACCAGTAGTGCCTCAACCAAACCTACCTGAATGTTAGCTGATATAGATCAAGACCTTAGGATACATGTATTTTGAACAACAACAAACCTACTGAAGTAATTAGCACACGGTTGAGAGGATTAAACATGGAAGGTGACAGAGGCATACATGTTCTGGTCAAATCATCCTAACTATAGACTACCCTAATAGGATATCCGCATGACCATATAAGAACCCAAAAGAGAGAAAACATTCGGTTGTGATCCGTTAGTCTCTGACAACCAGGGCAGAGATCTTTTGATTGACATAGATACTAGCTTACGCATTCAAGTTGCTAGAACCCCGTAAGGTATTCTCGAGAAGATCACACAACTTCTAGTTCTAAACATAGAGGCTGAAAAGGCATATGATTACTAGATAGTCGGAAGAAGGATTTATTCTTCACATGACCATAACAGTCCACAACAACCACGAACTCACGGTTTTGATCCCGGGTCCCATAACCCAATGGGCATGCAAGTCGGTTAAGTATTGACACCCGCTTTACGAACACCGGTATTTAGATCCTCACCACTCTTTCCAGATATCATAATGCAGCTCTTCGTATTAAATATAGAAGCCAATCAATCCAAAATTTTCTGGGCTAGACTAGAAAACCACCCATAGTTTACTACAAATCCACTACAACTCTCATCACCATTTTCATGACCTTGTCTGGAAATATATACGAAGCACCTATAGGTCACTTCCCATGTATCCAACAAACAACAAACATGTAATCTCGGTGGAGCTTGATATTGATTGAAGCCTTCGAGTAACTATTATCACCGAACGATCCATTACACCGATTCAGGTTAGGAGAGACTTCTTTGCCTTAGATTCATAGATCCTGCTTATTGTGTGTCAAAAGTATAAAATTGCCCAACTAGTCTATTTATATCCATATATTTTCCACATTCACCGGCCGTCTCGGCATGACCTCGAGAGGTCAGTGCACAAGAAGGGGTACTCGTGAGAATCCCATGCTCACATGTCACTTTTCCATCGTACAAACACCAATCATATTCTTGTGCCATATTGTTTTGTGCTAGAACTAATGCCCTTGATGTTGAAGTTGTATTTGGATCATATGACCTAAAAGGTCTAACAACTTGAGGTTGTCCTTGGTTTTGATTCTAATTTGCAGCCTAAGTTGGTGGCCTATTTTGCTGATATGGGGTCTAGCACGATACGAGCTTGAGACTGATATGGCCTAGAACTCTAGGCTTGTTGCCTCTTGATAGTTACTAACTCATTCCCTAGGTTCTACAATTGTTTAATCACTTCTTGAAGATATTTTGAGGTGTTAGAGGATGAGGTGGAGGCTTCAGCTAAACTTTGATTCCTAGGAGTAGGTATAGGAGCTAATGTGGGTGTCTAGCTAGTGCTTAGATCTCCTAATTCTGGGTATAGAGGCATGGGTGGCCTAGGAGCAAGTTTGCCAGCCTAAATTAGAAAATTTTCAGCTCCTATGGAAATTCTATAAGCTACAGGTAAGGTTGTACCTCCCATTGATTGAATCATTAAAGCAATATAAGAATTTAGAGCTCTAAGAAAGTATAAGAAAGCACCTTCATCTGTGGGCCTTACAGCCAATGGAATCCTATCCCATGTCCTTTGGAATATGAAGTTGAAATCTATCAGCTTCATTAGGGGCCCTCTTGATGGTTGTCAAATGCTCTAACAAGGACATGTTATCCCCTTTTTCTCCAAATTGGTCATGGAGAGCTCTGCAAAAATGGTCCCAAGTCTAAATAGAGCTTGCTACTAGACTCTTGAACCATTGTGAAGATTTACCCTTGAGTGAAGAGGTTAGAAACTTGACTGCAATGTCCATCTCAGTGATCTCATGGATTGCATAGACATTTGCAATGTCTTGAATGTGGTCACTAGGAGAATTCTGGTTCTCTCTAGTGAAATATGGGATGCTCTGTAATGCTACCACTGACCGGATTTTGTGCATTGAGAGCAAGTGGGCTGATGCTAGTGAAATTGAGTCCCTCTTCTCTAGTTCTTGACCTTGTTTATATTCTTCTCATGAACTTGACAAGCTTGGACTATTGAAACTAGTGGATTCTGTCACTTTTGGAGTTTCCAGATGTGTAACTTTCAAAGCTTCTTAAAAGCTAAAACTTGCAACAAGTGCACATAAATCTTGCTACAATAAAAAATGAAGACTTCTTATCCCACTGGGCATGCCAAAACTATTAGTGTGGTCGCACGGTGGCTTATGATTTTCTGTTGTAATGAGACACCTTTGGAAAGATGGAAAATCTAACCTCAATCTCCCACCTGCGTGCCAAAACTATTAGTGCGAGAATCAAAACACCCCACGAATGTATGCAACTAGATGGGTTGAGGCTCTCAGTGTGATTGCACAACATGGAGCATCTCTCAAAGTGTGGGACCTTGCAAGTTAAGAGAGATCTCCGGATTAAGGCCGGTTCCTATTCCTCTATTCAGGTGCATACAAATAGATTACAGAGGATCTATTCTAAATCTACTCTATTCTACCAAGGAGATAGGGTTGAGGAGATGTAAGAAAATAAACTAAGCTAATGAGGTGATGCACCAAAGGAATGTTAGAAAATCGTCTCACAATTTTAACACATACCTCGAAATGCAATACAAATACTATGCACGTATGACCATTTATTGTAATAAGAGATCAAGTACATTAACAAATACATGAGAGGGTCGAGAATAATCGACATACATATATATTATTGCTCGGAGTTGATACGGTGTATTGTAGTGGCGAGAAGAAAAAATTGCATTACAACCCAAATGAGAGGTTAGGAAATCTCCAAAAATCCTCTTGTGAGAAAAAGAAGAAGGGAGGGCACAAAATAAAAATGTCTAACCCTTTACAATAAGCCCCAACCCTTCCTTTATAGATTCAACACAGAGGGAAGAAGGAGAGAGAGGCGGGAAAACTAATTCAAAGCTCAGCTACTAGCCATTAATGCCTCCTACAAATCTGCCCCAAATATTTCATGTCTACATCGATTACTTGTTCGGTGCCTTGAAGGAGGAAGAACGACGGATCATATCAAATCCGATTTGGTTGTTGGAGCAAAAAGATCTGTATTAATGGCACAAAGACATTTTTTAATTTTTCCCCACCTAAATTCTTCAAAATTAAATTTTTAGATCTCCATGGCATGGATGAGGTCGAGATCTTTCCAACGGTGCCAAATTTTTCAGATTTTGAGCACTGAATCAAAAGATATGCCCATTTGAAAATTTGAATCGGGCCCATACAAAATGGTGGGAACCACTACCAAAACGGGTCCCTTTTTGAAACTGGACATGTGGAGGGCTAGCACATGTTTGGGGACCACTTTTGAATTTTTCTTTTGAAGTTACACTAGATTGACACATGACATCTTAGTTTCCTCATGTTTTGGCTAAGTCCTTTTACTCGGCGGGGCCATACCTCTAACCAGGGACACGTGGAGGCCTGGCGCTTGTTTGGAAACCTGCCCCAAATTTTACCTTTGAAGGAGCATCGTGCTGACACTTGGCTCCCTCTGTTGGCCTGTCTCTGCTTTGACTATTCAACCTCGACCCTGTCCCTTTTTTCGGACCTGGGACACATGGAAGGTCCGCGCTCATTTGGAAACCCGCTCAGATTTTACCTTTGAAGGAGTGTCGAGGTTGACACGTGGAAGCCTCCACAAGCTCTTGGACTTTTCAATAGCCACTCTTAATTTTTGGGCCTTGAACATGTGGCGAGCTGGCGCTCATTTGGGGATCACCTTTTGGGCCGCGCCTTTGAAATTGGCAACATGTAACACGTGGTACCATCTCGCTAGTTCTCTATACTTAGTTGATTTTGGGCCCGCTCTGTCCCATTTTTTAACTTGGACTACGTGGCGAGCCCACGCTCATTTGGGTCTACGCTTTTGGATTTACCTTTGGAGATGTGCCGAGTTGATGTGTGGCGCTTCTCGCTAGCACCTTTATACTTAGTATTTTTTAGGCCTGCCTGTCCACTTTTTTAACTTTTAGCTATTGACTCTGCCGCTCTTTGGGAATGTGACACGTGGAGGCCTTGTGCTTGTTTCATTCTTCCCTTTTGTATTCAATCTTTGGAGGTGCACCATTTAGACACTTGGCAACTTCCGCTGACTCTCTATACTTAGCCAATTTCGGGCTCATTCTCGAGTCGTTCTGAGCCCAAAGACTTTGATTCTTCACCATTTATTTTCCTTTGAGCCTCTGATTTCTTCCTCCCCTAATCATGCTCCTCCATTTTAGAACCTTCATGTAACCTACTCATTGGATTTAAAGCATGGGTTCATTCGACGGAAACGTTCTCTTGAATTTCTTCCCCGCATGGGCCGTGTTTGATCTATTTTGTCGGCATGAGAAAAATAGAGATAACAATAGTGTGGAGATTTTTTTGACCGTGGACTTTGAGCTGGTTCGGATCAGTAATGGCAGACTGGGTGTCTGGACAAGCAAGAACAAGGCCATGGCATGGTGAGAAGTTGTGAAGGAGAAATGAGGGGGAAGAAATGACTAAGTGCTGGATTTGAATATTCAAAAAATGATCATGCAAGGGTGGGGCACATTTTTTCATGTCTGATGTCCTGACCTCAGGGACGTGAGGGACATAAAATTCCATGGTGAGCAAGAGGATGACACGTGTCCTTGATCCGACGGCAAGGGATTTGCTTGAAAAAACACTATAAGCACTGGGGGTGAAAGCCAATCACGTGGATGAAAAAGGACTCCCCATAGGGGATGGGCACATTTTTCCATGTCTTCTGTCCCTAACCTTAAGGACGTGAGGGACATAAAATTCCACGGTGGTCCTAGAGCTGACACGTGTCTTCGATCCGACGACAGGGAATTTGAGCTCCAAAAATGCACATGGGGGCTGAATTGTCAAGTCTGAAGGTCACATGAGGGTCCTAGAGGTCACATGGGGCTGGGCGTATTTTTCCAAAGTTGATGTACTTGACCTCAAGGACTTCAGGGACATAAAATCCCGCCAGCTCCTGGAGTTGACACGTGTCCTCTCAAAATTTGGCTAAGTCCCGAACATGCTCCAAGAGGGTGACTTGTGATGATGATATCTTGAGCTCCCGATGGATTTTTTGGAAAATGTCTATATGAACCTTACTAGAAATTTTGAATCAAATGGTGGGAGTATCATGTCTTAATTCATCCATTTTATCCCTTAAAAATGGAATTGTGATTTTGTACTCCACTTGTGATTTGATGCACCAAAATGTTGTGAAAAATATGATTTCACCATCATGTAGGGCTTGGAATCCTATTTCGTAGATGTTTTTACTCCTAACTCCATCCGAGCTCCCATAATCTTCTTCTGAAGCTCAACATCTGTTTTAGGCCTATGTACTGCCTAGGCTTGTGAACCTGTTTTTTATTTAGACTGCTCCAAGTATTTCAAAACTTCCCCAAATGTTCCAAAATAATTTCCATGATGTTCTAAGGTATTCAATTCACCTCCATGTTGAATTTGGCCCTTCCTTTCCACTCAGGGGTTGATCTAGTCCTGGGAAGGCCAACGATAGCCCTTCCCGTGACTACCCAAAATTTACATTTTCAATGAACTCCTAAAATCACCTAGGGGACTGATTTAAATTTCCTAAATCACATATGGGGATGAGATAACATTTTCTGGGGTCAACTGATCTTACATTTGGGTGAACTTAGTGTGCCTGGGAATGACAGAACATGAAAATTTTAGAACACGGGTATAGTTGTCGTGCTTGAAAATTGTCAATTTCCTTGTTGCACATTTTCACGACAACACTTCCCTATTTCATAGGCACAAGATTTATTTATGGGAGTCACTAAAAAATCAACATTAATTCCTTCTAATGCCACACCTTTCTCACATTTGGCAGACCTCTTAGACTATGTGGATCATTCTATGCTTTGGGGGTGCCTTCTAGTACCTATTTTAACTCAAATCTAGATGTCATCTACTGATACTTCAACCATTTAACCGAAAGTGTTTGAGGCGATGAAATCCGTTACTTCTAGGATGGATGTGGCGACATCTTCCACATCACCTTTACCTACACCTACACCTTTACCATTACTTCCACAACCACATGTGCCTAAACCACCTACTCCTTTACCTATGCCGAAAACTACCCATACCTTAGGGTCATGCCGACATAAATCGCAGTTAATATTCCACCTACATAAGTCTTCACCTACCCCCTCCTCACCTATTCAAATTTTCTACCTAGACCTTCCTTCACCTAGTCACTTTTAATAGTGACCAACATCGGTCACCTTGACCACAATTGGCCATCTTGATTGGTGTTGGTCACCTAAATCTTGCCCGATGTTAGTGAAATAAAACCAATGTTGGTAATCAAGCCGCATGAATACCACCGAAACCGCCATCCCCCATTAACCAAAATTAACAAAAAAATACCCTAAACACCTACTCTAACCCAACCAAACCTATCCTACCTTCATTACCAACCCTATTTTATGCTACATTTGTCCTTCCCACCCCCATTTCATTCATTTTTAACCATAATTTCCATTTTAAATTTTCATCGAAGTTTAACCCACATACACCAAACATTTTTAGTCAAATGTAGGCTCGGAGTGTACCCTACCTCTACTCAACGCCGTCTCGTGGTGGCATCTCTGGTCACTATGTTGGTGGCCCACCTGCTCCCTCTCTCGCCTCCGCCATGTGAAAATCCACTCCTTACCTCATAATCAATCGAATCACTCAAATCAATCTCATAGGCCCACCTATCAAATGCTGATCACCTACTATGTGGATCGCTAACTCAGCTCCAATCCTCGTACCATCACTATCCACTCTTACTCTTCTCCTTTGTCATTTTTAAAAAGTAGAAAGGTTATAATGAATCCATAAAAAGTAGATTTTTCCTTTCTTAGCCCTAAATCTAAATGAACGATGTCGGTCATGTCATGCCCTAGAAAACCGGCATCGGTTACTATATAATTGGCATTGGTCACCCAACATAGGCATTTAACCCACCAAATGTCCAATTTGCTTATAAACAATATTGATCACATAAACATTTACCCTTATCATCACTAATTACACCTCACCCACAAGCCTAAACAAGCTATACATTTCCTTAATTGCATTTAGGGACCTGTTCTTTACCTATACCTCGACCTTACTTGTGCCCTAACCTACACACTCGACTTGAATCACCTTTGGTGAAATTTGAATTTATGTACTCACTATACCTTGCGATGTGCTACCCATGTTGTTTATTCTAATGACTTTACCTTACCTAATGATGTGATATTTATCCTACCCATACATTGGTGTCATAGAACAAAACTTATTACCCATTCCTACACTTGGCCTCATTGTGCTTCAGGACCATATCCTATACCTTGGATACCTGAATCACTTCAACCTCGTATGGATAAACCTATCGACCTTTGATAACGTAGAGTTTGTAATCTCTTCCACCTAGTACCATATCACAATCTATACATGTGTGTGTGTTTGATTTCCATTACCAATTACCCAACCCAACCATTACCAATTACCTAGAATTCCCATAACCTTCCCTTTCCCACCGACCCTCACTTTCATCCATATCCTATTTATCAAACCACTCACCAACTCCATTTTCTACCTCCTCCATTCGTGGTCCGAGGAGATCACCTTCAGCACCCACTTGGGGCAACCTAAACTCCACTTATACAGGACATCGACTCCTATTTTTGTCAAAGATCACTTAGCAATACAAGCTAGACGACAAAAGGAAAAATGTAGACACCAAATTTGGGTCATACTCCCCTTGGTCCCTTTTAATTAATTAAGCACACCATGGCCCCATTATTAATTATTATTAATATATTCACCTTCACATTATTAATTAATTTAATTATTTTATTTAAATTGATTTCACCCTCACACTTCCACTTCACCAGACACCTCACCCTGGACCCATTCTAGGGGCATTTAAGTCACAATAACCGAGTCATCTTTGAGTTATAACTCGTAGTCTTTGAGTCACTAACTTGACCTAACTAACTAAGACTTCTTCTTAAACCTATCTGGACCTTTTGTAACTTCTTCCTTCCTTATTTGACGTGATCTCCACTTTCTTAAGTGGAATTAATGAGAAATTATGCAAAAATGCTGGGAAGATATGCCTATTTTTAGTAAACTTAGACTTTCCCACCTTAAACGATGCTGTCACCTAACCGCCATCGGTTCCTTTATATACAACTTTGCAACCTTTTTCCTGGGTTGGTCATTTTCAGTTTGGAGAGTTCTATTACATTCAAGCATGAATCAAAGACTTCTCATCATTTAGAAGACATAAAATACTTAACCACATGCCCAAGCAAGCATTCGGCTCTCATTCCAAGGAATTTGAATATTCATGGGAACACTCTGCAGAGTGATGGGCTGATATCAACCCAAAATTTTTTCACGGATCAACTATTTCCTTCCTTCACCTACTAGATCTGCAAATGCAAGTAAGTATACATGATTTTTAATCATATTGTACTTGCTTAAAGTGTAGATTCATTACCTCTTTCATTATACTTTACTTCTTCCTATATTCCTTTATCTCCACCTTCTCACCAATCCATTAATCCAACCACCTACGACATCTTGGATCTCTGTACTTTCCCCTATGTATTCTTGAGTCTTCACGATAATATTAAAAAACCAATGAATCTCCCTTCATTCTCTGTGAAATCACATAGAAGCTCAATTTTTTTAATTTAATTACTACCAAATTACCCCTACTAACATTGGTAACCTTAACCATCGTCGGTCTCATCTCTAGATCGACATCGATCACTAAACCGATATATGTCACCGTGTCTTTTCAAACCTCTACCAAACAAACCATAACTCCACCAAAATCCATCCATACCTTACCGGACACCCCTATGACTTTACCTAACACCCTTGTGACCTTCCTCAACCAAACATACCCCTCCCGATTCTAGATTAGTTTATATTTCAATATTCACCTTAATCTAGTTTGTTGATAACATTTTGAGATACCTAAATCAAAGTGTTAGAAATAGGACCTTTATTTCTCGTATTTACTTTCATTAATTTGATAAAAACAGTGAATTGATAGCCATCTAGGAAGTATCACACTTCGGGGACTAGCAATGGTTGGCAGCGATCCACTTGTCATTTACTATATAATATCATTTGGTGGTCTTGTTTTGTTCTTATACGTGGTCATTTCTCCTAGCCAAAGGAAGCTATCACATTTAGTCGATCAAATTCTACAACACGTGCATATCATCTACATAATCACATGTATTCCTCCTTGACCGTTACCTTATCTGTTTTCTTTCATACTTTGAGGTGAAACATTTGGCACGCTGGTGAGACCCATTTGGGTTCTTTTTGCATTATTCATTCCTAGGTGAATCATTGTGTGTCTATTTATTTTTGAAAGAATTCACATTAAACTTCCTCCTTGGAACATTATTTCTCTTCTACTTGTCTCGGTGACACTTGTATTTTGAACTAAAAAAGAGAGCACTTCTTTCTATTTTGTATTGCATTAGTGAAAGACACACTCTTTCCTATTCAACATTGATCTCATCAATTTCATTGTGGATTTGGGTCTAAAATATTTTCATATCATTTCGTGTGTTGCATTTGTAGCTGATTTAAAATTGTGGGCAACCTGTATGCCGGAAGCCAACCGATGGTTGAAGAATTGAACCATAGTGCACACTTTTTCTCTACACCAAACCACTGAAAATAAATTACTCATTTTCTTAAACAACATCTTACCCGGAAGAAGTTTTCAATTATCACATGATCGAGAGGATTGAAAGTGGGCTCCAAAATAGTTTCTCTATCTAGTTTTTATATCGAGAAGGATCTCTAAGAGAAAACATACCAAAAACTATCCATAGTTGTTGGCTTTTGTAGGGCACCTTTATCATGAAATCAGAAAGCAGATTAAATTGCAAAAACAAGAGCTTCTATGATTTTATTGATATAAAAATGAAGCATTACTGAAAAGAGAGAGCTGCTATTTATAGATATTGGACAGCTTCTATCTCTTCCACAATACATGGAACAAATCTCCTAAATAAAGAAAATATGCAGAAATAGCATATTGCCCCTAAAAAGCTTCTATAGGAAATCATCCGAGAACAATATTCTAACTAAAGAACATCCTCCACAATCTAAGGGATGATAACAACACACTAACAACTAAACTAACTAAAGTAATTAAATAATTACTTTATTATAATTACACATTAATCCACATATGGTGAATTAAGTGTTAGATTATTTCTAACATTCCCCCCCTTAATTCATCATATTCTGAAGTGAACAGGAGAGAAATACTCTGAATGCCTCAAATTTAGGACGTGCAAGAGATTTTGTGAAGATATCTGCACGTTGATGTTCTGTCGGGCAATGTTGAAGCTGAATGTTGTTGTTCTGAACTTGTTCGCGAATGAAATGTACTTGCACCTCAATGTGTTTGGTGCATTCATGAAAAACTAGATTCTGAACAAGTTTTATTACTCCTTCATTGTCTACATGTAGGATTGTTGGATGATCCTGTGGAATTCCCAATCCTTCAAGTATCCGTCTGAGCCAAATTGCTTCACAGACAACTCCTCCTGCTGCGCGATATTCTACTTCTATGGAAGACCTTGAAACACAATTTTGTTTCTTACTCCCCCATGAAATAGGTCCAGATCCCAAAAAGAACACAAATCTTGAAGTGGACTTCCTATCATCAACATTCCCTGCATGATCTGAATCTGTATATCCTGTCAAGAAGAAGTTATCATTCTTCTTGTATTCTAGGCCAAAGTCCATGGTTCCTTTGATGTATCTCAGTACCCTCTTTGCTGCTTTCCAGTGACAAACCCTTGGTTCTTGCATAAATTGAGAAAGATAACTGACTGCATAGCTGATATCTGGCCTAGAATAAGTTAAGTAAATGAGACTCCCAATCAACTATCGATAAAGAGTAACATTTACTTGTTCTGATGGATCTGTGCGAGACAATTGAAGCCTTATCTCCATAGGTGTAGCCATTGGTATACTATCCATCATTCTGAATTTCTTGAGCATTGTCTTGGCATATTTTAGTTGAGTAACAAAGATGTGATTTTCCTTTTGCCATACTTCAAGTCCAAGACAATAATGAAGAAGCCCGAGATCTGTCATGTCGAATGATCGATTTAGATCTTCCTTAGTTGTTTCAATCATCTTCACCGAACTTCCAGTGATGACTAGATCATCGACATATACTACTATGATCACTATCTCCCCCCCTTGCTTTTTGAGATAGAGATTAGGATCATATGGACTTCTTTTGAATCCATGTTTGATGAGATGCTCATCAATCTTTATGTACCATGCCCTGGGAGCCTGTTTGAGACCGTACAATGACTTTATGAGTCTACATACCTTTCCTTCTTTACCTGGTATGACAAAACCTTCTGGTTGAGTCATGTAGACTTCTTCCTGTAAATCCCCATTGAGAAATGCACTTTTTACATCCATTTGATGAACTTTCCAACCAAATTGTGCAGCTAGAGAAAATATCATCCTGATTGTTTTGATCTTAGTTGTTGGTGCGAATGTTTCTTCATAATCAATGCCTTCTTTTTGTGCATAACCCTTAGCTACCAATCTTGCCTTGTATTTATCAATGCTTCCATTTGATTTGTACTTTGTTTTAAATATCCATTTGCAACCTATTGCCTTCTTCCCTGGTGGAAGATCTGTAAGTTGCCATGTATTATTCTTAATCAAAGAGTTGAATTCTGAATTCATAGCATCTGACCAAGGTTTTGACTGCTTGGGCATCTTGAACTGTAGTGGGCTCACTTGATTCAATTATTGTACTCATTAAGGCTAAGTTTACCTCATTTTGAGTCATACTACGAGTTCTAGGTCCTGAAGTGGATGTGTTAGGATCACTATCCAACTTAGCATCTCGAATTAGATTAGTATACCACTTAGGCATACGTTTAGTTGTTCCTGTAGATGGAGGAGTTGAATTATCCTCATCATCATTATCTTCATCAAGAACATCTTCTATTTTCTTAGTAGGATTGTTTTGTGAGTTTATGGAAGGAGCATCTGCTTCTTTATTTTCAAAAAACTCAACATCTCTACTTGTGAAAATTTTTCTTGTTTTTGGATCCATTAACCTGTATCCCAAGGCTTCATCACTATATCCCAAGAATATAAGTTGTTCTGATTTCATATCAAGTTTAGTTCTCTTTTTCTTAGGAATGTGCATACTTGCCTTGCATCCAAAAACTCTAAGGTGTTTTATAGATGGTTTGTTCCCTGACCAAGCTTCCTGTGGTGTTATTCCATCAAGTGCGGAAGTGGGAACTCTATTCAGCAGATAAACTGTTGTTTTTACTGCTTCTGCCCAATATGTTTTACTCAAGCCTGAATCATCGATCATACACCTTACCATATCCATTATAGTTCTATTTCTTCTCTCAACTACACCATTTTGTTGTGGTGTATATGGAGGTGCCATTTGCTGACGAATTCCATGTGTTTCCAAAAATCTTTGAACTCATTACTGGTGTATTCACCCCCTCGATCTGAGCGGAGTGTTTTTATTTTCTTACCAGTTGCATTTTCACAAGCTACTTTGAATTTCTTGAAAGTTTCAAAGGCTTGGTCTTTGGTGCGAATGCAGTATACCCACATTTTTCGTGAGTAATCATCAACAAAGAGCATAAAATATTGAAACCCTGAATGACTAGGTCTCATAGGTCCGCATAGATCGGTATGCACCAGATCAAGTTTACCACGGGCCCTGAATGTACTACTTTTCTGAAAAGAAGCTCTATGTTGTTTTCCTGCCAAACAATTTGTGCACTTGTTTGTATTTTTCTTGAAATTTGGCAGTCCTCTTACCATATTATTTTTTTCAAAGTGTTTCAAGATAGCCAAAACTTACATGGCCAAATCTTCGATGCCACAATTGTGCCGATGATGTATCCTTAGCTACAAGGGCTTGATTTTTGGTGTGAACAAAATCCAACTGAAACATATGACCTACACCAGAAGCTTGTGCAACAATGTTGGATTTTTAGACTTATCTTTGATTAAACACATCTTCTTTCCATCTGTATAATCAAAATCCACTTTTAAGTTGTGCTCCAAAAGATGACTTACTGAAAGTAGATTCTTTGTCAATCCAGGAACATATAGAACATCTCTTATTGTGCACTTTCTTGATCCAAGAGGTAAGGAGATGTTTCCAATTCCTTGTACTTTGTATGATGAATCATCACCCAATGAAACAGAGTCTTTGTTAGGTGTATTCTTTAACTCTAAGAACCAATCATTTCTCCCAGGTCATATGTCTTGTTGCTCCTGAGTCAACATACCAAATTTCCTATGGTGAATTGATTTCTTGAGTTGATTGTGCAGCAAATAGGAAGTCCTCATCTGGTGAGTTATCTTCTTCTTCAGCAATGTTGCCGTGCTGCGGTGTTTTCTTTTTCCAGTTACTTTTCCTTTGTCCTTGTTGTTTGTTTTGATAACCTTGACTAGATTGTTGAAAATTTGGCTTCTTTCCACTAGATGAACCCTTCTGAAATGTGTTATACCAACAATCTTTTAAGTCATGTCCTTTTCTGCCACAAATCTGACACTTGCTTTTCTTTGAGTGTTCCCTTGATTATTCTGTTGAGAATGTTGCTTGTGTTGCTTACCAGTTGTATGAATATGTTTCTTTCCCTTATGGAATGAAGAGAGGGCTTGTTCCTCATCTTCTACAGGTTTGTTCATGGACTCTTCTTGTTGTAACATGTTCACTAACTCTTCAAAACTTGTAGTTGGACCCATAATGTTGAGAGTTGTGACAAATATTTTGTATGAGGCTGGTAAAGCTCTCAATACAATAGGGACAAGAGATTCATTAGTGACCTCTACTTCCAAATCTTGGAGAGATGATCTCAATATAGCAACACGCTTTAGAAAACCTTCAATAGACTCATTAGAATTCATTTTGAGACAATGGAGTTGTGTTTGTAATTGCAAAATAGCATTTTTGTTCTTAGCTTCATATATAGTTGCTAGTTTATCCCATGCTTCTTTTGTAGTTGTCGCTTGATGAATATGAGGTTGTACATCATCAGTTACACCAAACAAAATTATAAGTTTTTCCTTTTGATTAGCACGATCAAACACACGTTGTTGAGTAATATCATTTTCTGGTCTCGTTATCGAGCCATCAACTACACCAATTATGTCCTCAAATTCAAGTTGAGTTTTAATTTTCATTTTCCATGCAGCATAATTATCTCCTCGTAGGAGTTGTGAATCGGGCAAAAATAATTTGGGTGCATTGTTAGCCATTTGTGCACGAAAGAAAAGAGAGATAGAGAATCAAACACGAAACAAATCCCCCTCAAATCAGTACACACCCCCAAAATTGATTTTTATTGAGTGTGGGCTCCTTTTTGGCCTTTTACAATGATTTTTCGGCACTATCGGCCATTTTTACAAACATCTTGTAAATAGAAAAAGAAAATTGCACCCCCCTTCTTGTTTACGAAAAATTAATATTTTCACATTTTTTTAAATTTTTGGGCACTTTGGCCTCTTTTCCCTTACAAATTTAGTTTTGGGATCTTTGGCCTCTTTGACTGGACCAAAGCGTAGAGCTCGAAAAAACATATACTTTCAAAAAACGGCACCTCAATCCGAGGTACCAGTTGAAAGTTATGACCGTTTTAAAATTATTTTTCCGGGCCCCTTTCCAAAAATGGAAATTTTTTTTTTGCCTTGATTTTTTTACATCGTCCAAAAATGAATTTTTTTAAAAAGCAATTTTTAACGCACAAACGTGGTCTAACTTACGCATTCATGGCCTTGTTTCCTTCGCCGCCCTTTCGCCTTAAAATCTCTCTTACGCTCTGTTTTGCAAGGTCGCACAGGAATTACTTGCAGATTGAAGACGCATGCGGCCCGGATCGATTATCCGGCTTTTTTTTTCTTTTGCAGGTGTGAAGTTGTCAAGTAAATCCGCAGGTCTGCAAGGTGAGTTCACATATATATGCAAATACCACAGCTACATACAGGTTGCAGATCGGTGGTGGATGTTTCTCTTTTTTTTATCAATGAAATAATCAGATTTCAAAATAATATTTGCAATTTAATACAACATCAAATATTAAAAGAAATTGACAAATATCTCCTCAATTGAAATAATTTCACCTGGAAAACAATAATGGAGTTGGGAGGTGCATCCAGGTGCTCTGGCCAGTGATTGCCCTTCCAATTTTTATTTTTATTTATATTCTTGTTGCTTCTACTGTTGCCGGGTGTGTGGAGAAAGGGCAGGGGCTGTGAAGAGGCTGGGGGCATCTATGGCTCCTCCTGGCTCAAGCTTCTAGTCCTCCTTCCTCAAATCTTCTAACACTTCCTCAGCAATTATCTACAGCCTTAACTCACCTGCTCTAATACCAAATGAAATCTGTAAACCAGATTAAATTGCAAAAACAAGGCGGAGCTTGCTGTGATTTTATTGATATAAAATGAAGCATTACAACCAAAAGAGAGAGCTGCAATATTTATAGATATTGGACAACTTCTATCTCTTCCACAATACATGGAACAAATCTCCTAAATAAAGCAAATATGCAGAAATAGCATATTGCCCCTAAAAAGCTTCTACATGAAATCATCCGAGAACAATATTCTAACTAAAGAACATCCTCCACAATCTAAGGGATGATAACAACACACTAACAACTAAACTAACTAAAGTAATTAAATAATTACTTTATTATAATTACACATTAATCCACATATGGTGAATTAAGTGTTAGATTATTTCTAACATATCAAACCAAAACTCTACTCTATTCACAAGCCATTCGTAAATGGCATAAGCCATAACATAAAATCTACCACATATGATTTCATGTTTTCTAGCTTTTGGCATGATCTGTGTTTTGAGGTGCGAGTTCATCTTCTCCATTCTTCTCTCCCTTCACACTCCATAATCATAGTTGGTGTATTCGACTATTTCGAGTGTGTCAAGATCAATCATTTCCATAGTCGGAGTTTCTGGTTGGTCATTTACTTGATCTAAATCACCAAACTCATTTCTTTCAATGTTTTCACAAATTTCACTAGACAGGTGTCGGTCTGCGATGCCTTGGTTTACTCATCTCACTGTCATTTGTTTACTTTATTGTCAGTTTTCTTTGTTATTTTTGTTATTTTTAACCAAATTAACATTCACCACATTATTCTCCCTTCACAACTCATTTCTTTCCATATCATTTCATCAAGATTGGTCATTAAATCACCAAACTCATTTCTTTCAATTTTCACTAGACTGTCACCTTTCTGGTTTACTTTTGTTTGTTTACTTATCGTTGTCAGCTTCATTATTTTGTTATTTTAACCAAATTAACATTCACCACATTGTTGTTCTTTTCTAAGATTTCCTCGATTACCTCACCTTATCTTTGTCCCCAAATCACTTTGTAAAATTCCAGATCTGCCCCATTTTCATCATTTATTACCAAATTTACAAATCCTTTTATTTTCCTTAGTGACAGTATCGGTGCTTTGACCGACATCGGTTATCCTATGTCACCAACACTAGCTACCTAACCACCGTCGATCTCTATGTTTTAATTTTTGAATTAAAATAGTGACTAGATTTTCATCTTTAGGACCATTTTCTTTATTCCTTCTATGATCCCATGTCATTTACTGAGCTTAGATTAACGAGACCTACCATTGGTCACACGGTTTTGACTCATAGGCAAGCCAACACCCTCGTAATTCAAGCTAGCCTTCAATTGCTCCGCCTAGCCCATCGTTGCCTTCCATTCTATCACATATGGATCCCAATCAACCTATTACTATCAATATCGGTGATGAGGAGTTCACAAGCCTCCTTGATCAAAACCCCGTCGATTTACAACACTATTTATTCCATTCCTCCACTCATGACTCATCTGGGTAGTTTATCTATGACATGCCTCTATCCATCCCACCTACACTTACACCAACCTAGACCTCCGCAACTACCAACATTGCCATTGATGCTTCCACCTTACCACCTATTGTTTCTTAGCTCGAACCCATATCATCGAATTCTGCTATACCTACGACATCTACCATTCTTACATCCGCCACCTTTAGTAGTGACTTTCCTATGTCTTCCACTACCCATATACCTATTGTATCCCAGCCACCTTTGGTGTCAAAACCCACACTCCCTTCCAAAACCTCGTTCTCTCCATCCCCCAGTCTCTTCCACCAATCGATACTAGGGTCTTTACATCCACCCCATCTATGTATACCTATCACCAACAATCACCTATTTCATATTATTCTTACTATGGGTACTTTCCCTCGACCTCCATTCCTCTCGATATCCCTTCATCAAAATTTTTAGACGCGGTGTCACCATACACCGGGTTGCCATCTACATTATACTAACCTTTTCCACCCCCTTATACTGCGGGGGTACTTCGTCATCACAACCTACCAATGACCTTATAGAAATGATTATGGACAAGATGAAGACATTGGAATCCTACATCTCAAAGCTTGCGTAACTCTTTAAGATGTGAAGATATTTGCAATGATCCCATTTATCCATCTATCTCAGTATTCTCCCATCCCCGCACATTGGGAAATGCCAAAGTTCAACCGATTCAATAGCAAATGAGATCTACAACACTTGTAGTCTTTTAAAAATTCATGTTATCGATTGCTCATGATGATGCTTTGATCCTGTGCACATTTCCAATGTCATTGATAGGACCCACTTTGGATTGGTATAGTTCTCTACCTCAAACTCAATCCTTTCATTTAAACAGTAACTCAAGATTTTCTTGACCAATTTTCAATCAATATTGTCAAGAAAGTCACCATGACTAACTTGTACGCCACACGCTAGTATGAAAATGAATCTATCATAGATTTTGTCGCTCGATGGCGTAGCTTGATTAACCAACTCACATTCCAACTACCTTAGACATAGTTAATAGAGTTGTTTACCAGGGCTTGCACTCGACACATCTAATGAAATCTCCAGTCCAAACCTTCCACACCTTTGACGAGGCATGTACTATGGCTCGAAAGATAGAAATCCGTGCCATTGAAGTGAAGAAGATACACTTTTGTAATAGAAACACCGAGTTTAAGTCAAATTATATCTCTTCTTTTCTAAACCCCAAAATACTTATTCTAAAACCAAAGGGTCTTCCAATGTGGTCATTTTGAAATCCGGCCCGTCTCATCCATCTAACCAATCAAAACTTACATCTAAGCTCTCCCTGTCATGTGACCTTTCACTATAGAAGGGTGCAACGAAAATATACTCCCATAGGAGAACCCTACTATATCGTAAATGAAAACTCTTAAAATCCGGCTATTATCCTTCCACCTGTCAAACCACATAGTGCTTTTGATCCTTCCTATCCTATGCTAGCATGGTACAATGAAAATGATTACTGCAATTACCCTCGTGTTTGAGGTCACAATGATGGTAATCAGTATCACTTTCAAAAACATTGTCTAAGAAATGTTAGATAAAGGGGATCTCATCTTGGACAATCCTAATGCACCAGCTAACCAAAACCTTCATATTTTCCAGAAGCCATTCCTAAATCACACACCATCATCCTGTAGACACCTATAATTACACCTAAGCAATTTAAATACTTAAATTGCGCTAATTATCCCCTTTCTCACAAATTGACGACATATCATCAAAAGCGCTCATATTCCCTCTTATTGTCGTTAATTAATTACAATATGCTAATTGATTAAGTCACCTATCCAACTAACAACCTAATTAATGACCTTCCGTTAATTATTTACCCCTTCTATCTAGACTAATTAATTATTATTAATTAATTAGCCTTCCACTTCATTTAACTAATAAATCAATATTTAATTGATTTAATCCCTTTCTAATAGCCTAAATCGTACTAATATTCCTCTAATTGGCTTCTATAAGCTTACATCTACCTATTAGTTAATCACCTTTGATTAATTAAAAACCCCCAACTCCCATGACTTGCTTAACATAAATTAAACCCTTCTAAAGTAAGGTTACCTTTAATAAAGCAACCTTATCCATTCCTAATCATACTTTACCTTTATCCCACATGTAAAGGGATGAAGTGTTTCCTTTATCCATTGGGCTATATAAGGAGCCCTCCTTCTACCTTTATACCTACACCTAATTCCCTTGAGAAAGTAAATGAAAGCACATAATCTTGCACTAAAAGCCTTTTTTCATTCCCAAGCCCTTCCATCATCCATCTTGAAGAGCTAAGCCTCACACCCAAGCATCCTTGAAGGATCAAAGAAAGCAATATTGTTGATTGCCATTGGACTACATAGGTCCATTTGATTTAATTAGGTAATTTAGAAGAATAGAGTTCTTGATTTGCATTATGTTTGATTTCACTATTTCAAAGTTATGATGCTAATGTAGGCCTTGTTCATTTCTTCATCTTGATGGTACTCTTTCTTGTTTCTAGCTAGGTTAGGGAACTATTTTAGGTGGTAGTTCTTGCTTTCAATCTAACTTAGGAAAAGAATACTTGTACACATTTGGCACGCCTGGTGGGACCCTTAGTCCCATGGCATTTTAGTTTAAGTTTCATTGTTTTGGCTAACTTTTGATATGCACATGTAGTAATTAATGTCCATTTTCTTGGAATTTTGCTAATTTGATATGTGTAACCTCATGTTCATAGCCATCATTTTAATGGGTTATTATCATTCTTAAGCTAACTTTTCAAAATTTTAGTTGCGCAAGCACTTTTCCTATGACTTAGTTGTTACTGCCTGCTTTTCCGCATGGTGGCGCATACGCTATTTTTGTGGCACACACACCTCTCTAGTGGCGCAGTGTGCATGATAAGTAAAAATATGTAGAGTGGTGCATACACTCTTTTCGAAGTGGCACATATACGGTTTTCGTTGCGTACATGCCTCTCGGGTGGCACAGATGTACTTGTATTATGAAAAAACAAGTTGTCGCACACATGCTAAAAAGGGGGCGCGGGTGTCCTTTGGTATTTTTAAATTAGTGTGTTCGATTTCTAACATTCTTCCGGGTTATCTAATCATATATTTGTCTTTACGGGATATTTTTACATGTTTATACTTGATTAGATAATATTTTGCATTATTTACTTATGGGAATAAGAATCATGTATACTATTCCATTGCATCCCTTGGGGTGATTTTGGGAATCATAAATGATTCTTAATTCCTTTTGATGCTTTGAGGTTGTTCGAATATTTGAGTTGAAGTTGGTTAACTTGGCGTAGTTGAATTAAAAGTGTTTTTCCATTTTGATATCTTGTTGGATTTTTGAAAACATCACGTATGCTCTTCTCTTGCGTCCTTGGGTGATCGGAGAATCGAAATGGTGCTTTCTCATTTGATGGAAAATTACTAAAAATTATCATACAGACCAAAACGCCATCGCTTGTCAAAGAACGGAGGAATAAAAAAGTTAGAAAACTACTAATATAGTTGTTATACGGGTTGCCAAACGGTGTTTGAGAAAACCACATCTAATTAAAAAGATAAAATGAACAACATATTCAAAATATCAGTATTGCAGGTTTCGGAAAGGGTACGTCCTCTCCACCGAATCGAACATAACCCCTTTGGCATAATGCCTTAAGCTACAACAATGGGGGTGGTTCTAGGAACCCCAAAGTAGTCTATGCAAGAGGGAACCTTGTGGAGGAAATGGGAAGTTATCCACACTACCTATCTAACTAGTGATTACTTTGTGAGATAAAGTTATAAGTTGTCCCTACATGACCCTTTTAAGTACACGATGGATGCATTTAATGCCCACTTGTGCTTGAAGGGGAAAAAGTATAGATACTCCCAAGATAGTCGGGACTATTTAGGTAAATCGTTCTACTCATGGATAATCTCTGTGACACCTAGGACAAGAGAACCACCTAGGAAGATATACTTTGGTCGGATCCCACTTTGACCATTCTAAAAATAGTGTTGAGTTGTGACCATATTTTCATTGCAAAATGTGTGACGCGTTAATTTCATTTGGTTTCTACTTTCCTTAGGGCGGCGAAACTCTACCGAAGTGAAGCCAACATTTTTCATCCTTTGTTTGATTTTCTTCCTTCACATTATTTTGACACTTTGTTGATCGGAAGAGTGACTACCTTTGTGTTACCAATCAATCAAGTTTTCGCCACTTTTTTGTCTGTTTACACCCATCTATGTTTGCGGTTGGGTAAGTTAAATGTCTAATGTGTGTGGAGGTGTATTCACGTCATTGGTAGCCATTGTGATCTTGGTATCCATGTCAATATCATCATTATAGTTAGGTGTGGTTCATCACCGTGGACTTCCTTAGAAGAGTTAGCTTGTTTGTATCGTATCACTACAATTTCGATATTTACATCTTGTTTATTGTAAAATCGATATAAATGTTTATATTGTAAGGTTACGCTGCATAAATTTTTAACCATTCCTTGCTATACTTTGATATTTTTAGTTCGGTTCTATTATTACCTTGATTTTGAAGAGCGCTGGGTGTTACCATTTGTGCGTGTTATATCAATAGCACTTTCTCGATATCGATTACCTTACTTTCTAGCAAAGTTAGTTAACATATCTTGGTGATATTGTTGTGTCACTCACGAATTATAATTGGCACTTTTTGAGATATAGGTCTTAATCGAGTTTGAGCTCACTCATAGTATATCTTGATTAGGAGGTCACATTGAATTCTTGCATTTACTTACGTTTTGTTCATTCCCTTAAACTTGGCATAAGTGAAAACATCTTGTTAAATCATCTTATGATGTGAAACTATTGTTTGAAATGTAGTCTAGCGGTACTTTATTTAACAGGTTTAGGTACCAAACGCGTGTGTCATTGGTGATTTATCACTCTATCACATTCGTATTCTCACATTTCTGATTTATTCATATTCTTAACATTACATCTTGCATTTCACTTAGGGGTAGCCACAAAGTTTTGAACATATTTACAACTTACCCTAGTGAAATCATCATGAAAACATGGCTCCTAAAACATGACTAGGGCTAAAGAAGCATGACATATGAGGAACAACAAGCACAAGCTTGGGAAGCCTCTAATAGACAAGGGTCAAACCCTTCATTAGACATGATCTAGGACCATTGTTTTTCATGGATAAAGAAATAGAAGATATGGTTGATCATAGTGGAAATGAATCAAAGTCTCCATGCGTAGAATTTGACTTTGATCCCACTCTATTAGCACGAATTCCTTCTCAAAAAAGGGATAGAGTGCTAGCTCGGGTCGTAGAATTAGGGCTAAAATGCCCACCAAAATGAAATGATCCCACTTGTGAATAACACTACGGAAGAGGAAATACCCCTTATCAATATGGAGGATGATTCAACACATGGACATGCTTCTACCTCTTACGTAGGTAATGATAAAGTGGTTGGATATATAATATCCTTTATCAAGGTGCCACGAAGAAACAAGACAGAAACATGAGATGGTGAAGAACCTCCACCACATGAGGAAGAGGAGGAACACTCGTGAGAATAAAACACAATTCAACAACATATTAGTAACCTAAGGTGACAACTAGCTTTGCTTACCTTCCATGTACGAAGGAAGCAAACAAAACATTTAAAATTCGAAGCCTAGGGTATCATCGCGAAGAAGACACGGGGTATCATCGCGTATACATCCCAGCTTCTCCCACTAGAGAAAAATTGCTCACACAAGAGGTGCAGTCTATGAAAGTGACGGTCGCGAGCTTACAAGAGAGCAATATAGGAGCATTAGGAAATATCAATATGAAGAATTATGCCCCAATCCTTTTCGTGACAAGACAATGACCCTTCAACCCTTTCTAAAGAAATTTGATATGCCAAAGTTTGAAAAATATAAAGGGAAAGGAGATCCACGGGATCATGTTAAAGATTTCTACATGGCATGTCAAGAGGTGTCTTATAATGAAAATTATCTCATCAGACTTTTCCCCAAGAGTCTCGGAGGCCAAGCCTTGGAGTGGTTTACACACTTACCATGAGGATCAATTTTCACCTGGCTAGAATTGGTAGAAAGATTCGTGCGTCACTTCTCGTATAACATAGAGAGTGATGTCACCATGGCAGACTTATGTGGTGCCAAGAAATTCCCTAATGAGACTTTTTCCAGCTTCCTCCAATGGTGGAGAGGGATAGCTAGTCGCTTCCCTTATGCTTTCCTTGAAAAACAAATTGGTTAGTATTTTCGTCCCCAACCTTAATCCGGATATGGCTTTCCACCTCCAAATGCATTATGTTCGCACTTTTGAGGAGGTTATCGAGAAAGGGGTTCGGGGATAGAGAAAGCTCTCATTTCCAAAGGTACCCTCAAAACCCAATCTAGAGAAAACCAAAATGTCAAACCTATAGAAAAGTTGAAGATCTTTAGCAAAAAATGTGGTGGGAGACGGAATCACTAATTCCAAACACGTTTAAACGGTCCAAACCGTCAATATTTTAAATTGACTAAGGGACCAATTCAACCACCACCAAAGTGAAGAACATTCACCTCTCTTAATGAACCTTTGTCGGTCATACTAAAAAAATTGGATGCGGCCCACATGATGGTTTATCCTATAACGCAACCATTAGTTGACAACGCTCCAAAACCTTTATGGTACAAGGAGCACGACTATTGCGAAATGCATCGTGTCAAGGGCATAAGATGGATAAATGTCTCTGTGGCTTCATCATTATATTCAATAGCTCATTGACAATGGGGAGATAGTGGTGGATAACCCCGGAAAAACACAAACACCAATGAGAAGATGGGGATATATAAAGAACCATTCCCAATCATGATAAATCCGAGAAGTCAAAGCCGGATCGGGAGAGTCATCCCAAGGTTATAAAGCGTTGAATTACTAGTACTCCAAAAAGACAACAATCATTATGATTCACTCATTGGATGTATTCACTCTACTACTAACCATGTCAATGCCAACTCGAATCAAGAGACAGATTGCGCTTGCAGTAACAAGGCGTGCCCACCTCGTGATTCTCGGAACCTTCTCCGTCGACCCCACAACCGGTAAGTATAACATTTTTGAACAACTTGAGAAGATGTCTACTAAGATTTCAATCTTAGATCTTCTCAAGATATCCAATGTTCATAAGGACATTCGTATCAAAATCTTCGGGGTCGGGAGTGCCTTTAGAAGTCGACCACCGCACACCTTCAAGCCGCAGGTGGTGAACATCATACCAAATGACCATATTACCTTCAACCATAGGGAGATCCCTACTGAGAATCCAATGCATAATCTCCCGTTATATATTGAGGTAGTTGTCACCCATAGGAAGATCAAACGAGTGCTTGTGGATAACGGATCTAGGTTGAACATTTGTACACTCAAGTTGGTTAAACAATTAGGACATACTGAGGAAGATCTTGAGTCCAATATCATCACTTTCACCGCATACAACAACGCGGAAAGGGAGTCAATGGGCACAATCATGTTGCCCATGGAGGTGGGTCCCACGTGTCATCTCGACAAAGTTTCATGTCTCGGACTTGGAACTTCCATATAACATGCTTCTAGGTCAACCATGGATTCATGCCATGCGAGCCGTGCCATCGACATTTCATCAATGCATTAAGTTGAAGCATGAGGGACACACCATTACAATACAATGAGATTGAGAGCCCTTCGCTCAAAAGATAGAGCCCTCAATAGCTTTGCATGAAAGGGTACATATGCATGTCCCTTTGCTGATATAGCTATCCCTATCCAATCTAAGGCCATGGAATCTTGGGTGGATTCATATTCTCTCGCCTTGCACTCATGGTGCGTCTACATCAACATCTCCTTTTGAGTCATGGGAGACAAAATCCTTGAATATGGTTATGGAGAGTATAATGTACAACAAGTGCTATTGGTTTCAGACCTCTCATTGTCACCCAAGACTAGAGGTCGACCCAATTACCACTTCAAAATACCTAGAAAGGAACACACTATTGGGTCATTCTTACCTGGAGGCTTGTTAGCTAAGGAAAAATTGCTTGATCCACCTACAACTTGGGTCCCAGAGGATACTCAGCCATCCTGTTATCGAACCCCGAAATATGAAAAATATAGTAAAATGATGTACTCCATGGGCTACAAAGGCCTAGGATGTGGGAGAAACGAACAAGGACAAAGAGAACCGGTCCCTCTTCCACATTTCAAAATAGAAAGATTAGGCATCGGGATTCACCCTTATGGAGCACACCCCAATGACCATGATGCTACTTGTTCTGAGCGTGAGGATAGCTCTAACTATCTAGACAGTGATACGGATTCCCATTGTAGCCAATATGAGGATTTGGCCTCCACAAACCTTTTTCATGAACAATGTTGTCCTAACCATAACCCCCAAAAACCAACCCTTGACCTTGTATACCCTTCCCTTGTTGAATGTGACCAACAACGTCACATGTCACTAGATTTATTCGAGAATGATAAAGCTATAGCAGAGTTCATGGTCATAAGGGATACAATTCCCATTGGATACCATAAGAAAGGTTTCTTTATTGACTTAGATACTTGCTCCTACTTCGGTGAGGAGGCTGAACTTTGTGGTTAGCAAAACTTAAAGAAAAGCAAGGGAAAAGTTCCAATGTAAAGCCTCGGAAAAAATCAAAGTCCAAGTCGCACAGTGAAAACCTCTTTGAGGCACTAGCTGACAAACAAATAAAAAAATCAAAGGACAAACAAAGTGACCACACTAAGGATGAAAATCTTGTGGACACATATTTGGATGAAGATCTCAACCTTCCTCCCGATCCTACACATATGGAGGAATTATCAAAATTACTAGTTGAAGAAACCATTGATGTGAATATTGGTATAGAAGAAGATCCCAAGATAGTAAAATTGGGATCATCACTCTCGGCTAGAGAATAGAAGACATTCATTATGCTACTGCGAGAGTTTATAGATGTGTTCGCGTGGTCTTACAAAGACATGCCTCGACTTAGATCCAACTTTGGTCGTGCACAACCTAGTTATGCACACAAACGCTAAGCCTATCAAACAGAAACTCCAAAATATGCACCCAAGAGTGGCCTTATTGGTTAAAGAAGAGTTGGAAAGATTACTTATGGCGGGATTCATCTGGCCTATTGATTATTCTAAATGGATATCGAACATTGTTCTGCTCGTAAAAGTCTGCATTGGTATCCGAATCGCATGCATTTTAGGGACATTAACAAAGCTTTCCCAGAAAGGTAATTTTCTGCTGCCAAATATTAACATGATTGTTAAATCAACGTAGGGTATGAGATACTATCACTCATGGATGGTTTTTTGGGATATAATCAAATCAAAATAGCTGAAGAAGACCAACACAAAACAAATTTTACAACTCCTTGGGGCACCTTTTGTTATCAGGTGATGCCATTTGGCCTCAAAAATGCAAGCACTACTTATCAACGGGTAATGACAATATTTTTCATGATATGATTCATGATATCATGGAGGACTACGTGGATGACATCCTGGGAAAGTCTAAAACAAGATAGGATCACCCTGTTATTTTACGGCATATCTTTGAGATTTTAAGAGAATATAAAGTCGAGGCTGAATTAAAAGAGTGTGTCTTGGTGTGCTATTAGGGAAGCTATTGGGCTTCATTGTATCAAGACGAGGTATTGAGGTAGACCCTTCTAAAGTTTTGCTATCACTGAAATTCCTCCACCTAAGAATATTAAGCAACTGCATAGCTTATAGGGGAAAATTCAAGCCATTTGTCGCTTCATTTCTCAGCTTGTAGATAAGTGCCACTCATTCACCCATTTGCTTAAAAAGGATTTCAATTTCATCTGGGGACCTAAGCAATAGCAAGCCTTTTCTTTGCTTAAACAATACTTGGCTAATCCACTGTCCTCATGCCTCTAACTCCTAGATAACCACTCTTGCTCTATATTTCCACTACACAATTTGCTATTGGTGCTTTGCTCACCCAATATGACCTTGGTCATAAGGAGAAAGCGGTTTACTATCTAAGTTACACCCTCATCACCTGTGAGCTCAATTACCCTCAAATTGAAAAGGCTTGCTTTTGTTGTTTTTACTTTTCAAAAATCGCACCATTACCTATTGAATACTAAAACTAAGCTAATATCCAAGGTTGAACCACTCAAGTATTTACTGTCTAAACCCACCCTCATAAGTAGAATGGCTAATTGGATCATTCTACTCAATGAGTTTGACATAGAATTTGTACATCAAAAATCAGTTAAAGGACAAGTACTTGCTGACTACTTGGCGGAAGGACCTTTGTAAGGCATAAAACCTTTGAATCTGGATCTGCCGGATGCCTCCTTGCTCTACATTAAATAATCTGTCATGTGGTAGATACATTTTGACGGATCCTTTACGTTTCACGGTTCAGGTGCAGGAGTAGTCCTTATTACTCCTTCTGGTGATCCTATACCGCAGCTTTTCGCCTAAGCTTCCCTTGCACAAACAACATTACGGAATATGAGGCACTTATTGCAGGAATGAAGCTAGCTATCAAGTGGAATATTCATCATGTCAAGGTTGTGGGTGATTTGTAGTTAATTATCAAATAGGTTAATGATGAATATAAGGTTAAGGATGATAAGCTCATACCTTACAAAAAGCTAGTGGAAACTCTAAAGGAATACTTTGTGTGCATTACATTTGAACAAATCCCTAGAGTGTAGAATAGATCAGCAGATGCCATGGTGACAGTGGGTTCTATGCTTCATATTCCACCAAGGAATAATGACATGCCGTTCTTTGTAGAAAATCTACGCCAACCCGCATATGACATGCCAGAATCTTTCCTGGCTTGTGATGTTGTTGGTCCCAATTCCCCATGGTATGAACCCATCTTTACCTATCTTAAGGACAACACGTTCCCTCGATATCTCCCTGCTCAAAAAGAAAATCCTGATTCGCCAAATAGCCCGTTACACCCTTTTAGGAGGTACACTTTATCATCATGGCTATGATGGGAATCTATTACATTGTCTGGATGTGATGGAGTCAATCCAAGCAATCAAAGAAGTACACAAGGGGGTGTGTGGAGCACATACAAACGGAATGGTCTTAGCTAAGAAATTTTTAAGAGTAGGCTACTATTGGCCTACCATGGAAACCGATTGCACAGTAATTATGTCAGAAATGTGTACTTTGCCAAAATTATGGAAACTTCATTCATGCTCCATCGCAACCATTAAAACCTATCACTACCCCATAGCAATTCTCCAAGTGGGGACTTGACTTGATAGGAAAAATTACTCCTACCTCATTGGATGGTCATACACACATCATCACGAGATCTTGAATACTTTACAAAATGGTCGAGGCTATCCCTTTAACCTATGTCACGGAGATCGATTTCTAAATTTATCATGAATCACATCATTTGTTGATATGGAATTCCTGTAGCCATCGTTACAGATAATGGGAAGTCATTTAAGAACAAAAATATGAAAGGTATTTGTCAACAATTACAAATCAAGTTAAAATGGTCCATGCCATATTACCCTCAAGGTAATGGACAAGTTGAGGCCACAAACAAGACTTTGGTAAGGATAATGGAGAAGATGGTCGCAAAACGGGGTGTAACTCGGAACTTACAAATCCATCCAGCCCTCTAGGCTTACAGAACCTCCATTCGTACTCCTATAGATGAGACACCATATTCTCTAGTGTTTGGGACATAATCTATCATCCCCTTAGAGATCGAACTTCCGTCCCTGAGAATTTCTCTTCGGGACTATCTGGATAAGGATGAGGATTATCGAGTGGCAAGACTGGCTGAATTAGAGCTCCTAGATGAGAGGCGCATTCACACTCTTAATCACCTGAAAGTGTATCAAAATAGAGTCTCCAGAAACTACAACAAGAGAATCATCCCACATCAGTTTGAGGTTGGTGATTTAGTCATGAAGGAGAACCAGTTCAACACCAGAGCGGAATGAGAAAAGAAAGGGAAGTTTGAACCACATTGGTTGGGACCCTATGTTATAGTCGCCAAGTACGGCATAGGGGCATACAAACTTGCTCACCCCAATGGTGATGAGCTCCGGGAGCCCATGAATGCCATGCATCTTAAGCGGTTCTATGCTTAAACATGGCGTAGGAGAGTCACAAAAAAAAAAAACTCAAAAACATGGTAAAATGATCAAAAATACAAAAAAATCAAAAAAAGAAAAAGAAAAAGAGAAAAACGAGGTCATCCATAAGTAAAAACCATGTAATTGTGGCACTTTGGATAAGTCCTCGGTGAAACCCGCTTTCGACGCCTCGGGAGGATTCGTTGTTCACAAGCATCTTGCATCTAGAGGGTAGTTTTCCTTGGCCTAGCCCTAGTTCTGCCTTCGAGATTCCCTGTGAGCCCCATCCTATTAGGCCTTGATCTAGCTTTGTCTTCTTTTATTCATATGTGAGGTTTATGGTCTTTCGTTATTTCCCATCTTATGCTAGGGGAAAATTCAACGACTTCACCTTCTTGTTCATAAGCGCGTGGCTTCTGCCCTTGTATATTCCCCATCTAACGTTGGGGGCATCCACGCTTTCTTGGTTACCTGTACATAACTCTGGAAAACCATTAGAAAACACCAAAAACAATAGAAAATTGTTTCACATAAACCTAAACAATAGAAAATTGTTTCACATAAACCTAAACAATAGAAAATTGTTTCACATAAACCTAAACAATAGAAAATTGTTTCACATACACTAAAAACAATAGAAAATTGTTTCAAAAAAACCTAAACAATAGAAAATTGTTTCACATAAACCTAAACAATAGAAAATTGTTTCAAAACACCAAAAATAATAGAAAATTGTTGCATGAAAACAAATCTTACAAAAAAATTTACTTACATTTACTTGCATTGTCTTGTTTCTTGCTTTGCTTGTTGCTTGTATAGTTGTTTTATGTTTTTGCTTTTGGGTTGTTTGTTTCTTGGGCATAATTTGTTAGGATTCATATTTTCTTGCTTAGATTAGATTGTGTTTGTTACGTGCTTAAGTGAATCATAGTGCAGCGTGGTGTATTATGCTATTCTATTGTGTTCTTTGTTAGCATTTGATTGTGTTTGTTACATGTGCATTGTTTTGTTATCATAACATCACCTTACCATTATTATCATCACATCTAACATAATCTATACATCATATATAAACAAATGGATAAGTTTTACATCATGCATGTATGTTGAGCTAATCATCACATATCGTATCATCAATGGGGGTAAGAGGGTTGCGCAGATCAAAAATCTATCCCCCACACCAATATCATCATATCATCCCGTCCATATACATCTACAATAACACATGAGAAATGCATTTGATATCATCTAAGGATCTATCATCTAACATCCAAAGCACATGTATACATCAAACATCAAAATCGATACATATATGTACAAAATCAGATAACATCATAATACATCCATAAGTGCTGAATCAAAACATGCAACATGCAATGGAATTCAACATAGAGTAATTTCTGATAAAGGGTATTTTACATCATAGAATTATGCCCACTCGTGTCACACACATCGAGGCATCAAACAATGAAGTACATCATCTCATAAATGCATGTATCTCGAGCCAAAAGGTAAAACATCTTTATACATGTGTCATATACATTTGTATCAGCAAAAAATGGATATACATCATGGAGGTGCATCATAAAAGCCTTCATTAGAGGGATGCAAAAGAATGGTACATATAATAGCATAAAACACCTTCATCGAGGCATGTATCAAAACTACTCTATATCATGTTAGGAATATCTATGTTGTAGTGTGAACATAGAATATTATGTAAGTGATTATATTATGTAGGATAATATAATATGTGTTGTAATAATTAATTACATTATTGTAAATGTAATTATGAGTGGGTGAGTAAATATTGTTATGAGTTGTTGAGTAAACAAATCATTAACAATATTAGTTTTGTGAGAAAACAAAATCTCACGTATAATAGCATGGAGTTGTTTTAGGAGTTATGTGTGGAGATATTTATGGAGATTATATCTCCTTAAATATAGGAACAACATCTCCTATTTAAATGGATGTAATACTTCCTATGTATTGAGAAAGAATAAAGAGTAAGATTTCGAATTTTCTTTATGCAATTATGATATTAACTTTTCATTTGGTAACAGAGCAGGTTTGATGCAAGAAATTTCAGTGCTTTCATGATCAGATCCGTCTCAAAGAATATATTATATTTTTCGTTTCCAGATGTGGGTTTTTCTATAATTTTGTGTGCAGAATCACGTGCTGGTCAAGAAACTACAGAAGAAATTTCAGAAGAACCCAGAACGTATTTTGGAAGAAATACAGATTTTACTATGCAGCTATCAAATTAAGCACATCAATTCTTCTACTGAAAGTTTTCTCCAATTTTCAATAATGTTGAATTGTTAATACAAGTTCTTGACTTGCTTGGAGGTTAAAAGGTATTCAATATAAAATTTTAAAGTACTTGATTCAATTTTGTATTTTTTTATCAGTATTGTACAAAATAATGGAGAAACTAAATCTGATTGAAAAGTTTGAAGGACAAGATTTCCATACATGGCAACTACAGATGCAATTACATTTAATAGAAAAGGATCTATGGGATGTGGTGAAGTCTAATTCAACTCCACCCACTGGAGGAAATGAATTGGCAAAATGGAATGCAAAAGATCAGAGAGCATTGGGTACCATTGGTCTGGGCTTATCAAAAGCCTATCTACATCATGTGGATTTCACAAAATCTGCAAAAGAAATTTGGGAGTCTCTTAACAAATTGTTTGGTTCTGAAGCTGAAATGGCAAAGACTACATTGAAGCAATGCTTGTACGGGTTGAAAATGGAAGAGAACTCAAAAATGGCAGATCATATAAGTAAGTTTCGTTCTTTGCTAAATCAACTAGCTGGAATTAAAGAACATGTAAAAGATGATGATGCTAAAGCTATTCTTCTTAATAGCATGCCTAAGAGTTACTCAAATATTGTATTTACTTTGAGTAAAATTACTATTAGTCTAGAAGGAGTGATTTCTACATTGTTAGAACAAAGCAATCATGAAGAACATGAAGAAGTACTATATGTAGGAAACAAACCGAGCTCCTCATCTAAGAAGGAAAAACATAAACCAAAGAAGGTTCCTTCACATGGAAAAATAAAATGATTTTATTGTAATGAGATTGGGCATGTAATATCAATCAGTAAAAGAGAGCTCGGGATCTTCTTGATGACAAGATAGATCGTAAAGCCCTTCTAGCTGAAGTAGAAACTGATTGGGAAGTCTACTCAACCGATGAAGAACTTTCATGTCCTAGTGATGAGGATTTCCTATGGTAGACTCTTTTCTTGTTGGAGGAAGGAGGCAATGGAGGAAGGAGGAAAATCAGCGTCTCTCGTCATTCACCAACGATGGGGTCGCAGATGATGTGGTGATATTTTCTTTCGGTTATGTGGTGTGTTTATACACAAGGGGTGAAACTAGTTTCATGTTTTGATTTTAATGTGTTCACATAGACTAACACCAGTTCTCGAGTGTCTATTTGGTGTGGAAGAAGCAAACCGCATGACTCAGCTTACAGGGGAAAATCATCTACGTACGGTCCTCTGACTGTCGTACGGTCCTCTGACTGCCATACTTCGGTGGAAGGTACTTCGGTGGAAGGTGATCAGTCGATGAAGATGTTCATACGACAAGGATGATCATTAGCAGCAAGATCCGTATAGCAAGATCCAAAAGATGAATACTTCGACAAGGTTGATGTTTCCAGGAGCTCTTACCCCATGTTCACACTAAGGGGGCGAATGTTAGGAATATCTATGTTGTAGTGTGAACATAGAATATTATGTAAGTGATTATATTATCTAGGATAATATAATATGTGTTGTAATAATTAATTACATTATTGTAAATGTAATTATGAGTGGGTGAGTAAATATTGTTATGAGTTGTTGAGTAAACAAATCATTAACAATATTAGTTTTGTGAGAAAACAAAATCTCACGTATAATAGCATGGAGTTGTTTTAGGAGTTATGTGTGGAGATATTTATGGAGATTATATCTCCTTAAATATAGGAACAACATCTCCTATTTAAATGGATGTAATACTTCCTATGTATTGAGAAAGAATAAAGAGTAAGATTTGAATTTTCTTTATGCAATTATGATATTAACTTTTCATATCAAAAATGCCTTTAGCAGAGGCATACAAAGATGGTATATCATAAATGTCCACACTTTGTCCCCACAAGTATAATCTGTCCCACTTGATGCTCAAAAATGGTACATCATAGATGCAAATGCCATCATAAAGGGGCATGTATCGTAAAGAATTCAGCCTTCATAAGAAGCATCATCAAAATACAAGTATACAAGACTGTACATCAAAATCGGCCTTCATAAGAGGCATACATACAAATAATGCACAACAAAAATGTGGATCTCAACCATAGCTCTCGCCCTCGCTAGGGCTCCCATTTGTCACACTCGGTCGACGAAAAAGCGGTGGCCGAGAAGGACTGAACTAGATGGGCCACCAAACTGTCTCGGTGGCTCTAGTATAGGCCGGTCCCCACCGATCTTGTGGACTGGCCTGATCTCCGTGATTGCGATCCTATCATGCTTGACCAAATGTCGTAGCGGTGCCACTCGCTGCTCTGGAGGAACTACCCTATAATAAGAAGTCCTATAAAATAAGGCCTCACCACCAAGCCTGGTGGCATCACATATCAGGTCGGCATCTCACGGAGGTGAGTGCTACTCAAGGGCAACATCACACTCACTGTCCACTCTACCCAAGTCTCAGTCGGATTGTCTAAAGGAGGCAGCCTCTCATATCTATCTATAGTGGCAGTCTACATGACTCGGCCACGGCATGATGCCTCTATGCAAGCAATGCCTATGACCATACGTATACGTGATCTCTCTCGTAACAACCATGCACACTCGTGATCGGGATCGATGAAGAAGGCTCAATATATGAGCCCCACGAGCATCCATCTCTTGTATCTACCTGTCATGCCACGCCATGCCATACCACAGGCTAGCTTGGAACTAAGCCTTGATCTCGCTCTAAAAGTAAGGTAACAATATGAGCTCGGGCCTCATGACGCTCTGCTGTGGTAGTCACACACCAGCCTTGAGCCTCATCTCTCTCCACTCTGCAGTCGTGTCTCTCTTGGCTTTGGCTTCTGTAGCTGCTACTATAGGATGGCTGGCGGTGCCACTATCGTGCCTCAAGGACTTGTCTCGAGGTGCTCGGATGAATGTCCTCGCTCTAGAACCCCGCCTCTGGGAAACCACACCGGTGCCTGTCCTGGCCTCGTGGCCTCGGTCCCGTGCTGTGTGGCACCCTGCCCATCATGTGGAATGCCATTAAATGGATCCCATGGATCCAACCCCGTGCCACTATCCTCGCCTTATGCTCTAAACCATGCCATATCTCTATAGGTGGACGAGCGCCTGCTACCCAGGCCTCCTCCGGAATGGTGAGACGCTGGGGTAATCTTGAAGCATACCAAGTTGTGTACTTTGTTGTGGTCCCCGAATCCCACACTTTTCATGCTAGATCCCATGGTTGAAGGACCACCTATGTGAAACTCACCCTAGCTTGGGCCACCGGTATGTGAGGCCCCATGGTCTGCCTCTCTGAGTCTCTACATGCATACCAAATGTCGACTATGAGACCCCCGCACTCTACCAAGCCGCCCATTGGCTTTATCCACTCGATACAACTCAATAATATAACCGTGATCGCCAATGATATAGTGCTCTACTGAGCACATGTTGAGCTCTGTGGCATCCTCTAGCCACTGGAAATGTCGATAGGGCCACTAGATGATATCTATTGCCGACAACTCATCGAACTCTCACCTATATCTAAATAGGCTCTTGAGGTGTCTGCGTACATCGCTACCCTCCGTTACACACGCCATGTAGGATGGATCCTCAGGATCTAAGACACACAAAGTGCCCACAGGGTGTCTAATGGCAATGTGGTCCCATGACCATATCTGTAATAAATAGGTTGGACCCACGGTCTTCTGACCGTGGTATGTGATCAAATGTAAATCCCAGTAGAGGTGGGATAGAATGCACTTTGTCCCCAACAAAGTATCTCTCACCGATGAAGATGCCATGAACCAAGGGTAATAGTCCTCTCAGGAATGAGGTCCCTGTCTTATCAGTGAGTAAGAACCCACTGATAAGAGACATGATGTAGAGAGGTCCCCGATGCAATGTAGGGTCGGTGATGCACTCATGTAAAGCTATAGTCATGCCGTCGTGCGGAATGTCATCAACATCAAAAAGGGCACTGCACGTTGCTCTAATCAGCCCTGCATCTACACCGTACTTGAGGTGCCTATAATCAGCATGCAAAAAATCTTCCATATGTCCTCAATGGTTACGGTCATCTCTCTTGAGGGAGTCTGGCATTGATCGTCACTATGCCATCGCATTGGTGCGGTCAGCCGAGCAGCCATGGTCTAGTGTGATGGAAGGTATTCGAGACATGGGGCCTAACCCCACCACCTCAAGTAGTATTGTCATGGCTCACCGGTCGTGCTGGTGCATACTCCCCTCTAGCTCTGTTATATGGGTATGACACTCTCGTCTCAAAAGCGGTAGTTGTCTCTATAACATAACAAGTCAGTCGCTAGTCGATTAACATTTCTTCTACAAAACTATCTTACATTTTAGGGTTAACCCAAAAATCCTAAAAATTCTTCTAAGTTTCATATTTTTGACATTTTATTATCTTTTTTCTTTGGTTTGAGGTGCTTACGCCCCCTTTTGGATGTCTGCGCCCCCATTTGGGCATGTGTGCGTGTGCGCGTCTATCTTCTCGGGACCTCGCCCTCATTTGGGTGCTGCACTCTCTTTTTGCATGTGCACCACCCAATTGGTTCTGCGCTTACACGCATATACCCGTGGTTGTGTGTGCACCCCCTGTGTGTGTGCCCTCTTTCCCACATGTGTGCGTGCGCGTGGGTATGTGCATTCCATTCTTGTGCGCGCAAGATGTGTGCTTTGCGCATACGCCCCCAAAGTGACACTTGCGCCCCCTATATGATGCTTGTACCTATGCGCAAGCACACCGACACGACTTCCTAGGGATAAAATTCCTAATTTAATGCATTTATGACCAAAATTAATGAGCTAGGGTTTGATACTCACAAAGGGTCCATCATTTACTTGCCGCTTAGTACCCTTGGGATCGCATCCGCGTGCCTCAATCGCCCTCATGCGATGACCATGGTTCTTATCGCATCGGGGCCTCATGGTAAAATTACAAACAACTCGGTTAAAATGAATTGGTCACGATGTTTTTACCCCCTAGGTGGGGTATATTAACCCATTTTTCACCATCGTGAGGGCCTGGAGGCCCGTTTCGATTGTCGTTTTCTCCTCTGTTCACCGTGGAATAATTATTTTTATTAAATAATTATTTTTCTCTTATTTTTCAACAGTATCGTGGAATTTTTTGTCCCATACCCCATTCTTCTCCCTTGAACAATTTCATTTCTCCTCGTGATTTTTATTCTTCTTCACACTCGCTAAATAATTATTTTTTATTAATTCTTCCATTAAACAAGGACATTATTTGTCTCTTGTTTCTTCTTTCTTCCACCTAGGGAACTTTCTGTTTCCCCTAGGCCCTTCATTTTCTTCTTCTATTATTCTTCTATTATTCACCACAATTTGGAAAACAAGAAAATAATAAAAATATATATATCAAAATCCAAAAACAAGGCAAAAAAACTACAAAGCGGTAACTTGCTTATTATTGCTGAAACTTGTGTCTTGCGCATGGTATTTTCTCCATATCCTGCTGGTTTGTATCACATCTTTCTGATTAATACGACTCATGGATCACTAGATTCACAACCATTCACAAAGCTAGTTTCTTTCTTCGTCTTTACTCTAGGGAACGTTTGTTTCTGGTGTCTGTTTATCATTGCGCAAACGCTTTTCTTGGACCCCGTGTCCACATTCATTTCCCCTCGCATGTATCCTTTCTCGGGCATCATTTTTAACCCTTATCATTAATCACAAACTTGTGGATCTCTTAAGCACTAATAACAAAACATTTGTACAACTTGTCTTGACCATTGTGTGGGTTAGATATGTGTGGTCATACTTGTTTTCCACTGTTTAATGGGCTTGTTTCCTTCTCGTATTGCATGGGCTTGATGGGCTTGTTTCCTTCTTGTTTCCTTCTCACTGTCTTGGTGGTCCGCTGATCCTCTCTAGCCTCTGCCATCCCGGACTATCTACCCACACCCTGCGACTAATCAAATCCCTTGTGAATATCTCATGGACCCGCTACTAACCACTTCAATCACCGTCAACCCACACCGCCCACTCACTATCCCGTTTCCTCTAGATGCTTTTCTCACTTTTCTCTCTTTTTTGTCCTTTCTTCACTTCGTAATTCACAAATGAATAATAAAAATGCAGATTTTTTGTTTTTATACCAAACCCGACCTAACCGACATTGGTTACCTCGACCGACATCGGTCTCATGCCCTACATAACCATCGTCCATTATCCTATACCGACGCTATCTGCTATCCATGACCGCCATCGGTCACCCTTACCTACACATAGCCCTTACTTTTCCTTTTACCCCACCCTCTACCTTGCTCTTTACCCTCTACCTTTACCCGACCCATTACCTTACCTTTCCCGATCTCATCATTTACTACCTCCATTTGTCCTCCTTTAGGGACTCATTATTTTACCCTAACCTCGGCCTTACTCAGCTTTGTGACCTATATATTTGGACCTGACCATCGCTAGTGACCTTTGACCTCATGTGTTTGCTATATTTTGTGGCACTATTACCTATGTTGATTAACCCAATAACCTTACCTAGCCTATTGCCGTGACTCTTTATCCTAACCCTACCTTTGGTGCACTAGAGCATACCTAAACGTTCCTGTACCTAACCTACATTGTGCTTCCTAACCTTATCCTATACACTAGATACCGTATTAACTTCAACCTTGTTTGGATAAAATTATCGACCTTAGACGATGTAGAGTTTACTACTCTTCAACCCGGTAGTGTGCTGCGCTTTATACGTGTGTGTGCATTTGATCGCTGCTACCTCTAACCCCGACCCATTACCTAGATTGCCCATGTAGACCCTTCACCCTTTTTCCATGTACCCACTTGCCTTTTCTTCACCTTTACCTTTTATCAAACCACTCACCGCTTCTGCCTGCTGCCTCGTCAGTTCCTGGTTTGAGGGGGATCACCTTCACCCTCACATGGGGCAACCACATATTATTTTTGTTAGCATCGCTTCCCAATACAAGCTACGCAAAAAGGGGCAAAATGTAGACACTAAAATTAGGTCACACTTCCCTTTTGTCCCTTGACATATAAGAACCCTTTATTACATTTACCTAGCCATGACCCCCTTCACCCCACTAATATTAATTAAATTAAATTAATGCATTATCCTCACTATATTTATTATTTAAATATCTTATTTAAATAATATCTACACATATAGTTCACTTAGACACCTCACCAAGCTAGCAAGTTACCATAACTAACTAATACTTACCCAAACCCTAAAAATCAATGCATATATTCCCTCTAACCACATTCTTGCATGCACACAAAGGATCCCAGTCTAATCGCGGGATAACGACATGAGATCCAATAAAATAAGGAGGATCTCCTAAGTTTGGTAAACCTAGGAAATCCCACCTTGACCGACGCCGCTTATCCGTAACCGCCACCGCGTTAAGCCACCACCGCCAGTTACCCCTTTTAACCCCAAAACAACCTTATTCTCAAGGTTGGAACTAGGAAGTTGGAAGCAAGAAAGTTGTTTAACAAGAACACATCTCGGAGAGATAGTGCATCTTCAGAGAGAAAATTCTAGTGAAAACTCACATCCAAGGAAGGAGATTGAGTATCTTCTCCTACACAGCCATCCCAGCCATGATATGATCTATCCAAGCAAAGAGGAGTGTGCATGCAACCCATGCATAAGCTTTTCTCCAGTTGGTGATCTCTTACAACCTTCAAATCCATCATTAGCACCTCAATCCTTCACATGCGGACCTTCGGGAATGAAATCCAAGTATAACCTCATACTTCTTTGGTTTATTTCATTTCATCATTATCAGATCACCCACTATTTATGTTTCTCCCTATTGACCTTCTATAACATTTTCACCTCCGTATACCCATTGAAACCTTGCAAAATCCCACTCCAGCTTACCCAATACCTCATCTCGACCAACCAAAACCCTTTGTGTAATCACAAAGGAGACCAAAACCCTATTCTGTGACATTTTCAGATCTCACAAGAATCGCACCTGTTATACCCAATGGTCGTCGGTCACCTCTAACCGTGTCCGGTCTCTGTGTTTACCCACGCAGCCTTAAACAAAGACCTACCCACCTAATTTTACCTCACCCTCACTCACCTGTGACCTACCCAAGACCTTTATCAAACTTGCAGAACCTAGAACCAACCATTTGACCTGTGGATTCTATTCTAGCTTAGCCTATTAGATTAGATCTATTTTCTTATTGTGTTTTTAAGTGAGATACCTAAATCATTTTAAAATAACAATAGGATTTACTTTGTTTACAACATTAATTTGTTAAAATAGTGGACTGACAGCCATCTAGGAAGTATCATACTTCCTGGATCTAGCTCATGCCAGCCAGCAGTTCACTTTGCGCCTATTGTTTAATTCCTTCGGTGGTCTTGTTTTCATTACAGGGTAGTTCGTCCCTAGCCAAAAGGAAGCTCTCATGATCAATGTGGATTTGGAAGTCATACACGTGCAATAACCCATAAATCGACATTTGAACAGGTATTCCTCCTACGCTCGTTACCCTATCTGCTTGGCCGACGCTTTTAAAGAAACAATATAAGAAAAAGGTAAAACATTTTGGCATGCCCAAGGGGGTTTTCCACTAACATCGAGCCCCTCTCACCCCTAGCTTCTCCACTTAGAGAACCTTTACCTACCATACCTCCTCCACCCATAGAGGAGAACCCATTACCTCCTCCACCCACGAGAGAGAACCCATCATCTCCTCCACCTATAGAGGAGCACCTATCCATTCCTCCACTTATAGAGGAACTCCCATCATCTCTTCCACCCATCATAGACCCAGTGGAGATACCTTTGCGTCTTGGCGAGCACTCTCCATTGGCTACCCAAAATCCAACGCAGACTACTTTCCACTCTCTTACGCACGGAAGCCAAGTGGCCAATTCCCCATATCTAAGATGCACTTTACAGAATTCCCATTAGGTCCTCACCAAATCCACCCACGGACATGTCGTTCTCACGTTTGGCTTATCACTTAGATTATGTGGATAGAGCTTCACATTATGGGGCACCTCTTACTCCCTATCTCGACACAAATGTAGAGATCCTCGATGACACCTCCACTATCTACCCAAACACATTTCCACCCATCAAACCAAATACAACCACTGCTTATTGCAACCCCTTCCATGATACCCCTTAGCACTCACACCACACCCTTACCCATAACCTGACCTATACCTAAACCCAAACCCATACCCACAATAGTTACCTCCATTAAACCTATTACCACTTTAGGGGTTACCACAACCACCAACCTTACTCATCCATCTATTAAACTATATTTAGCTACATCCTCCAACGTCAAAACCATGCCTACTCCAACACCCAAACAAAAGAGACAAACTCCTCAACCTTATACCCCTACCACACTAATCACGCCGCACTTGTCCCGTCTACCTTAAAATCTCATTTGTCTAACATGGTCAAGCACCTTTCTCCCATCCATAAACCAATAACACAACAACCCATTCCTTCCCCACATACCTCTAACCTACCTAGGCACACAACATGACTTATACCGCACTCCGCGTCTCCTTACTACCAATACTACCAATGCCTTCGGCTATTGCTTCACTACCCACTACACTTCAATCTTTGTCCCTTCACCCCAAGCACGACCCGTGTCATCTACCTTCGTAGCACCCCGTTATCCCCGTGGGTAACTCACCCTCTTCCTCCATCTACTTTTCCTTCTAGACCTCATACACGCACATCACCTTTACCCAAGGTTCGACCCAAAACAAAACCCCACTACCCCACAACAAGGCGGTCCAAACAACCCCGCACCCTCCCACCTGTCCATCTATTGTACTTGTACCCAAATGAACCTAGTCGATACCTCAAACCACATAGGCACCTAAAACTATAGCTCGACCCATTCCTACTCTTCCAAAAATAGTTCCTCGACAATCAACCACACCTACACCCAAACCCACGTTTACTTCCCATTGTGATCCACTAGTAGGGTCCTATGCCAAAATTTTAACCAACCTCCTCGAGACTTCTTTTATCACATTACCACCACTCGTGCCTTATGACCCCCTCAAACCCAAGCCAAAGGGTTTGATGATACTAAAATTTGCGCATATCATCATGTGCCAGGCACGATGTGGAGAACCGCAAGGCCTTTAAAACCATCCTTATCCAATCGAGAATTGCAAGGCCTTGCCAAATCCCCTCAAATCAACATGATACACTTTACTACATGTGCACATGAAGGGAAAAGAAAAGGCAACTCGACCACCAACCAATCATATACCCAACATACCATCTACACCCATACCTAAAATAACTATTCGTGGTCCCGCATACCCCATTTCTAATGGCGTCACACATCACACCATGCTCAAACAACTACACCAATCTCCTCAAAATGTCCTTATACGACCTCATCCAAACCTTGGAATCCCATAGCCTTGATTATCACACCTCATCATGTAGCCTCTCTCACCAAATTACCACCGTCATCCTAACCTCACCTTGTTCACCAAGTGGGCTCCCTTAGCTTCTCGTGAGGAAGAGATTGCGTCATATCAAAACAATGACCCGGACCTAGCCCTCTTCATCTCTCGTCCACATTGATGACATATGGGTAGGCTATGTGATGATTAATGGATGTGCTAGCATTAACATCATTTCATCCCATGCATTCTCTCAAATGCTTATACGACAATTGCATGCATAAACATCTCGGTCATGTTGCGTTCATTCAATGATGCTATCACCTCCACACTAGTACCATTGTCATCCTTCACATTTGCGTGGGCCCCCACATTGTTCTAGAATTGTTTTATGTTTTGGAGGGGGAATTCCAATATAACTTGTTGCTTGGTAGACCCTGGATCCGTGTCATGGGTTGCGTTCCTTCCACTTTGCATTGTTGTGTAAAGTTTGAACATGAAGGACACACTTATACCATTCCAGCTTGACCCATCACCTTTCAAAACATGCAACATGCTTTATTGACCCAATGATGTGCTCATACCTATCAAGCCATCTACTCTGCAACCACTACCGCTTCAACTACACCTCCACCTACTAGTACAAACCATTACTTTCACCACACATACCGCCTCTATTCCTACTTGTGATATAACCTCCACGATGACCCTTTACCCGCCCAATCCATTAACTCAACCTCCACATCGACCTCGACACATCATCTATACCAGCTACTGCGTACCAACTACATGATCCATTAGAAGGTGGTTTTCAATGCCTCACTCGGGGACTACCACCTATATAGTGTCAACACATTCCTTACTCTGCACGAGTATGGAAGCCTTCACCAGACCCTCGCTATGATCACCGTATAGAGAATGCCTCCTTTATGGCCCTCCTCATCTTCATACTAGTCTCACCTATGGGGGACTTGATACTACCACTTACATACCTGAACAACCATCATAACCCCGTCCATTTTCCATTGACTTCCAATCACCTACCAATCATCATTTCACCCACACCTTCCTGCACTATTGTGTGTGGAAGGGTTTTGGTTTTGGATTTTACGAGCAAGGCCACCATACCATTATTCCATGTACCACCCACAAACATAATGACCGTAGTGGTATTGGCTTCCCGAACCTCCTACCAAACAGGCCCGCATTGAACTCATTGAAGACCCTAGCCCTCCTCCACCTTCATCTTCATCACTACCTTCACCCGCTCCACCTTCATCACCACCCTCACCGACGGAGTTGATGGATCCTGAATCTATCCCTCCTAACTTTTTTTTTTCATAAACACAATTTCCTTGTGGCCTTTGACTTATGCGAAGGCAAGACCCATTCACTCTCCCATTCCTGTATCCTGAGATGATCGACGGCGACACACCTACCATTAACGTTGTTCAATGTTAGGATGATGAATCCATACTCACCTACCTTGGTGTAAAAGACTCATATATTCATCGGTCATTACCCTCTGAGACACAAACCATGTTGAATGAATCGACTATCAAGATCAACATTCATACTCAGGATGACCCGCACATCCTAAAGATCAGACAATCTTTAGATGCTACTGAACAGGAAGCCATCACTTCTTTTCTCTGAGATCATAACCACACTTTCGCTTGGTCTTACACAGACATGCCTGGTATTGACCCCACCATAGTGGTCCACAATATCGTAACTGTTCCCGATGCCAAACCTATCAAAAAAATGAGGAAAATGCACCCTCGCATTGCTCTTCTCGTCAAATAAGAACTTCAGCACCTTCTTTTCGCTTCCTTCATATTACCCATTGATTATCCTCGTTGGATTTCTAACATTGTCCTCAAGCATTAAAGCAACAGGGGGACTCAGTATTGCATGGACTTCCGTGACCTCAACCTCACCTGCCCGAAAGACAACTTTCCCTTGCCGGTGTATCGATCAACCGGTTGACCTTACCGCTTGTCACGAGACACTCTCACTCATGGATGGTTTCTTAGGTTATAAATAAATTTTTCTTACCTCGGAAGATCAACACAAGACCACATTCATTACCCCTTGGGGAACCTTTTTCTATCGAGTCATGCCTTTTGGCCTTAAAAATGCTGGTGCTACATATCAGCGTGCTATGACTTACATCTTCCATGATATCATGCATCGCATATTGGAAGATTACGTGGATGATCTCTTGGCCAAATCTAAACGTCACACCGAACACCTCGCTATCCTCGAAACCATCTTTGATCACCTCATTAAATATTGTGTCTGCCTTCAACCTAAAAAGTGCGTCTTCGTGGTTCTCTCAAGAAAGCTCCTAGGATTTATTGTTTCCCTCCGTGGTATAGAAGTTGACCCTGCTAAAGTCAAGGCCATTCTGGAAATGCCTCTACCCACTAACCTTAAACAACTCCGTAGCCTGCAAGGTAAATTGCAATCCATTCACATGCTTCATTTCACAACTATCTCGATCGGTGTCAACCATTTCATCATCTCGCTTAGGAAGGATGTCTCCTTTAAATGGGACAAAGTGACTATCACAAAGCTTTCGAGGCCCTAAAACAATACCTTCTCCAACCACCCGTACTCATTCCACCTAAAGATGATTAACCTTTTACCTATATATATTAGCTACGAGATCATTCCTTGGGAGCCATGCTCACTCATCATGATGAACAACATAGTGAGCGGTGGTTTATTACATAAGCCATACTCTTTTGGACTATGAAACCCAATATAACCATCTAGAAAAGATTTTCTTAGCCTTAGTTTTCATTGCCACCAAACTCCGCCATTACCTACTCAACCACAAAACCTATGTTGTGACCAACACTGATCCTTTACACTTCATGTACACTAAGCCTTATCAAAATTAGCGCACTACGCGATGGCTTATAATTTTAGTTGATCTTGACCTCAAATTCTTTCACCAAAAGTCCATTAAGGGCCAAGATATCACCGACCAATCTGGTTGACACACCTATTATCGGGGACCAACCTCTAATTTTGATTTTCCCGATGAATCCATTGCTACTCTTTCCTAGATGAACCCCGTTACCAAATGAAACTATTCTTTGATGGTTCCAAGTGTCGGCCATGGGGGTGGGGCTAGTGTTATCCTCGTTCCTTTGGATGGAGAACCCATGCCTTTGTCTTTCAAACTAGAGTTTGATCGCACTAACAATATTGCCAAGTACGAAGTGGTCGTATTTAGGTCTCCGTGTCGCTTATGCCCTAGATGTCAAATAAATTCACATCTTTGGTGATTCACAATTGTTTATAAACCAAGTTAATGGTATGTACCAATGTCGTAACGAGATACTTCAAAAGTATAAACATCATGTAGACATACTTTTGACCACCTTTGATCGTTACACCCGTCAAACCATCCCACATTCAACCAACAAATTTACGATACCATGGCTCGCTTAGCTTTCCAAATACCCTCTTCCCCGCCGATTCCAAGATATTTGTCACCATATAACATCTCCATTCACCTTATTATTTACCTCATGATGTTTATTCAATCAGAAATGACACCCCGACCCTAGTGACCTTTGGTATGAATAATACTCTAACTAGCTTTCCTCTCCATCTTACCTCCTGATCTCACCCGTAACGGACAACGTGTCTTCCTTAAAAGGTCTCCCATTTCGTCATTCTAGGGGGACTCCTCTATAAGCGTGAATTTGATGGTATTCTCTTACGATGCCTCACAAGTTCTGAAATTCCTTATACCATTAAGGAGGTTCATGACGGCATATGTGGGGGTCACTTTAGTGGCCTTGCTATTACTAAGCGTATTCTCCGCCTAGGCTATTACTAGCCGACCCTTAACCATGATTGTTACGACTATGTCAAACATTGTGTGAAATGTCAACAACATTCCAACCTTCATCATACACCCAAATGCCTTACAAGTCACTCGTGACCTTTATCCCTTCTCTCAATGGGGTTAGATCTTGTCGGAGAAATCAATCCTCATTCTTCCCAACGCCATCAATGGATCATAATCGCTATCAATACTAAACAAAATGGGTGGAAGCCATACCACTCATCTCCACGAAAGCCGAGAAAATATGTGAGTTCATTAACCATCACATCATTTTCCGGTTTGGTGTCCTCATCGCCTCATCACCGACAAAGGAGAACAATTCAAAAAAATCAGAAAAACTTTCATGACGCTTTGACATTCAACTTAGTTTCTCATCACCTTATTACCCACAAACCAACGGTAGAGCCGAATCTACTAAAAAAAACCTCAATAAAATTCTCATGAAAGTGGTCGATCTTATACTGGGAAGGATTGGCATACCCATATTCCTTTTTCCCTATAGGCATACCGCACTAGTATTCGCACTTCCACCGCAGCCACACCCTTTTGCTGGTCTATGGTACAAAGGTTATTTTGCCTCTTGAAGTCCAGATTCCATCACTCCACATTTCTCTCCGTGACATGCTTACTAATGATGACTTTTTCCAGATCGCTTAGCAGACAACTAGAGTTATTAGATGAATGTCATCTTAACGCTTTGGATCACCTTCAAGTTTACCAAAAATGTATAAAATGCGCTTATGAAAACGTGTTCATGAACAAACCTTCCAAGTCGCTGACCTTGTCTCGAAGAAAATCACCACGTAACTAAAGAAAAAAAAAAAAAAGTAAACGGGAAAATTCGCTCATAATTGGCTTGGACCATACATCCGAACTCATACTTATGGATTGAGTGCCTATCATTTATCCTCACTGATGGTAAACATGAACTTGAGCCCCTTAACGCCTTGCATCTTGGAGCATTCTATTGTTGACTCGTTGTCCTATATCACCCTTTATCTCTTTACAAGCTCATCCCTTGAGAACTACCCACTCCATACACCTCCCTAATGATTACACAAGCATCATGTGAGTACCATCACTTGTTCTCTTCTCTTGAATATGTGTACCATGAAACATCACATAGCATGATTCTCATGGATACTTTTTTCTACCTTTAGATGATATCCCATAGTCATTCCGCCTTTCCTTTAGAACAAGAGTCCTATCCTTCACCTTGGTCTTGCCCATGATTTCGAGAGACCTCCACATGGGACCAAACTCCTTGAGTCAAAATTCTAATAAAAATATGACTCCCTCAAAAGGACATTTTCCTCTCGACCAAATTGCTACTATAAATAGACTGCTCCCTTAAAGGACAACTATGTGCAAAAAAAAAAATGAGAGAAACCGAAGCTTCTCGCATCGATTAGATTATTTATCCCATATAATTTATCCCATATAGACTTCCGGCATCGATCAGTCTATCAAAAGGAAGACACTTTTTTAGTCATGGACTTTCCCATCGTGACCTCGGACCTCTTGCCCAAAAGACATGTCATTCCAAAAAAAAAAGAAAGAAAGGAGTACCATATTATTTATCCCATATAGACTTCGCATCGATCGATCTATCACAACAAAGACACTTTTTAGTCATGGACTTTCCCATCGTGACCTCGGACCTCTTGCCCAAAGACATGTCATTCCAAACATATAACATTCACTACCTTTCACCCACCTTACCATTGCCACTCTCATTTCCTAAAATTGCATTAAGGGACATCTTGGAATTCGAAATTTGGTGATCTTGTGACTACCTTCATCGTAGAATAGTTAATCATGCAATGCATTTGGGGTCTTGTGTTCATCACCCCCTTCAAGGTATGATCTACTCAAGCATGATCCTACCCAATCAGTGGGCGTATTTCCCTCCCATCTTTTAACCATCTGTGTTGAGGTTGTGATTACCTTATACGAGACTTGGTACTCGAAGCTTACCTTTGGGGTAATCCTCTTCTTTTTCCATAATCACCTTCACATACATAATTTTACCTATAGTCTACCCACACCTAACCAACCAAAACCCACAACATGCCCAAGCACCTATCGACTCATTTTCACACCTTCTCATTTTCTTCCCTAGCTTATGGGAGAACTACATCTCACTGAGGCCCTTTTCGCGGGACTATGTAGGCAGCACACCAAGGGCATGGGGCCTTTGGAAGTTAGCTCAGCTATCCTCTACCCTAAACAATTCATCTTCCATGTTCCCCACCATTTACACCACATCTCACTTAGTTTCCTTTTATATAAAACATTGGAAATCAAGCCACATACATAACAAGTTGTTTACCATAGCATACATTTATTACACCTACCATTTCTCTATCACCACTATGCATAGATTATACCACATCTCACATATGACCCATTGTATCATTCATTACAAAACAAAATAATGAATCAAAACTTCAACTACTTTTAACTCGATCCATGCCTAAACCGACTGACTCAACCATGCCTAAACCGACTGACTCAACCATGCCTAACAAACTCCGACTCAATCCATACCTAACCAAACTTGACTCGATCCATACCTAACCAAACTTGACTTGATCCATGTCTAAACCAACCTAAATCCATCACACCTAACTCACCTAATTTCCATAATCAAAACAAATCCTTATCTCATCTAATACAAGCCATACATCTAATATCTCATAAACATATTAACACATCACCAAATACCATGCATCTCATCATATAAATCAATAACTATGTATCTCAAAATACATGTCTATCTCATGACCATCATCTCAAAATGTTAGCACGCAGCCGATATACAATACAAAATGTCATCGGCACGTAGGCCGGTCTCATATATAAAAAATAATGAATCAATACGAAAATCTTCGGCACGCAAGACAGTATATGCTCAAAGTATACAAAACATCACTCATACATCCTCACCATCTTCAGCACATAGGCCGGTATGTGATCAAAAATAAAATAAAATAATCTACGACACGCAGGCCGGCATATATATCACCAATAAACACTAGTATACATCAAAAATAGGGAGGCTGCATATCAGACATCTCACTGGATGTCCTCCATCTCCATGTCACTTGCACCTCGGCCTCCCCCGTGCCCTTACTAGTACATCACCTCACTCGGTCACCGTGCACCGGTAGCCTCTCCGATTAGGCCTCGAGCTCTCTTCCTCATGTGCTCTCCACACTATGTGTGTGGGATCTCGTCCTCTCACTGGATGCCTGTTGTGCTCTGTACTCTCTGTAAGAGAGGAAGTCTATCCTGGCTGCCATGAGCTGGTCCTGATAGTATCACACCTCACCTAGGGCATCCCATAGCCTAGATATAGGCACGGTCTATGGTGGTCCCATAGGTCTCACCCTGTATTCGCCTTCTATGCCACTGAATCTGGGTCCAGCCTCCACTGCACCTATGGTGGTGCCTCTCGCCTCGTGCTTGTGGTGGTGTTACTCGCCCTTATGCCTGTGGTGGTGCCCCTATCCTTGTGCCTGTATCTGGGCCTGTAAGACCCCAATCTGTTCCTGGGTTGTGGCCAAATGAGCCTGTAATCCTGCCACCTGACCATCTCTATCTCCATATCCTCCATCTCCTCCACCCTCTCCCTCCACCATCTGGGCCTACAGATTGGCCACCTATACCAAGTGCTTTCTGTGACCTCTACCTCGACCCCTCCATATAAGTCTGTAGTATACCTTTCTCGTGTGATCGTGTCACCACCGCCCCTCGTAGGGTGTCCTCGCATTGTCACGGTAGCTAAGTTTGGCTGCCCGAGTCTTGGTAGTATGGATCGTAAATTAAGCCACCCACCACGCCTATACCTATCGGTGCATCGACGTCATCAATCTACCCATCCACTGGCTGCTCCTCATCTCTCTGTCGGCACTTTGTAGGCTGTGGTAGAGGGAGAGGCCTCTCCACATCATCTCTTCGATACTATGGGAAGGGTAGAGGAATATCCTGTACCATCCCGACCGCCATCGACCCTGTGACCATGATCATCTCATCCTCCCCCGGCATGGTGACCCTATATCCACCTCTTTAACTAGAGCTCAACTAGCTCCTCATGTATGTGCCTATATAAGGGGAATCCCAAAATGGCCTCCGGATAATGTCCACTCTAGAAAAACGCTCCAACAACTACCGTAAATAGGCCACATCATATGTCGACCTATCTAACATCCTCTCTCCTACAACCAACACCCATCTCCGTATCCCAACCGCACACATCTCGGTGGGAATGCATCTTCTCGTGGCATCCCTATCATTCAAACACAGGACTATGTGCTTGTAGGCCCAACAATGCAATATAAATGTACAACACAAAGTGAACTCGTGCGCTTGCCTATACGCCCACAACTCCCTTTAAAGCTATACCAAGAATGTAGGTGCCTGTGCGAAGCGTGTCTCTTGTACCATCATATCATGGAGCACCCCCATCGGTGATCGGGAAAGCATCCACCCTCTCGCATCGGGTAGTGCATAGCAAAGACACCCGCCTCCATCAATAAAACTACTAGCCTCATCTCATCTGGATGGGCTAGGTACATATCACCATAGCTCAAACTGGCGCTATGAAAACTCAACTCCGCCACCCCTTGCCAAATACATAAGTCCCGATCGGCTCCTCCGAGGCCTCAAAGGAGATAGAATACACCTGGGCCCCCAATATGGGTAACCTCAGAATCTGGAACACTTCCTCCAGGGTAATAGTCATCTCACCTGTCGGGAGGTGGAACGTGTTAGTCGCAGAGTCCCATCTATTGATGATCACGACCATCAAACTAGGCTACCGAATAGCATGTCGATAGCACTAAATACCACTCGGCCCATTACCTCCACGTGTTGCAACTCTAAAGGGTAGTTAGGCCACATAATGTCACCGAGAGAATGGAACCCTATCTCGCATGTGTAACTGCGATCGACCCTACATCCAATCCAAAGCACAACATTAATCTACCTTTTCCATGACCTTATTCCTCACTTACCATTACCCACCACCCTATTTTTTACCTTACCCATCTCAACCACCTAACTTACATCATTTTTTTGGACCCTTGAGCCTAAAATCCCGACTAGTGCCAGGCTTCATACTAACCAACTCCTCGCCACCCTTAAATCGCATCGGTCACCTATTTGGTGATCGATATCGGTTTGACATAACCAACCATGGTTCCACTTAACCAAAGATCGGTCATCTCGTTAGGTGACCAATCTCGGTTCTACCCGACCGACGTAGGCAAAGCTTGACCGACACCGGTAACTTTCATGGAAAAATCAGACTTCCCAAACCCCCTTTTTCTCCAACCCTCCCACCTATCCCTTTTACCCCACCTACACTAACCTACATTACCCCACAACCCCTCCCCACCCCACCTATCCAATTTCCTATCCCTCCCCCTCTTTTTGCCCATTTTTCCCCATACCCGATTTAACTTTTTTCCCACCCACCAAATAAAAACACCCACAAAACTCTATTAAAACCAATTATTACACCCTCTACTCTATCTAATTAACATTAAAGAGTTATGTGCTTACCTCATCACTATTTCTTTGTCATCTCGTAGCACATCCGCCACCGTGGCCGGTGGTCTACTTGATCACTCTCCGGCCTCTACCATTCCCGACTATCTATCCACACCCTCTCGACCAATCGAATCCCTCGTGAAGATCTCATGGATCTCTACTCACCAATCCAATCACTCACAACCCACACCACCCACTCACCGTCCCATTTCCTCCGATGCTTTTCTCACTTTTTCTCTTTTTTGTCCTTTCTTCACTTCGTAATTCACAAATGAATAATAAAACCATGGATTTTTTTTTATACCAAACCTGACCTAATTGATGTCGTTTACCCTCGACCGACATCGGTCTCGTGCCCTACCTAACCATCGCTCGGTTATCCTATATCGACATTGGTTATCCATGACCGCCACCACGGTCACCCTTACCTACACATGGCCATTACTTTTCCCTTTTACCCCACCCTCTACCTTTACCCAACCCATTACCTTACCTTTCCCGATCTCATCATTTACTACCTCCATTTGTCCCGCTTTATGGACTCATTATTTTACCCTAACCCCAACCTTACCCATGCTATGACCTAGATATTTGGACTTGGACCATTGTTAGTGACCTTTGACATCATGTGTTTGCTATACCTTGCATGCACTTTGTTACATGTGTTGATTGAACCAATAACCTTACCTAGCCTATTTCGTGACTCTTTATTCCTACACCTAACCTACGTTGTGCTTCCCGACCTTATCCTATACCCCGGATACCAGATTCACTTCAACCTTGTTTGATAAACTTATCCACCTTAGACGATGTAGAGTTTCCTGCTCTTCAACCCGGTAGCGTGCTGCAATTTATACATGTGCGTGTGTTTGATTATTGCTACCTTTGACCCTGATCCATTACCTAGATTTCCCCGTGTAGACCCTTCACCCTTTTTCCCTATACCCTCTTGCCTTTTCCTCACCTTACCTTTTATCAAACCACTAATCGCTTCCACTGCTTTGCCTCGTGGTTCTGGTTTGATGGGGATCACCTTCACCCTCACATGGGGCAACCACATCTTATTTTTGTTAGCATCACTTCCCAATACAAGCTACGCAACAAAAGGGGAAAAATGTAGACACTAAAATTAGGTCACACTCCCCTTTTGTCCCTCGACATATAAGCACCCTTTATTACATTTACCTAGCCATGACCCCCTTCACCCCACTAATATTAATTTAATTAAATTAATGCATTATCCTCACTATATTTATTATTTAAATAATATCTACAAACATAGTTCACTTAGACACCTCACGAAGCTAACTCAACCTAAGACCTATTCTTAACAAGTTACCATAACTAATTAAGACTTACCCAAACCCTAAAAATCAATGCCTACATTCCCTCTAACCACATTCCCGCATCCACACAAAAGGCTCCCGAGTCTAATCTGCAGGATAACGACACGAGATCTAAGAAAATCAGAGGATCTCCTAAGTTTGGTAAACCTAGGAAATCTCGCTTGACCGACGCGTCTGCTTATCCCTAACCATCGCCGCTTAAGCTTTAACATCATCGGTTACCTTTTTAACCCAAAACAACCTTATTCTCAAGGTTGGAACTAGGAAGTTGGAAGCAAGAAAGTTGATGAACAAGAACACATCTCGAGAGATAGTGCTTCTTCGTAGAGAAAATTCCAGCAAAAACTCACATCCAAGGAAGGATATTGAGTATCTTCTCTTGCATGACCATCCCAGCCATGATCTAATCTATCAAAGCAAAGAGGAGTGTGCATGCATCCCATGTAGAAGATTTTCTCTAGTTGGTGATCACTTACAAATTTCTTCAAACCCATCATCAAAACCTCCATCCTTCACATATGGACCTTCGTGAATGAAATCCAAGTAATTATAACCTCATACTTCTCTCGGTTTATTTCATTTCATCATTATTGATATCACCCACTTTGTTTATCTTGCTCCCTATTGAGCTTCTCCAACATTTTCACCTCTCAGTATACCCATTGAAACCTCACAAAAGACCACTCTAGTCACCCAATACCTCGTCCCGACTAACCAAAACCCTTTGTGCAATCACAAAGGAGACCAAAACCCTATTCTGTGACATTTTTAGATCTCACATTAACCGGCACCGGTTATACCTAACCGTCGTCGGTCACCCCTAACCGACATCGGTCTCCTCGTGTTTTCCCACGCACCTTAAACAAAGACCTACCCACATAATTTTACCTCACCCTCACTCACCTCGTGACCTACCCAAGACCTTTATCGGACTGCGGAACCCGAACCAGCCATTTGACTCCAGTGATTCTATTCTAGCTTAGCACTGTTAGATTAGATCTATTTTCTTATTGTGTTTTTAAGTGAGACACCTAAATCATTTTAAAATAACAATAGGATTTACTTTGTTTACAACATTAATTTGTTAAAACAAAGGGGTCGACAACCATCTAGGAAGTATCATACTTCCTGAGATCTAGCTCACGCTAGGCGAGCTCATAGCCTATATTGTTTAATTCCTTCCGGTGGTCTTGTTTTCATTATAGGTAGTTCCTCCTAGCCAAAAGGAAGCTCTCACGATCAGTCATGGATTCGGAATTCATACGCGCGCAACAACCCATAGACCTAAATTTGAACAGTATTCCTCCTACACACATTACCCTATCATTTTTTTCAACACTTTTTAAGAAACAATCTAAGAAAAAGGTGAAACAATTGTATGTTGCGTGGAGTTGGTATTTTCAGCAATGGACAATTGTTCATAGTATGGATTTTCATGTCATTCTACTTTTGTCGTATGCTTATATTTTTAGAAGGACTGATGACGTAGCTCTATGGTAATATGATGACATCAAAATTGTTCCAATATACGAAGGCTAGAGGCTAAGCTCTTCTCTCCACCCCTCCATATTTCTTCGCATCACCTTCTTCTCACCCCTACTATTCTCTCTCACCTGGGCATCCTACCCCTTCCCATTCTCCTATCTACTTCCCATTTTTTTCGCTCGTTGATTGGCTTCTTTCATCACCCCATCGATACTCGAGGGGCATATCTCCCTCCTACTAATTTTTCTTCTATTCCTTCAAAATTTTCTTCCATCTACTATCTTTGAAGTGGCGTCATTTATGCCACCCCAAAGACGGAAAATGTAGACACCTATAATTATGCCCAAGCAATTTAAATGCTTAAATTGTGCTAATTATCTCCTTTCTCACAAATCAATGACATGTCGTCAAAGGCACTCATATTCCCTCTTATTGTTATTAATTAATTACAATACGCTAATTGATTAAGTCACGTATCCAAATAACAACCTAATTAACGACCTTCAGTTAATTATTTACCCCGTCTATGTAGACTAATTAATTATTATTAATTAATTACCCTTCAACTTCATTTAACTAATAAATCAATATTTAATTAATTTAATCCCCTTCTAATAGCCTAAATCATATTAATATTCCTCTAATTGGCTTCTATAAGCTTACATCTACCTATTAGTTAATCACCTTTGATTAATTAAAAAACCCCTCAACTCCCATGACTTGCTAAGCATAAATTAAACCCTTCTCAAGTAAGGTTACCTTTAATAAAGCAACCTTATCCATTCCTAATCATACTTTACCTTTATCCCACATGCAAAGGGACGAAGTGTTTCCTTTATCCTCTTGGGCTATATAAGGAGCCCTCCCTTCTACCTTTATACCTACACCTAATTCCCTTGAGAAAGCAAATGAAAGCACATAGTCTTGCACTAAAAGCCTTTTCCCATTCTCAATCCCTTCTATCATCCATCTTGAAGAGCTAAGCCTCACACCCAAGCATTCTTAAAGGATCAAATCAAGCAATATTGTTGATTTCCATTGGACTACATAGGTCCATTTGATTTAATTAGGAAATTTAGAAGAATAGAGTTCTTGATTTGCATTATGTTTGATTTCACTATTTCAAAGTTATGATGCTAATGTAGGCCTTGCTCATTTCTTCATCTTGATGGTACTCTCTCCTGCTTTCTAGCTAGGTTAGGGAACTATTTTAGGTGGTAGTTCTTGCTTTCAATCTAACTTAGGAAAAAGAACACTTGTACACATACTCCCATGAGAACCCTACTATACTATTTATGAAAAATCTTAAAATCCAAAGCTATTATCCTTCCACCTATCAACCCACATACTACTTTTGATCCTTCCTATCCTATGCTAGCATGGTAAAATGAAAATGATTACTGTAATTACCATCATGTTCGAGGTCACAATGATGGTAACTGTATCACTTTCAAAAACATTTTCCAAAAAATGTTAGATAAAGGGGATCTCGTCTTGACAATCCTAATGCACCAAATAACCAAAACCTTCATATTTTCCAAAAGCCATTCCTAAATCACACAACGTCATCTAACCAAACCGGTGATTCCTACCATTTTTGACATCCTACTAGCTCCTTCTGCACGCTTTCCACCTACTTCATCTATCGAGGAAATTCTTACACGAAATCCTTCATCCATGGAGGAGTCCCCTTTAGTTTCTCCTTTACCCAAGGAGGATTTTACCATACATACCAATATAATTGTCCCATCCACTCCCCTACTTGATGCGAAACCCACAATATTTACTCTCCGACATACGTAAGAGTCTTTTTTGCCTTATCCTTCATGACGAGAAGACCCATTGGAAGTGCCCCTTTCGGTCAAAGATAATATGGCACTAGATTTCAAGGATCTCGGTTGGTTTTATTTCATCTCGTTATTGATAGAGTCGAAGCTAATCACTTCCTGTTTCATAGGCACCGATTTATTTATGGGAGTTACTAAAAACCAACATTGGTTCCTTCTACGGCCACGCCATTCTCGCATTTGGCGGATTGCTTAGACTATGTGGATCATTCTAAGCTTTGGGGGTGCCTTCGAATGTCTATTTTAACTCAAATGTAGATGTCATCTAGTGATACTTTGACCATTTTCCCGAAAGTGTTTGATGTGACGAAACCGCTACGCCTAGGATAGTTGTTGCGACATCTTCCACATCACCTTTACCTACACCTACACGTTACCATTGCTTCCACAACTACCATCGTGCCTAAACCACCGCTCCTTTTCCCGTGCCTAAAACTAACCATACCTTAGGGGCCATGTCGACACCAAGTCTAATTCATCCTCCTGTTAAAATTTATCTAGCTACCACTTCCCAAGTAGTCGTCAAGACTAATCCCCCACCTAATAGGAAAACCCAACCTATCAGAGACCATACACCAACATCGCCTACTATTTATTTTTCACCTTCGCCATTTCCATCTATATTAGGTCCGCACCCTTCAACCTTGGTCATGTAACCCCCTATTCAAGGAAGGATAAGAGTGAGTTAGCCCAATTCTTCATCATGCTTACCTCGTATCTCCCGAACTATCTACACGACCCCGCCTTCATTGTTACCTAGATCCTTTTCACCTCCCATAACAACACCCTTACCAATTCCCTCATTATTACCTATGCCGATCCCTTCCATATTTCCTCTCAAGATTATCATCTTTATCGCACGTCTATTATCACCTTGGGTAACCTGCACTTCCGCCATCTACCTTACCTTCTTCATCTCACCCTTTATATGTGCCTTTACCCAAGAAGGCTCAACCCAAATCCAATACGTTCCTACCTTCCAAAAGGGTAGGGAAGCCTACACTACCTCCCACAATCAGCTCACTAACTACACCTTTACCCAAGAAGGTGCAACTGAAAACAAAAACCACCTCATCTACCAAACGAGAGGCTAAACTTACTCACACACCCATTCCATCATCCAACACTACTCTTGTTTCACATTTTGATTTGTTGATAGGATCCCTTTCTCGACATCCCGCTAACCTTTTAGAAAACTCTGTCTTCACATTACCCCCACTTAGACCTTATGACCCATTAAAACCTAAACTAGGAGGATTTGATGATTCTAAAATTTGTACCTACCATCGTGTGCCAGGACATGATGTTGAAAATTGTAAGACTATTAAGATTGTTCTTCTTCACCTATGTCCTCTTAAAGAAATTTTTTACAATGATGATATTTTAGAGTAAAACCCCATTCTAACTTCACCTATCTTCACACAAACTCATTCCTTAATTATTCAAAAATCTCCATCTCCACCTCCACATCCCTTTTACCCTCCTCTCGCAATTTGAGATCAACATGGTCCACATTAGTGAACTAGCCAAAACCCCACCAAAATGCCAGTGTGCCCAAATTCTTTCACAAGAGCTTGTTCCTTTGCCATTCTATTGCCCTTCATGCCATTACACCTTCCATGACACACCTTCTCCCTCTCCCTCTCTTCCTTAGATTAACATGATCCAAGTTTCCACATGTGCAAAAAGGACAAAGGAAAAGAGAAGACATATAAACCATCTACCACACCTCTACCTAATATTCTGTTAGCCCCTGTGCCCAAAATCACCATCCGTGGACCAACATTCCCTATGTCGATGAAATGGCTCATCACACCATGCTCAAGAAGCTTCACCAATCACCTCTGAAAAATGTCCCTATATGACCTTATCCAAACCTCTGAGTCCCATCGTCAGGCTCTCATTGAGATCCTTTAATCTATTGAGGTTCTACCTAATGACCCTACACATGTTGCCTCCCTTATCACCCCTCACCATGTGGCCTCTCTCACCACTTCACCTCCTCCATCTACCCCCTCTGTTACTCACCAAGTGGCCACTCTCAGTTTCTTAGATGATGAGATTGTACCCCTCCAATTGGATGATCTAGACCCTGCCTTGTTCATCTCCATGTATATTGAGAATACACGCATCTGTCATGTTATGATCAACGTGGGTGCTAGTATCAACATCATTTCTTCCCATGCATATCAAAAATGTGCATCCCTTCCAATTGTATGCACCATAACCTAGTTATGCTACATTCATTTAACGATTCCATAAATTCCACCCTAACTATCATCCTCCACATCCGCATGAGCCCTTGGACTATTATTGAATTTTTATATGTATTGGAGTGGGAATTCCTATATAATATGCTACTTGGCCAACCTTGGATTTGTGCCATGGGTTGTGTTCCTTCCACTTTACATCAATTACAACACGAAGGGCATAACTACGCCATTCCAGCTGATCCTTCACCGTTTAAAATGTGTAACATGTTATACCAACTTAATGATGTCCTTATACCAGTTAAAGCCTCTACCACATACACCATTGTCCCATCCACACCAATGACGCCCCTTCTTCAACTACTACCTCATCTAGCCCTTCTACTCCTATACCTCCCATAATCACCTCTAATATGCCTACTGCTAATGCGACTTCTACCACGGGTCCATCGACCAACCCATCTTTGGCACTAACGACGTAAGTTTCTTCTTCCCATGCTTTATGTTATTCTTCTATCCCCACCACCCAAATTCCAACTTTGGATCCTCTCGTAGACATTTTTCAACGCCTTACTTATGGGTATCACCTCTATAATGTAATAACTTTCCTTACTCTAGAAGAGTATGGAAACATCCATTGACATCCACATTATAGCCCACGGGTAGGTGAGACATTTTCATATGGTCCACCTCATTCTTACTAATTTTACATATGGGGGACTCAATGCTCCTTCACATATGCCTGAACCACTTACCAAAATTTTCATTTGATTTTCAAGACCTAACTAATCGTCCCTTTTCCAACACATTCCTCCATCCTTGTGCATGGAAAGGTTTCAGGTTTGGTTTCTATGAGAAAGGATGTCACACCATCATTTATTTCACCACCCATAAATATAATGATTGCCATGGTTTGGGATTTTTGGAAGATTCCTCTTCCAAGAAAGCCCGTGTCATCCTCATAGAGGAAGATACACCTTCTCCACCTCATTTACCTACACCACTGACTTCACTTACGGGGTTTATGGATCCTAAATCCATTCCTACAATTCTTTTAATAAACACCATTTCCTTGGGACCTATGACCTATCAACGTGATGAAAAGGCTCCCATTTCTATTCCCTTCCTCTATCCTGACCTGATCGATGATGATACTCCTTCTATAAACGTCATTCAATGTCAGGATGATGATTCCATTCTAACTTATTTAGGTGTGGAGGACTCTTACATCCACAAAGTCATTACCTTCTCGAGACACAAACCATGTTGAATGAATCAACCATAGAGATCAACATTCACACTCGGATGACCCTCACATTCTAAAGATAGGCCAATCTTTAGATTCCATTGAGTAGGAAGCTTTTACCTCATTCCTCCAAGACTATAGCAATGCTTTTTCTTGGTCTTATGCCAATATGCCCGGTATTGACCCAAATATTGTGGTTCACAATATTGTAACCATCCCTGACACCAAACCCATAAAACAAAAATTGTGAAAAATGCATCCACACATTGCCCTTCTTGTAAAAGAAGAACTCTAGCGCCTCCTTTCTATTTCTTTTATTCTACCCATTGATTATCCCAAATGGATTTCTAACATTGTTCCTATCACAAAAGTGATAAGGGGACTCTGCATATGCACGAATGTTCACAAATTCAACCTAGCCTGCCCTAAAGATGATTTTCCTCTACCGAGCATTGACCAACTCGTTGATCTCACCATTGGTCATGAGATGCTATCACTCATGGATGGTTTCTTGGGTTATAACCAAATATTACTTGCACCAGAAGATCAACACAAAACTACCTTTATCACCCCTTGGGGACCTTCTATTATCACGTTATGCCTTTCGGTCTTAAGAATGCTAGTGTTGCCTACCACAGGATATGATCTATATCTTCCACAACATTATGCATAACATATTGGAAGCTTATGTAGATGAAATTCTTTCCAAATCTAAATGTCGGGCTGATCACCTCATGGTCCTTAAAGTCATCTTTGACCATCTACTCAAATATTACATTCGCCTTTAACTAAAGAAGTTTGTTTTCACTATTCTCTCAAGTAAATTCCTTTGTTTCATCGTCTCTTTGCGTGGCATTGAGGTTGACCCCCGCTAAAATCAAGGCAATTCTCGAGATGCCTCCACTTACAAACTCTCGCATCAACTTCCTAGTTTACAAGGAAAGTTGCAATCTATTCGCCATTTTATTTCCCAACTCTCTGACCGCTGTCAACCTTTTCATCACCTCCTTAAAATGGATGTTTCCTTCAAATGCGATGATGACTATCATAAAGCTTTTGGAGCATTAAAAGGATACCTCCTCAAACCACTTGTGCTCATACCGCCTAAAGATGACATTCCCTTTTACCTTGATATTTCTCCACATACCATTCATTTGGGGCCATGCTTGCTTATCATTATGAACAACATAGAGAGAAAGTGGTTTATTATATAAGCCATACCCTTCTAGACTATGAGAGTAGATATACTCATGCCAAAAAATCTACCTAACCCTAGTCTTCATCACTACCAAACTTCACAATTACTTTCTTAACTATAAAACCTTTGTTGTCACCAAAATAACCCTTTACATTATATGTATGCTAAACCCTACCAACATCAATATGGTGCATGTTCATTCACCCTCCTTGTAGATATCGATCTCAAATTTATCCACCAAAAATTCGTCAAAGGAAAACCATTGCCGACTAGCTTGCAAACGCACCTCTTTCTGGGAAACCAATCTTCAAATTTTGATTTTCTAGATGAATCCATTACTACCCTTTCCCTTGAAGATACAATTTATCAAATGACCTTATTCTTTGATGGTTCTAAATGTCGTGGGTAGGTGTGGTGCGCAGACTCATATTCATTCCTCTAGATGGTGAGCCTATGCCCTTATCTTTCAAACTAGATTTTTATTGCACCAATAACATCACCGAATATGAAGCACTCGTATTGGGTCTTAAAACCGCCATAGCCTTAAACGTTAAATCCATTAATATTTTTGGTGATTCTCAACTAGTGGTCAATCAAGTTAATGGACTATACCAATGTCATAATGAGATACTTCAAAAGTATAAACATCATGTCAACATTCTCTTGACTACCTTTGACCATTATAAACTTCAGATTACCTTGCATTCCACAAACAAATTCACATATACCATGGCATATCTCACTTCTCAACTACCCGCTTCACCATGAGGCTCGAATATATTTGTCACAATTCAAAGATTGCGATCACTGTCTTACCTATTCCTAGAGGTTAATTTTGTCACAAAATAGAAATTGACCCACAAGATATTTGGTATAAGAAATTTGCTGACTACCTTTCCTTTCAATTCTCCCTCTACATCTTACCCGCAATGGGCAACGAGCCTTCCTCAAAAGTGTCTCTCACTATGTCATCATGGGTGGTCTACTCTATAAACGTGGATTTGATGGCATCCTCTTACATTTCCTAACCATTTCGAAATACCATATACTATCAAAGAGGTTCACGATGGAATTTGTGGAGGTCACTTCAGTGGTTTAGCAGTCACTAAGCACATCCTTCGCCTCGGTTATTACTGGCCAACCTTAAACCATGATTGTTGTGACTATGTCAAGCATTGTGTCAAGTGTCAAAAACACACTAATAATCATCATACCCCTAGTCACGACTTATAATTCAAACAAGACCTTTGGCATTTCTCTCAATGGGGTCTAGATCTCATTGGCGAGATTAACCCTCATTCTTCTCAACGTCATCAATGGATTATTACCGCTACTGAATATTACACTAAATGGGTAGAAATGTACCTCTTATTTCTACCAAGGCTGAGAAAATATGTGAATTCATTAACCATCACATCATCTGTCACTTTGGTGTTCCTCACTAACTTATCACTGACAATGGTAAATAATTCAAAAACAAAACCCTACAGAAACTCTGTGACACCTTTGGCATCCATCTTAGTTTCTCTTCACCTTACTACCCCCAAGAAAATGGCCAAGCCAAATCAACCAACAAAACCCTCAATAAAATTCTTCAGAAAGTGGTCGATGATACTAGCAAGGATTGACATACGCACATTCCTTTCACCTTATGGGCTTACCACACTAGTATTCATACCTCAACTACTACCACACCCTTTTCTTTGGTTTACTAGTACGAAAGTTGTTTTATGGATCAAACTCCCAATTCCATTTCTTCGTATCTCACTCAAAGATATTCTCACCAATGATGATTTTCATCAAGACCATTTGACATAGCTTGAGTTACTAGATGAGCACCGTCTCAATGCTCTTAATCACCTTCAAATATACGAAAACGTATTAAACGTACATATGAAAAAAATGTCCTAGAGAAAACCTCGTAAGGTTGGTGACCTTTTCCGAAAGAAAATAAACATGTAACGAAAGCAGAAAGAGTAAACGGAGAAAATTTTCTCCTAATTGGCTTGAACCCTACATAGTCACACATGCCTATGGATTAGGTGCTTATCGCTTGTCTTCTATCGAAGGCCGACCAAACTCGAGAACCTCAACGCTTTGCATCTTCAACCGTTCTATTGTTGAATCAAGTTCTATATCATATTTTGTCTATTACAAACTTGTACCTCAAGTACACATTCCTTTCATCTTCACCATTTTGAGAATCAATGACTAAACAAGAATTTTGTGATCACTGTCACCTTTCAACCTTATCTTAAACATGAGTACCAAAGTTCTACTCATATAATATTTCTCGTGGATAATTTTTTGTTCTTTTAAGGATTAAATCCCATGGTCATTTGTCACTTACAACCTCTCTTGCATAGCTAACCTTTACGTGCTATTATGTTTCCTTCATAAAATATGCCTATACTCTATAGTCTCATCCATGACATAATAGTCCAAAGTATTTAAAAAGAAAATGGGATTCAAATCTTTGAGTCAAACTTCTTGTCAATAGATTATTCCCTTAAAAAGGAAATTTATCTCTCTATCTAACTCGCAATATATACTATTACCTTAAAGGAAAACTATAAAGTTGAACCTATTATACATAGTCTATCCAAAAAGAAGACTATTTCTAAACAAATAAATATAAAAATATTTTGAAGCTTCCTGCATTGATCAACTTCACGAAGACCTCAAGGAGTCCTTATATTTATCCCACATAGACTTCCCACATTGATCAGTCTATAAAAATAAAATAAAAAGAAAAAAGAAACATACAAATTTTTCATCATGGACTTGCCTATTTTGGTTTTGGGTATCTTGCAGAAGAGGCATGTTATCTCACAACAAGGTTACACTACAACAAACCACTTCACTCCACCTTATGTCCTTTTGAGTTTCCTACCTACTCAAGGGACGTTCAGAAAATATGACATTTCATGATCATGTAACTTTATTCACCCTTAGAAAGTTGAAGCATGCAACACCTTTAGGGTCTTATGTCCATAAGTCGATATTTTGGTGTAATAGACTCATAATGGTCCTTACCAATTAGGTGGTACCCCACCTCCTTTACCGTTCACCTATTTTCTACTTATTGATTATGCTACATAGGACTAGACATTTGAAACCTATAGTCAATCATACATATTCAACCTAAAATTCATCATGCCTATTTGACCTAGACTCCATCATGCCTAAATGACCTATACTCAACCATGTGTATTCATTCTCAACTTCACCATACCCAAATGACCTACACTCACACTCACACCTAAAACCTATCATCCCATTTGCCTACCTCATCATATTCTTCCCTGGCTTAGGGATAATTACATCGGCCCGAGGCCCCTGTTCGTTGGGGCTATGTAAGTAGCACTCGAGGGTAGGGGCCTTTGCAGTTAGCTTGACCATATTTTATTCTACCCTTTTCTATCCTTCCCCTTCTAAATTTTTACCCCTAACCATGTTTTTCTCTTCTTATGTTTACATCTTACCCTAGTTAGTTTCCATTCACACAAAAATGTGGAAATTAATATATCACAACAAACATGCATTATTTCATCACATTTACCATTTTACCAACATATCCATATTCCAACTAATTATTTTAACATTTTCCATGATATAAAACATTCAAAAGATTAAACCACAACATACATATACACAATTATATATTTTCCATAATATCAATACCTTGGAAATTAAATCAAACACAAAACCATACTCAACCATGTCTAACTTACTTTACTCAACCATGCCTATATGACCTCGACTCAACCATACCTAACTTACTCCGACTCAACCATGCATTTATGACCTTGAATCCATCATGCCTATACCCGACTCCACCATGCCTATACCGACTCCACGATGCCTAACTTACTTGACTCAACCATGCACATATGACCTTGACTCAATCATGCCTAACTCAACTAGTTAACAAGTACATCATCCATCTAATAAAAATCATCAACTATATAAATGGGAGAGTCTCGTGTATTAATACATATATACACAAATGTCAATAAATACCAATATCTCGAAAACTCTCATAAAAATCTCACTTCTTCAACACGTTGGCCGTATATATAAAAATAATCAAATTCAAGATACAACATCACATCAAGTTGTCGCTTAACCCCACTTGATACCCTCCTCACAAGATCATTTGTATCCTCCTCCTCCCCACTTGTCAACCACCCCGGCAACATCACTCCACCCTCCAAGGGTCTCTTCCTAGTCTCCTCCTTGACCTGACTTGAGCCTAGCCTTCGAGAACTCGTAACCTCTCCCTAGCCTTGTATTGGGGCTTGACGGCCCCCTGTACTCCCCGAAATGTGAGTTCTGACCTAGTTCTCTCACCGGATTCCTACTAGTCTTGGTAATCGAAATAGGAGGGAACATAAATACCTGCAACCATAAAATGATCCCGATAGTAGTGAGCCTCATTCGAGCATCCACTGAACCTTTCCATCGACACATTCGAGATAGTGACATAGGCCTCACTGCAACATGTGAACTCTTCCTCATAATAGTGGCTCACCACTGTCCCTCGCGGTCCCCGTCCTCCTACTTGTACCATAGGACCCTATCCCGATGCTTGACTCATGTATGATGGTGTTTCACTGATTCTTATACGTTTCTTTGAAGTATTGATGAAACATATAGGGTAACGGGCATAAGAGGAATACCTGTTGAAATGCTGGTTGATAGGTTGTTGCGCGTGTTGGGGTTATCACACTGTTGTACGAGATAATATATCGATCTAAGCATACATGCAAATAAAATTGGATATTCTACCAAAATAAATATACAATTCAAGAGACATAAATCAACAACAAGATTTAACGTGGTTCACCCAATGTGGGCTACGTCACCAAGAAACAAGTCAATTTATTTACAATGAAGATTTACAATCTTCCACACCTCTCATATGTTCGTAATTTCTTCCTTCAAGATTTTTGATTCTTCACCAAGAATTCTCTCTTTCACAATTATCTTGTAATTATGATCAATCCTCTACTCTAAACCCTAGCTTTATGTTTTAAATAGTCGTTTAAGACTTAAGGGCACTTAGCCATGCAATTACATTCATTAAATATATTCTTATGCTAAAAATAGATATTAAACCCGAGATTTAATTAAAATCTCGTTACACAAAGTAACCGATGCCGGTTCTGCCTAACCGCCGCCGGTTCCACTTGCCCTGACCGATGTCGGTCACATCCTAACCGATGTCGGTTACTGTCACTTTCCAGCAAGTTCAATTTGCATGCTAAAACATGAGTAATTTAGCTCCATACTCAATAATCTCCCACTTGGAGTTTAATTACCGTATCGATCGTACATGTACAACATCATTCTTGGATCCTCCTTAGCTTTGTTTCTTCCTCCTCGAGCCTCAAACTCGAAGACCAATAGAAGTGGAGTGTAGCTCCAACTTCTCCTTTGCTAATGGCTTCATTAGCATATCCGTAGGGTTCTTACTCGTATGAATCTTTTCCAGATTCAACTGTCCATCCTCCAATACCTTCCGTATGAAGTGATACCTCAACTAAATGTGTTTCATTCTCAAATGAAATGCTGAGTTATTTTCCAAATGAATTGCACTGACATCACTGAATAGTTTACAATTACTTTGCTTCTTTCCCAACTCTTCCATGAACCTACTCATCCATATCATCTCTTTGCTAGCCTATGTAGCTGCAACATACTCTTCCTATGTAGTAGAACAATCCACAACCTTCTCGCAATCTCAAAATCTAGCTAATGTCATTCCGCCTACTGTGAAAATATATCTAGTAGTGCTCCTCATACCATCCATATCTCCAGCCATATCCGAATCAACATAGCCACGTAATGATATATCCAAACCTCCATAGCATAAATGCATGCTAGATGACCTTTTCAAATACCTCGAGTATCCACCGCTTTCTAATACTTTTTACCCGGATTAGCCATATATCTACTCACAACTCCCACTTCCTGTGTAATGTATGGTCTTGTACAAACCATAACATACATGAGACTTCCAACTGCTGAAGCATATGGCACTCGTGTCATGTATTTGACCTCCTCTTGTGATGAAGGACACTGATCTTTACTCAATTTGAAGTGTCCAGCCATAGGTGTGCTAATAGGTTTTACATTCTACATGTTGAACCTTTCTAACACCTTGTAGATATAATTCTCCTGAGACAAATACAATTTCTTATTTTTCCTGTCTCTATGTATTTTCATGCCAAGGATTCTTTTTTCATCTCCCAAATCCTTCATTGCAAATGTGTGAGCTAGCTTTTCTTAAGCTCACCAATGTCCTTGCATACTAGATCTTGCAATAAGCATATCATCCACATACAATAACAAAATAATATAGCTCCCATTTTCAAGCTTCTTGAAATAAATACAATGGTCAGATTCACATCTCAAGTAACCATGCTCATGCATAAAACTATCAAACCTCATGTACCATTGCCTTGGAGCTTGCTTGAGCCCATATAGACTCTTTTTCAACTTGCACACTAATTTCTCCTTACCCTTGACTTCATACCCAAGCGGCTGCTGCATATAAATTTCTTCATCCAAATCACCATGAAGGAAATCCGTCTTCACATCTAGTTGCTCTAAATGAAAATATTCTACTGCAACTAAACTCAATACAGTATGAATAGAAGTCATCTTAACAACAGGATAAAATATTTCACCAAAATCAATTACTACCTTCTATGTAAATCCTTTTACTACAAGTCTTGCCTTGTACCTTTTCTCGTCCACCCTCTTCTTCCTTGATCCTATAAACCCATAACCAAATTCCAAGTCTAGTTCTATTCTAAAGAGTTCATCTCCTCATCCATGCCATGTTCCCACTGAACGTGAGTTTTATCCTGCATTTCTTCTTCAAAGCTTTCTAGTTCACCACTATCACTCAATAATAGATAAAATAGAGAAGGTGAAAATCTTTTTGGAAGTTTACTTATCCTTTGTGACCTTCTCACAGGATTTTGGGGTACCGGAGGCTCAATCTGAACCTCTTGGACATTAGTATCAACTTCTGATAGTGACCGACACCGGTCACCTCTAACCGACGCTGGTCACCTCTAACTGACGTCAATTTGGCTAATCGACACCGGTTTTAATCCTCTCAGAATCGCGATGGTTCATCTAATCGATGCCGGTCATGGCCTAGCCACCACATGTACTATGTATTTCTGTAGGTGTTTCTTTAAAACCCAAGAGTTCATTTTCATCAATAATCTTCTCAATTTTCTCATCCTTGGGTATCAAAATTTGATCCTTGTACATTTTATTTTCATTCCATTCAACATCACGACTCCCAACAATTTTAGAATTCTCTAAATCCCAAAACGGAATCCAAATCAATAGATCCATAACCAATAAAAGTGCATCTCTTGGATTTTACATCCAACTTTTCCTATTTTCTCTATCAACATGCACAAAAGCTTCGAACCAAAAAATTTAAGAAAAGAAATATCTACCTCTTTTCCAGTCCATGCTTCCTCTGGTATTCCTCCATCTAGTGAACTTGAAGGGCCTTGGTTAATCAAATAAATTGTTGTATCAACTACTTCTACCCAAAACTGAAGGGCAATCTAGAAGGTATTCTCATACTTCTAGCACGTTCCATGATTGTCCTGTTCATTCTCTCCACAACACTATTCTCCCCGTGGTGTTCTTGGAACCGCTCTTTCTCTATGTATCCCATTCACTCAACAATAATCATTTAAAGCCTTGCTATAATATTCACCACCATTATCGATATAAGGCACTTTAACTTAGAATTTTATTCATTCTCAACAAGGGCTTTCAATCTTTTAAAAGTTTCAAAAACATTAGATTTGCATTTAATACAATAAACCCATACCTTTCTTGTAACGTCATCAATGAAAGTAACATAATACTGGATACACCATGAGAAGCTACCCGAGCTGGTCCCCACACATCTTAGAGTACAAGATCTAATTTATGCTCCTTCTTAGTTTCCCTAACTTTACAAAATCTCACTCTCTTTTCTTTCCAAAGATACAATGCTCATAGAAATCAAGATCTAAATCTTTCAAATATTAAAACTTACCCTTAGCCTTTAAGATCTGCATTCCTTTTTGACTCATATGACCCAACCGATTATGCCACATGCATGCATTTGAATCAAGTAGATAATGTAAAAAAGGAATCGATGTACTGAGTAGATAAATATAACGTTCCCACCTTCTTACCTCTTGCCACAAAAAAATTATCCTTGGTGACTTTCCAAGAGTCTCCTGTAAAAGTAACCATGTAACCAGATTCACCTAGTTTCCCTGCAGAAATAAGATTCCTCCTGAGGCTTGGCACATGCCTCACATCTTTCAATACCCATGTATTTCCATTCTCACGTAATTTTAGATGAACTTCCCTTTACCGAATATCTGAAAGGTTCATCATCACCCAAATAAACATGCCCAAAATTTCCCTAGACATAATTTCTGAAATAACCCTTATTAGGGGTTGCATGGAAAGAAGCTCCTGAATCTAAAACCTATGATTCAATTCTATTATCTAAAGAAAGAATAAGAGCATCTTGCATTACCTCTGATGTAGCAATATTCACCTCTTTACCTTTGTCTAGTTGTTGATTCTCTTTATCTTTTGACCAACAATATTTCTTTGCATGTCCTTTCTTTCCACATTTCCAACAAGTAATTCCCTTACTTCTGGATTTAGATATGCTATCCCTTGACTTTGATTTCCCATTACTCTTACTCTTGGATCTCTCCTTCTGCCTGCCTCTGCTTTCTACATTCAAAGAATTTCTAGATGATGTTTCTTCTGTACTTTTCTTGTGAATTTCTTCATTCAATATTATACTAACCACATCATCAAACTTCAAAATATTATTAGCAGATGTTGTATTACTAACAACCATTACCAAGTTGTCCCAACTATCAGGAAAATAACATAAGAATAAAAGTGCTTTTACTTCATCATCAAACGGTATTGAAACCAATTTTAACTGATTTACAATAGATTAGAAATCATTCAAATGACTAGAGGAAGATTCACCTTCATGCATCTTAGAACTAAAAAGTTTCTTCATCAAATAAACTTTATTTGAAGCACTAGGTTTTTCATATAAATTAGTAAGAGATTTCATTAAGTCTACCGTAGAAGCCGCTTTTGTAATATTGGAAGCCACGGATGCTATCAGGCTCAATCTTATAGATCCCAAAGCCTTTCTATCAAGAATCTTCCATTCTTCATCAGTCATCTTCGTAGGTCTAGACTTCTCATCCAACGGTAAGTAAAAATCTCTTTGATATAAATAATCCTCAATCTACATCTTCCAACGGTCACCACTATTTAAAACAATTTAATGTGGGAAATAATTAAATCCTATCGTAGTTGAAATGATTTGGGTATCTCATCCAAAATATAATAAGAAATATCTAATCTAATGGGCTAAGTTAAAATAAGATCCGAAGGTCAAGTAATCGGTTCTGGTCTCTACAGGGATCGACAGAGGTCTCGGGAAAGATCAAAAATGAATGAGGGTGATGTGGAGTTAGGTTGATAGGTCGTTGTTCTAGGTTATATGGGAAAATACAGAGACCGATGCCGGTTAAGGGTGACCGATGGCGGTTGGGTGTAACTGCGCCGGTTACTGTGGAAAATTGGGAATGCCACAAAATGAGTTTTGGGTCTCCTTTGTGATTACACAAAGGACTTTGGTTGGTTGGAATGAGGTATTGGGTGGTTTGGGTAGGATTTGGTGAGGTTTTAATAGGTATATAGAGGGTTGAGTATTAATGGAGGTCTGTGGGTGGCTAAGAGAACAAAGGGTGACAATATAATGATGAAATGAAATGAACTAGAGGAGTATAATGTTTTACTTAGATTCTGGTCTTGGATGCCCCTGAGAGAGGGATGAAGGTGCTGGTAAGAGGTTGAAGGCTGCAGATGATCACCAATGAGAAGAGCTTCGCATGGGCTGCATGTGCATTCCTTTTTCTTGGTTGGATCAAATCCTTGGTAGGGTGAGTGTTGGATGTCTGTGCAGGAGAAAATTCTTGATCTCCTTCCTTGCATGCGTGTTCTCACTAAAATTCACTCTCAGAAGATGTGATATCTCTCAGGGATGTGCTAATGTTTGCCAACCTTTGCCAACCTTTTCCAACCTTGAAAATAAGGTTGTTTTGGGGATTAAAAGGTGACCAATGGCGGTTCCGCTTAACCGGCGATGGTTAGGGGTAACCAACGTCAATCAAGGTGGGATTTCCTAGGTTTACTAAACTAGGGAGATCCTCTTGATTTTCTCGGATCTCATGTCATTAACCCATGGATTATACTGGAAGCTTCTTGTAAGCATGCAAGAATGTGGTTAGAGGGAATGTAGGCATTGATTTTTAGGGTTTGGGTAAGTCTTAGTTAGTTATGGAAACTTACTAAGAATAGGTCTTAGGGTGAGTTGGTTTGATGAGGTGTCTAGGTGAGGTGTATGTGTGGATATTATCTAAATTAAGATATTTAAATAATAAATATGGTGAGGATAATGAATTAATTTAATTTAATTAATTAAATTAATATTAGTGGGGTGAAGGGGGCCATGGCTAGTTTAATGTAATGAAGGGTGTTTATTTGTCAAGGGACCAAAGGGGAGTGTGACCTAATTTTAGTGTCTACATTTTTCCCCTTTTTGTTGCATAGCTTGTATTGGTAAGTGACGCTAACAAAAATAAGATGTGGTTACCCCATGTGTGGGTGAAGGTGATCCCCCTCAAACTAGGAACTGACGAGGACAAAGGTAGAATCGGTGAGTGGTTTGATAAAAGGGTAAATGTGAGAAAGGGGAAGGTGGTTAATGGGGAAAAAGGGGTTGAAGGTCTACTCAGAAATCTAGGTAATGGGTCAGGGTCAAAGGTAGCAATAGTCAAACGCACACACACGTATAAACTACAACACGCTACCAGGTTGAAGAGTAGGTAAACTCTACATTGTCTAAGGTCGATAGGTGTATCCAAAAAAGGTTGAAGTTATTTTGGTATCCAAGGTATAGGATATGGTGAGGAAACATGACGCAGTTAGGTGTAGGAATGTTTAGGTATGTTCCGGTACACCAAAGGTAGGGTCTGGATAAACAATCATAGTAATAGGGTAGGTAAGGTCATTAGGTCAACAACACGTAATAAAGTGCCGCAAGGTATAGTGAACACATGAGGTCAAAGGTCACTAAGCAATGTTCTAGGTCCAAATATATAGGTCATGACATGGGTGAGGCCAAGGTAGGGGTAAAATAAGGGGTCCCTAAAGGAGGAAAAAGGGAGGTAGTTAAGGATGAGGTCAGAAAGGGGAGGTAAAAGGGTCATTGTAAAGGCTAGGTGAGGTAAATGATCGGGGGTGAAGGTTGGGTGAGGTATAAAAGGAGGGAAGGGTAGGGTAAAAGGGTAAAATTTAGGGCAATGTGTAGGTGAGGGTGACCGATGCCGGTCCAAGGGTAATCGACGTCGGTATAGGTCAACCAACCACGGTGAGGCATGGCACGCGACCGATTCCGGTGAAGGTGAATCAAAGTGTTGGTTAGGTTGGGTTTGTTATAAAAACAAAAAATCCATGTTTTTTTATTCATTTGTCATTTAGATAATTAGAAAAATGAAAAAGAGAGAGAAAAGTGTCCAAATGGAATGGAGCAATGAGTTGGTGGTGTGAACGATGGGTGAGTGGTTGGTGAGAAGCGGGTCCACAGGATCAATGTGAGTGATTTGATTGGGTAGAGGTTGCGGGTAGCGATTTGGTGATGGCAGAGGCCGGAGAGGGATTGGGCAAGCCATCGGTGTAGTGGCTGGATGTGTGCCACCAGACGACGGTGCGACAAGGTAAGCATCCAACTCTAGGTGTATTTGATTAGATAGATTAGGTGATTGGTAAATTGTTTTTGTAGTTGTTTGTTTTTTGTTTTGTTTTATTTTTGTGGGTGGGGAAAAGATTAAATTTGGGAATGGGGGAAAAGTGGGTAAAAATAGGAATGGGGAGGGTAATAAATGGGAGAGGGGGGATGGGTTGAGGTGTAAGGGTAGTTTAGGTCATTTTAGGTGGGTAAAAGGGGCAAGGGGGAGGTTTTTGAGAAAAGGGGGTTTGGGGATCGTGGGTTTTTATTGTGATAGTGAATGGCAATGATCAAGTGTGGCTAGCGTCAGAAGGTTGAACCGGTATTGGTCACCAAACAGGTGACTCGATGTCGGTAAAGGGGTGACCAGGGCTCGGTTAAAGGGAACCGACACTAGTCGGGTTTTGGGAACAAGGGTCCAAAAGTGATGTGGGCTAGGTGGTTGAGATGGGTAAGGTGAAAATAGGGTGTGGGAAAATAATAATAGGTGAGTATGGGTATGATAAATGTAGATTAATGTTTTGTTTGTATTAGATGTAGGGGAAAGCTCAACTATATATGCGAGACAGGTTCTGCCCTACTCATGACAAGCATGGGGCACAATGACCCCGGAGGAGCTACAAGCATGTGGAGGCATTGGCTTGAGTGGGGTCTCGTGATAGCAACATGTAGTCCGAAACCAGTATGATGGTCGTGCTCATCGATAGATGGGATTCCGTGACCAACACGTTCCACCTACTAATGGGTGAGATCACTATCACCCTGGAGGATGTGTTCAGGATTCTACAGCTTACCCATATTGGGTACACAGTCTACTCGATCTCCTCCGAGGCCTTAGAGGAGCTGATGGTGACTATTTTTGGAGAGGGGATGGCCGAGCTGAGATTCCATAGCACTAACTTGAGCTATGGAGAGATGTACCTAGCCTGTCCGGAGGAGACGAGGCTAGTGGTTCTTTTGATGGAGGCAATGTGTTGCTTTACACTGCCAGATGTAGAGGGTGGACGTTTTCCCGATCATTGATGGGGGTACTCCATGATATGATGATAGAGGAGACCCGCTTTGCACGGTGCCAACGTTCTGGTACAACTATACAGAGAGTTATGGGCATATGGGTAGTTGCGCAGTTCAACCTATGTTGTACCTTCTTACTACATTGTTGGGCTTATGAGCACATAGTTTGTGTGTGGCCAGTAGGGATGCCCGAGCAGATGCATTCCCACCAAGATTTGTGTGGGTGGGGTATAGGTGATGGGTGCCAGCTATTGGAGAGTGGAGATTAGAGAGGCCCACACATGATGTGGCCTATTTCCAACAAGCATCGGAGAGGTTGTCCGAGTGGACATTAAATGGAGGCCATATGTGTGATTACCCTCATATAGGCATATGCACGAGGAGCTAGTGGAGCTCCAAACAGTGAGATAGATACGGGGTTGTCATGTCGGGAGCACGAGATGATCCCCTGTGGGATAGAGTTCGACGGCAGCTTCAAAGCACATTACAGGACATACCTCCACCCTTCCCATAGTACCAGAGAGATGATGTGGAGAGGCCCTTACCTCTACCATAGCCTACAAAGGTGCTATTGGGCAAGAGGAGTAGGTAGTGGACTGGTAGATAGATGATTTCGGGTCACGTAGAAGGTATAAATAGTGGTGGGCGGCTCACTTATGAGCCATACCACCAAAACTAGGGCAATGGATCTAGCCACCATCATGGTGCAGAGAGATTCCCTATAGGGGTAAGTGGCTACTCGATTACCCAATGGGTATACTACGACAGAGCCGGAGAGCTCTAAGGTAGAGGTAGCAGAGCTACATGTACAGGTGGCCAATCTGCATGCCCGATGGCCAGCCGGAGAGAGATGGAGATGGAGAGGAGGGTGATGGTCTCGTGGCAGATTTATAGGCTCAGTGGCAATTTTATAGGGCCACTGGCCATAGCCTGCATAGATTGGGGTCTTACAGGACCAGATATAGGCACAGGGGTAGGGGGCACCACCATAGGCATCGGGACCGGGTCCCGTATGACAGTATAGGGGCCGAGACCTATGGGACCACCACAGACATGTGCCTATATCTAGGTTACAAGATGCCCTAGGTGAGGCTAGATACTTACTAGGACCAGCTGATGGCAGCCGGGATAGACTTCATATCCTATGCCGAGTACAGGGCACAACAAGCATTGAGTGAGAGGATGAGATCCCGCACTCATAGTGTGGAGAGAACAGGGGTTATAGAGCTTTGAGGCTAGAGCAGGTAGAGGCTAACAACACACGGAGACTAGCTCCAGTTGAGGTGCCAGCAAGGACCCAAGAGGCAGAGGGTACAGGTGATATAGAGATGGAGGACATCCGCCGAGATGCCTGATATGTGGCACTTGGTTTTTGATGTATGATAGTCATTTTTATGATATATACCGGCTGTGTGCAGAGATAGTTGTATTTTTTATCACATACTGGCCTGGGTGCCGAAGACAGTGTGGATGTATGAGAGGTTTTGTATATTTCGAGCATATACCAGCCGCACTTACGCCGAAGATATTTTGTATTGGTTCATTATTTTATTGTATATATGAGACCGACTGCGTGCCGATGACATTTTGTATTGCGTATCGGTCTGCATGCCGATGATTTTGAGATGATGGACATGATGAGATAGCCATGTATATTGTATTAAGATACACATTTATTTATATGATGAGATACATGATATTTCTTGATTTTTTGATGTGTTGATGAGATGTTCGATTTATTGGTGCATTGATGAGATTTTTGTTTTGTTGTTTTGATATGGATGGAAATTAGGTGAGTTAGGCATGATGGAGTCAGGTTGGTTTAGGCATGGATCGAGTTAGGTCTTAGGCATGGTTGAGTTAGGTTTGTTAGGCATGGATCAAGTCGGGTCTTAAGCATGGATCGAGTCAAGTCTTAGGCATGGTGGAGTCGGGTCTTAGGCATGGAGCGAGTCCTGTCTTAGGCATGGTGGAGTCAGTTTGTTAGGTATGGATACGCTTAGGTCTTAGGCCTAGTGGAGTCAGTTTGTTAGGTATGGTTGAGTTAAAAATAGGTGAAGTTGTGATTTATTAATTTATGCAATGAATGATAATATGGGTCATATGTGAGATGTGGTATAATCTATGCATAATGATGATAAAGAAATGGTAGGCGTAATAAATGTATGTTGTGATGAGGATTAAAATGTGAAGTAACTTGTTATGTACGTGGTTTAATTTCAAATTTTGGATAAAAAGGGAAATAAGTGAGGTATGATGTAATATGAGGAAGATGGAAGATGAATTGTTTAGGGTAGAGAGTGGCCAAGCTAACCTCTAAGGGACCCATGCCCTCGTAGTGCTACCTACATAGTGCCGGAAAAAAGGGACCTCGTGCCAATGTAGTTCTCTCATGAGCTAGGGAAGAATATGGTGAGGTATGAAAATGAGTTAATAGATTTTAGGCATAGTGTGGGTTTACATCTGTTAGGTGTGGGTGTGTTATAGGTAAAGTGATGTAGGTGAGGGTGATTGTGGCGAAAGAAGAAGATTACCCAAAGGTAAGCGGCGATGACCAAGTCCTTTATAAGGTAATCAAAACATAAAAAAGATGGTTAAAAGATAAGAGGGGGAAATAAAGCCACCGGATTGGGTAGGATCATACTAAGTAGATCACACCTTGGAGGAGGTGATGAACGTAATACCCGAAAGACATGGCATGATTGATTGTTCTATGATGAAAACTAGTCACATGATCACCAAATGTCAAAGTTCCAAGAATTCCATTGAGGAAGTAAAAAAATGAGAGTGGGAATGGTAAGAAGGATGAAAGGCGCTTAATTTTTTATATGGTATGAGGTAGCATGCTCTTCAAGCAAGAGATCCGAGGTCACAATGGGCAAGTCCATGACTAAAAAGATTTCTATTTTCACTTGTATCCGAGAGAGACTAATCAATGCGGGAAGTCTATATGGGATGAAGAAAATTTAACTCCTTGAGGTCTTCGTGAAGTTGATCGATGTGGGAAGCTTCATTGCTCTCGTTTTTTTGGAAGAGCTTTACATAGCTTTCCTTTGAGGGAGTACTCTAATTACAACAACAATTGTCGAGAGGCAAGATGTCCTTTTCAGTGGAGTCATCTTTTGAGTGGAAGTTTGATTCAAGGAGTTTTATCCCATGTGAGGGCTTTGAAGTCATGGAAAAGACCAAGGTGGAGAATAGGAATCTTGTGCAAAAGGAAAGGTGAAACGACCATGGATCTCGTTGGTCGTCAAATAGGAATTTTAAGAGAGCAATAAATGGGGACAAGAAGTCCCTCCTCTTTAATGGGAGAGGTTCCTTATTTAGAAAACGAACCTATTTACAAATATACAAAATATGATCAGTATGGTGGAACTTGGATATTACGAAAGTGTTTCCTACAAGGATCATCGGTTGCACAAGGACCAAGGAAAGGGGAATACGAAGATGTGCAAAGAGCAACATGTAGAATTATAGATAATGTAATAATTCTTTATGTATGCTAAGTTATAGTGAAACTTAAAACAAGATCATTTGCATCATATAGATAAGATGGGATTTAAAGACACAAAGTTCTGTAAATAGCATCCATTAACATAAAGGTTTATTAATCAAAGACACAAAGTTCCTCCTTGGTTATACAAGATCACCGTATGCATACAAAGATTTGAAAACATGCAATCAATGAGACTAACAAACTGGAGATAAATGATCTTAAAGGAATTAAATGAAAACGCAGAGATAACAGAATTAGATAGACAAAGAATGGAAAGCCCTTCGTATTGATTTCTTTCTCGATCTATTTACACTTTCAGAAAATATGCCAACTTCTTCCTTTTAGAATGGCGAAAGAAGACCATTATATAGCTTACAAATCGCTTTTCAGAATCGCTTCTTTTAAATAAAGAATAGTTAAGGACCGCCAATCGCAGCCCCTCAACTAATTACAAAGAAAAGCAAAAAGAATGGGAATAAGAGAAGAATAGAAAAGAAGACAGTGGCCAAATACCGGGAGGGACCCACCGACTTCGTAATCCGTTGTCCGAATCTCTTCAACGCTTGCTATGTCTTTGCCACGGGAACCGACGTGTTGGCTGCAGCAGCATCGAGTCCAAAATCCTAGACATTTCTCCATCTCTTTATCAAACTCGACATGAGTATGATAATCTTTATTTGCCTCTTCAATGGCGATTGAAGAGAGCAGATTTCCTTCATTTTTCTTTAGAGATAGAGCTTTCCTTGAATAAATTGTCTTTGACAAAAGCTCTCGAATTGAGATTTGATTTCTTGAAAGGAAAGGGGAGCACCAGAAGTTTCATCTTGAAGATGACAATGTATATCTTTGAAAGCCGAGACAACCAATGTCTTGAAGGCTTCGCCCTTCTGCCAGCTGTTCTTCATTTCTCCCAAAGCCTCCTCCAAGACTCTGATCTTCCACTCCACGCTGTAGACCCATGATTTTGATAGATTGTCCTTTGCATCATCAAAAACTTTATTCGCCAGCAAAATGTTCTCGTCTGTCTGTCCCATAAGGCGAAGGTCTACTATGCAACTGCTCCAGATTTTGAGCTCTTTATCCATGGTATTGATAGTGGAGGAGAGCTTCAGTTGCACATTGCTCACCTTTTCGTGGAGTTTGAAAGCTTCGCCGATGAAGTTTAACCCAACAACAAGCATGTCATCCACCATGGCTTCAATAGCTCTGCCATAGACAGAATACTTGTGCATATCTTTAATACTCTGCACTTCATCTTGGCTTAGAATTACAGGAGGTGGGAGAGCAGTCAAGGGGGTAGGGTCCAAAACTTTGTCCTTAGACAAAAGGGACTTGATGAAACTTGTGAGAACTTGGGCCCGCTTCTTCCAACTGCTCAATAGTTTGCTGGCCTTTTCTACCCTCCCAATGACTCTTGTGGATCAAGCTTCTGAGGTTGTGAATTTCACCTTCAGGGGTAGACTCTCCCATTGGGAATCTCAAGAGCTACAAGTCGATACCCGCAAGTCCCGCTCCGATTTATCCGTTGTAGGCTTGACAATCTCCAAGGATTGGGCTGTCCCTTGAGTATCGATACTATCCTCGGAGGTGGTTTTGGATCTTTTGGCACGAGAAGGAGTAGTGCCCAATAAGGTCCGCGACAAAGATCAAAATTTGATCCCGAGCTTTGAGAGGAGAATTTTCTCTTCCTTTGTCAACCAAAGGTCGCACCCATGCAAAAGAGGAAGAGGAATCAGTAGGAGGGGCAAGGGGACCAAGAGACAGGAGCCTCACGACTTTCAAGGTCTATGCACTGTGGACTCAAGTTGAGATGTGAGTAGGGCACTGGAGGCAATAGCGGTAGAAGAGCCGCAGCACCCGGAAGCTCGGTGCTCAACCTCTTGTCCTTATCTCGCTGGATCTTCGAGGACATCTGCAGAGTTGGCACTTCACTCTCTTCACTTTCACCGAGTACAATGATGTTCTCTAGTCCCATAGGCAACTCGCCGCTTTCTTTGAGGATCATTTTCTGCAGCTCCTTCTTAACCTCCTTGAGTTTCTTCTTGTATACCCGGGGTGGATGAAGAAGGAGTAGATTCTCAGAGGTCCTTGTGTTGATGAGGCAGGAGGGGTTTGCACCGGTGTTCCGCACTTGGAACTGATGCCTCTTTATTGGTATCGAATCGTCCTTAGAGGAGGATTCTCCTAAGTGCCTCTTGAACTCGAACTTTCTTATTGAACCGCATCTTAGTCCTGACTAAAACTGAGAGCAAGGATCTCAGCCAGGTCGTCCCTCTCTTTCCTGTTCCAATCCACGTCCTCTAAAGGAGTGTGCTTAACCACATTTTCATACTCATACGAGTATAGATCAGAGTTTTCATCCTTTAGCCCTTCAGGAACTTGATATAGGCCGAGTTCTTCAATTAATTGCAAGGAGAATCTGCCATAGTGCCTCCTTCTAGCCTCAAAATCATCAGCACAATCAGCCCAATAGTCTTCTGTATCACTCTATGATGATAGACTATTTTGATGTTCTACCCAATGAACCTCTTCAAGTCGAAGCAAGTCCTTGGCTTGAAGAAGTGAACCGTGATGGGAACCAGGGCTCTTTCTACATTCTGTGCATCTAGGGCTGTTTTGCAGGTATAATTTCCCAAAGAGATGGGAAAGTGTAAACCAGTGATCCTCTTATCCCCGCAGTTTCGTAATTTATCCAATTGTCTCGCATATTTCTATCAAGGCCATCCTATCATTACGTAACATGGGCAATCCTAAGAGGGGTGCCCTCATGCCGCAAGCCCGATATAAGAGAATTTCCTGAACTGGATGAAGTAAGCACCGTAGTGCGATATCAGAGTCATAGCTTCATCAGAGAATCTCCTGGCAGTATCACCTTCGAGCAGCCTAACCACGTACATGGTGAAAGCATCGTTGACCCTTCTGAAGTTACGATTGCTGGTCTCTATGGTGAACTGCGGGCAGTATGCATATATTGGATCATCTTTGTGTTCATCTATGTAAGAGAAACCAAACCACTGCCTTGATGCTGCCAGAGTGTACATCAGGTATGAAGTCATATAGAACTTCTTCGTTTGCTGTACATCGGGCACTTCTGCCAAATTCATACCGATGATCTCTACCTAGCTTGATGTTCTGTGTTCCTCGCACACCATACCGATGAGCGGGCACATCCAAATGGAACTCATTGGTGGAGGGCAAGCCCATAAATCGAGCCAACAGAATTATGAAATCGGAAAACTCTTCATTGAAATCTGCCCGCAATAGGGTTTTGGTCAGACGAGAAGCTCCTTTCTTAGGGTTCTTCAACCAAGATTTTGCAACCCGTGCTTTGTATTTATCATTGTCTTGATCAAACAAGGTATGTGCTTGATCCTGGGAAACGACTATGGCGTTGTCCATCTTTGGAATCCTCAGAGCAGTGCTAATGGCGGCAGCATCTAGTTTGGCAATGAGCTCCCCGTGTATATTGGTCAATTCGCTCGAGGTAGAATCGGCGAAGTGAGCTCCGCATGAAAGCACGGTGACGCACACCGTACACGAGATAGGGAAACCGCCGGCAAAGGCCAAACTATCACATGAATCATCTGTGCTATTGAGTAATGTTTGAGTCTCCATCCTCGCCAAAATCACCGAAGTCGAGATGTCGAGCTTCACTGTCCCCAATATTGAGAACGGCAGACTCTAGTGGTGAAACTTGCTCCTGTCCCTGGAATTTGATCTTCATACTGATAGTAGTTGAGAGAGAATTGCAATCTAGACTTGGGAAGGAATTGCAGTAGGGAACGGGTATGTGCGTCGAAAATTGGATCGTGGGGGTTCGAGCAAGGAAGCAGTGTGAAAAATGTAAAAGGGGGTCTGCTCGTTATATAGCCGTTTTGGAGAGAGAAAGGAAATCAATGCGCATTAAATTCATATCTACCAATTTGAAAAGCAACATATTCGGGTAGAGCGGGAAAAACTAAGTATGAATGGCATTTGGTTCGCTTGGGACATGTGAGACGCGAATGCGCGAAACACGCGGCTCAGCCGATTCGGGCGAAGCAGGGAGAATACGCACAAATGCGTTTTGGGACATTTGGGACGAAAACGCGTGAAGTACGCGGTTCGGGCATTTCGGCCGAAAATGGGACAGAGCGCACTTTTGAAATTGGGACATTTGGGACAAGAACGCGCGAAGTACGCGGTTCGGGTGTTTCGGTGAAATTGGAACGACTTGCACTTTTTTGACTTGGGACATTTGGGTCAAAAAGTTCCGAAGTACGCGACTTGGTCAATTCAGGTGAAAACGTGACAGAAGGTCTGGAAGTGTTTGGGACATTTGGAACAGAAATGCGCGAAGTACGTGGCTCAGGCGTTTCGGGTGAAAATGCAACAAAGGGGCCCGATTAAACCGGGACACGAGGGACAAAATACGCAAAGTACGCGAGAAACACACAAAATGACCCAGAATGTAGATCTCACAATTTCTTGGCTTTTAACATTTTCAAAGACAACAGGGACATTCAAAAACTCAAAATTTTGAAAATTCACTTTAAGTGCGGGGGAATTTTAAGTGGACAACAAATGGCTCCTTCTGGGGATGACTTGACATAAATTCAAGGAATGAGGCAAGGAAAGAACTTAGACAAATTTGGGGAAGCAGACAAGACTTATCCATTGGGAAATGGAGTCAAAAAGAACACCAATACAGAGGGCAACACACCAAAATAGCAAAAGGAAAGCACACCAAAAGCAGAGAAGCAAAAACACCGTATGCGTAAATATACAAAGAGACTCTCTACTCACCTATGACTTGAACAACTTGAGATATTTCCCACTATAAGGAAGTGGGAGAGGAGAACCATCCATGTAATCAAGATAAAAGGAATTCTCACCAGCAAAGTGTCTGATCTTGAAAGGTCCGAGCCACAGGGAATCAAATTTTCCATGACTCGCCACGGGGTTCATGTCTTTTGTCCCATAACAACACGGTGTCTCCAACTTGGAAATCTCTCAACTTGGCTTTCTTGTCAAACAGATCTTTACTTTCTGCTGGTGAACGGATATCCTATCAGCAACCTCCAATCTGTCCTCATTCAACCAGTAAGTACATAATTCTCTTGTCCAAAGCATCTCTCGAAACTAGTGTCTTCAATGGCCTTCATTAGGTGCAAGGTCGTAGTTCCACCGTCACCGCAATTGAGCTTCTACTCCATATACCACTTGAAAAGGAGACATTCCAATAGCTCTCTTCGGTGTAATCCTGTCTCGCCCAAAGAGCATCATAGAGCTTCTTGTGCCGCTTTACGAGACTCATTTACTAGTTTTCTTATAATAGTCACCAAATTTTTGTTAGTGGATTCTCGCTTGCCCATTGTCCCGAGGGTAGTAATCAAGAGTGAGCCAAAGAAATGCCATACCCATAGCGTAAGTCCATTATCTCAAATTTGAAGAGAAATTCAAGCATTATTTGTTACAATCTTGTTAGGTACACCATACCTTACCAAGATGTTCTCTTTGATGAAACTACATACCACTTCAAGTAGTGCTCTTGATTGGGATAGCTTCCACCCATTTGGTGAAATAGTCGGTGGCGCTTAGCACTTGAGTGTGACCAGCACTAGAAATAGGATTAAGTGCACCACCAAGTCCAAACCCCACTGTTGAAATGGTTCCTCGATCACAACCGGCTTGAGAGGCAAAGAAGCCAATTTAGGTCTTCCCACAAAGGTCCGATAAGCCTCACATTTATCAACCCACTTGGATGCATCCTCGAACAAGGTAGGCCAAGTAATATCCTCCACGAAGTATCTTGTGAGTCATGTGACTATTGATGAATAGTGCCCTCCACATGTCTGATCATGAAAAGCTAAGAGCAACTTTCTCTCATGTTCCTTGTCAACACACTTCAAAAATCTCCCATCTAAGCCATGCTTGAACAAAGAATTTTCCCATAATACATATCAGTCATCGAATTTCAATTTAATGTCCTCTTTTCTTTGGCGATTAAATGAGAGGGGCATTCCCATAGGTGAGAAAATGAGCGATGTCGCATACCATTCATCAACCGAGCTGAGGAACAGTAACGGTGGGAAGGTCAACTTTGTTCTCGGATAATTCATGCTTGGCTCCTTCAAAGAATAAGCTCACAAAGACCTTTTCCACGAACCAATTTGGTTTGTTTGATATCAATGTCATACTCTTGGACCTTAGCAACCCAATTTCCTCTCTTGGATCCAAATTCTTGTTGTGTGAGGATTGACTTAATAAATTGTATCTGAACCAAAGAAAGATAGAGTGAGAGTTGAGGATATAAAAACGAAATTGCTTAACAGCTTTGACCACTGCAAAAGCATGCTTCTCCATCATGGTGTATTTCAACTCATGATCTTTCAGAATATAGCTCATGAACGCAATTGGGAGTTCATGCTCATTAGAGTCTTCTTGAGTTAAGACAGTAGCCAGGGTATTATCTGTAGCATATCAATAGATGATGAAATCTTTGCTGAAATCAGGACAGGCCAAAACTGGAGTTTTAGCGATAGCTCTCTTGATACCCTCAAAGGATTCCTTTCCTTCAGAAGACCAACCAAATGTTTGCTTTCCTTTCATCATTTGATAAATATTCAAAGTTAACTCTGCAAAATCAGGGATGAATCTTCTCAAAAAATTGATCTTACTCAAGGAGTGCACTCCTTTTACCGGGTTGGGAGAGGAATTTGCTTTGATGGCTTGGACTCGCTCAGATCAATCTTAATACCATCCTTGGAGACAATGTGTCCTAATATTTTTCCCTCTCGTAACGCAAAAGACGACTTTTTAGGATTCAAAGAAATCCCATGCTCTCGACACCTTAGCGAACTTTTCCAGGTGATCAAAATGATCCGCTCTCATCTTGGAAAAGACTCACAAAGTCATCAAGGTATATGACAATACACTTCCCTTTCAAACTTCCAAAAGCCAGATCCATAGCTCTTTGAAAAGTGGCGCCAAAGCATTAATGAGCCTAAAAGGCATTCTCTTGTAGGCAAAGGTGCCCCAAGGAGTAGTGAAAGCCGTCTTGTGTTGATCTCCGAGATCAACTTCTACCGATTGTATCCCGAGAATCCATCAAGCATAGATAACATTTCAGATCCTCATTCACTGCAATATTTGATCCATCATAGGAAAAGGATAATTATCCTTCAAGGAAGCTTGATTCAAATTTCGAAATCAACACAGATACGGATCTCCCATTCTTCTTTCTAACAGTACAATATTTGCAATCCATGTTGAATGGTGGATGGGAAAAATGATTTTAGCCTTCAATAACTTCGTATCTCCCGAAAGATGGTGTCACTATTTTGGGGTTGTATTGCCTGCTTTTCGCTTGAAAGGCTTAATTCCAGTGCTTAAGAGGAATAGAGTGCTGCATATCTTTTGGTTTGAAAGCTTTTAGATCCTCATAAGAATAAGAAAGAACATCCTTATACCTCCTTAGAAGATCAATTGCTTTTCTCCTCTCATCCTGTCAGTGCAACATTTTCCAATATTTACTAGCTTAGGGTCATTAGAAATCCCAATATCAACCTTATCATACTCAAATGATTGTTGAGGTCCAAAGAGAAGCTCTAGACTTCACATACTGTCATGTTTATCAAACAATTCCTCCAAGCTCACTGTACCTTTAGGAATCTTGTTTCCCTTTAGTTGGATGCATCCTTCCCGATCTGCTTTCTTCCCCTCGGGCGATCGCTTTGTCAAAGGGCACACTCTCACGAGGTAGGTTATCACTTCCTCAAAATACAAATTTGTTCGAAATTACCCTTGAGTTCCGGAAGGAAAGCAAATGCTGATCATCATTGAAAACTTGCCAGTTATTGGTATTGTCAGCTACACTAGGCCGATGGACCATTTCAATAGTGAACTTATCCTGAGAGAAGTCGGGATGGGGAATCGGTAGTGATCCCGAGACAAGTGAATCCGCCTCACGTTCTTCTCCTAGGTATCACCTCAATGGAGAAAGCATCAAGAAATTCAATGGAATCCCAAACCTGATTCCGGTAATGCTTCAGCCTCCCATTTTTTACTTGAAAGAGGTTTCTGACCTGCTTTACAATCAGCTCTGCATCACCACGAGCCAGAAGATTCTTCACACCTTGTTCTTTGGCCACTTGCAGTCCAAGAATGAGAGCCTCATACTCTGCTGTATTATTTGTATTTTCGAACTGCAACTTGAATGAAAAGGGGTGTAGGCTTCCTTCAGGTGACACTAGCAGGACACCAGCTCCAGAACCAGCTGAGGAACAACTTCCATCAAATTCTAAAATCCAAACACCATTAGGATCTTTAGGTGATGCTTTGGGGGGTTGGATTTCATCAGGGGACATAATCATGTAATTGCCATGACCCATATCCTCATAGAGTATTTGTGCTTTAGGATCATCCGTTTTCTGCACAATATACTCAGATTGCTTCTCAGTAGCAACTTCTTCATTTGTCCATTAACCGGTACAAGGGCGTGTGACCAATCCATTTGAATTTCTCCACCCACATCTTTACAAAAGTTCCTACTTAGCAACATTCCATATGAAGGAGGAATGAATGCTACTAGGATGGTAGCCAAAACTTTCTTCTCGGGCAAAGCAAAGAAAAGCCACTTGTGCATCTTTAATCCTCCCGACTAGGGGCACTTCTTTACTATCCATGGAGTAACAAGATCCATAAGTGCATGTGAGGGTCAAGCCTAAAGAATGAGCTACTTTAGCAGTATCACATTATCTCGAGGCTCAAAAATCTATGACACACCATTACTGAGCCTATGACCAGCTATGAGAAGTGTTACATAAAATGGTTTAATTTTGTCACCAAAGGCGAGGTGTGACAGCAGAACTGCACCAGCCGTGGTGCAGAAGAAGGAGTAGGTAAAAGACCTTTAGAGGTGGTCTTGGAATGGGAATTAACAAATTGAATCATCTTGGAAAAGCTTTGGATGAGTTTGATAATACTCGGCTTCCCACGAGATTTGAACCTTAGTCTTTTTCGATGATCGACAACATCAAAAGATCCAGAGGTGGACGGGCCATCATCATTCGGTGTTCTAGGCTTATCAACTTTAGGAGGGAAAGAAGAAGCAACTTTAGTAGCATGGTTAATAGGACTCACCTTTGGAGTGGATGAAGTAGGGATAGGAGATCCTCTTTTGCAATTACAGTGGATAGTTGCACGGCCGCTCCTTTGATTTCTTGATAGGTCATGTGTCACTTTTCCTTCCGACTTGTCTGCTCTCGAGTCATGATAGCAAATGATTCACTATTCATGTCTCTGCTACCACTTCATCATAATCATCTCCATCATCGATGCCCTCAAAGGTAAAGAAATTAACCCGAGATCCCTCAAGTTCTTCCTCGCCTCATCATCGAATTCCTCCACAAACTCCTCGCAAGCTTCATTATCCTCAACGTCATCCGCTCTTCAACTTCACAGGTTGTGTTCACAGGAACCTTAACGGGAGGTCCTTCAAGTGCTAGTCTCGTTTGAGAAGCAGCAAACGATTTCGGGCTGAAAATTCCTTCTTGGAACATCTCGCATAAGGAGCGTCTTGAGCCAATTGTTTCTTTATAAAGAACAAGATCATTTGCAAGTTTCGAACTAATGGATCAAGATTAGGTCTAGGGGCGGAAGAGGAAGAAGCAAGCAGACTTAGATTTGGGAGGGTCTCTTCTCAACTTCCCCGACATGATCAAGTCATCCTCGATACCGACAAATGGTGAGATTTTGATTAGCGACCAATGTTGCGATATTAGCCCTTCTTAGTGCATAACTAACTTTGGGCGATTGAGCATTTAGGAAGAAACATTTTTGAATTTTATCAACGTGTCGTAGGTCATGGAATTTTATTGATCAATTTGTTGAACCGAGCCATAAATTCTCTCATAGGCTCTTGTGAATCTTTCTTTATCTCGAGACATTTGGGCTAGCAAGGCATGTACATCTTCTGCCGGCTTGAAATGGTTTTCGAACTGAGTTCTCATTGTGTCCCAGTCGGTGATAGCGCCAGCCGGAAGGTGGTAGAACCAATCAGCAGCATTATCTTGTAAAGTCTCCACGAACAGCCTTACGGAGACGTCTTCATGTTCAACTCCCAAAACTCCGCATGCAACAATGAAGGCTACAATATGCTGATCGATGCACTTTACCATCGCCTTTGAATTTAGGGAAGTTCTTCCGGTTACCTCTGGGTAACTCATGCAAAGGCTGAGTAAGGGCCAGGGGCCCGACACGTTGACCCCATGGTAATGGTGCCGCCATTCTTGGAAATATGGCTTGGAGAGGAACTGTAACACCAGCAAGGATCAAAGCTCGTAGATTGGGACTAGCAGAATCAGTAGGACTTCTGTCTTGAACAGGTGGAGTGCTTGTCGAACGAGTCCTTCTATTTCTTGTTGAAGTTGAAGGGAAAGGAAAACCTTGTTGCTCTAAAAGCTGAAACTGAGAATCTTCAATACCAAGGGCCCTTCTCCCTCGAGTGAAACGTGGAGTCGCCAGATCAAAGGATGATCAAAAATTACAGAACTGGAAAGTGATTTTCCCCAGCGGAGTCGCCAAAAACTGTTGGTCGTCAAATAGGACTTTTAAGAGAGCAATCAGGGGGACAAGAAGTCCCTCCTCTTTAATGGGAGAGGTTCCCTTATTCGGAAAACAAACCTATTTACAAATATACAAAATATGATTGTATGGTGGAACTTGGATATTACGAAAGTGTTTCCTACAAGGATCATCGACTTGCGGAAGGACCGAGGAAAGGGGAATACGAAGATGTGCGGAAGAGCAACATGCGAATTATAGATAATGTAAATAATTCTTTATGTATGTGAAGTTATAGTGAAACTTAAAACAAGATCATTTGCATCATATAGATAAGATGGGATTTAAAGACACAAAGTTCGTAAATAGCATCTCACAAAACATAAAGGTTTATTAATCAAAGACACAAAGTTCCTCCTTGGTTATACAAGATCACCGTACGTTACAATGATTTGAAAACATGCAATCAAAGTGAGACTAACAAACTGGAGATAAATGATCTTAAAGGAATTAAATGAAAACGCAGAGATAACAGAGAATTAGATAGACAAAGAATGGAAAGCCCTTCGTATTGATTTCTTTGTGATCTATTTACACTTTCGAAAATATGCCAAGTTCTTCCTTTTTAGAATGGCGTAAAGAAGACCATTATATAGCTTAAAAATCAGTTACTCTTTGTAACCATTTCTTTTAAATATAGAATAGTTAAGGACCGCCAATCGCAGCCCCTCAAATAATTACAAAGAAAACGGAAAAAGAATGGGAAGAAGAGAAAAGAATAGAAAAGAAGACAGGGCTACCACCGGGAGGGACCCACCGACTTCGAATCATTGTCCGAATCTCTTCAACGCTTCAGCTATGTCTCGCCACGGGAACTCGACGTGTTGGCTGTAGACTGAGTCCAAAATACTAGACACTTCTCCATCTCTTTATCAAACTTGACATGAGTATGATAATCTTTATTTGCTTCTTCAATGGAAGATTGAAGAGAGCAGATCTCCTTCATTTTTTCTTTGGAGATGGAGCTTTCCTTGAATAAATTGTCTTTTACAAAAGTTCTGAACTGAGCTTTGATCTCTTGTAAGGAAAGGGAAGCACCAGAAGTTTCATCTTGAAGATGACAGTGTATATCTTTGAAAGCCGAGACAACCAATGTCTTGAAGGCTTCACCCTTCTGCCAGCTGTTCTTCATTTCTCCCAAAGCCTCCTCCAAGACTCTGATCTTCCAATCCACACTGTAGACCCAGGACTTCGATAGATTGTCCTTTGCATCATCAAAAACTTTATTCGCCAGCAAAATGTTCTCGTCTGTCTGTCCCATAAGGCGAAGGTCTACTATGCAACTGCTCCAGATTTTGAGCTCTTTATCCATGGTATTGATAGTGGAGGAGAGCTTCAGTTGCACATTGCTCACCTTTTCGTGGAGTTTGAAAGCTTCACCGATGAAGTTTAACCCAGCAACAAGCATGTCATCCACCATGGCTTCAATAGCTCTGCCATAGACAGAATACTTGTGCATATCTTTAATACTCTGCACTTCATCTTGGCTTAGAATTACAGGAGGTGGGAGAGCAATCAAGGGGTAGGGTCCAAGACTTTGTCCTTAGACAAAAGGGACTTGATGAAACTCAGAGAACTTGGGCTGCTCTTCCAACTATTCAATAGTTTGTCGGCCTTTTCTACCCTCCCAATGACTCTTGTGGATCAAGCTTCTGGAGGTTGTGAATTTCACCTTCGAGGGGTAGACTCTCCCATTGGGATTCTCAAGAGCTCCAAGTCAGATACCTGCAAGTCCTGCTCTGATTTATCCATTGTAGGCTTGGCAATCTCCAGGAATTGTTGTCCTTGAGTATCAGATACTATCCTGGAGGTGGTTTTGGCTCTTTTGGCACGAGAAGGAGTAGTGCCCAACAAGGCTGCGACAGCATCAAAATTTGATCCCGAGCTTTGAGAGGAGAATTTTCTCTTCCTTTTGTCAACCAAAGGTTGCACCCACGCAAAAGAGGAAGAGGAATCAGCAGGAGGGGCAAGGGGACCAAGAGACAGGGAGCTCATGACACTCAAGGTCTGCGCAGCTGTTGACTCAAGTTGAGATGTGAGTGGGGCACTGGAGGCAATTGTGGTAGAAGAGTCGCAGCACTGGAAGCTCGGTGATCTCGAACCTCTTTGTCCTTATCTGCTGGATCTTCAGGGACATCTGCAGGAGTTGGCACTTCACTCTCTTCAATTTCACTGAGAACAATGATGTTCTCTGGTCCCATAGGCAACTCTGCCCTTTCTTTGAGGATCATTTTCTGCAGGCTCCTTCTTAACCTCCTTGAGTTTCTTCTTGTATGTATACCCGGGTGGATGAAGAAGGAGTAGATTCTGCAGTCCTTGTGTTGATGAGGTAGGAGGGGTTTGCACCGGTGTTCCGCACTTGAACCGATGCCTCTTTATTGGTATCGAATCATCCTTGGAGGAGGATTCTCCCCGAGTGCCTCCCGAACTCTCGAACTTTCTTATTGAACAAGATCTTAGTCCTGACTAAAACTGGAGCAAGGATCTCAGCCAGGTCGTCCCTCTCTTTCCTGTTCCAATCCACGTCCTCTAAAGGAGTGTGCTTAACCACATTTTCATACTCATACGAGTATAGATCAGAGTTTTCATCCTTTAGCCCTTCAGGAACTTGATATAGGCCGAGTTCTTCAATTAATTGCAAGGAGAATCTGCCATAGTGCCTCCTTCTAGCCTCAAAATCATCAGCACAATCAGCCCAATAGTCTTCTGTATCAGCTCTGTGATAATAGACTATTTTGATGTTCTGCCCAATGAACCTCTTCAAGTCGAAGCAAGTCCTTGGCTTGAAGAAGTGAACCGTGATGGGAACCAGGGCTCTTTCTACATTCTGTGCATCTAGGGCTGTTTTGCAGGTATAATTTCCCAAAGAGATGGGAAAGTGTAAACCAGTGATCCTCTTATCCCTGCAGGTTCTGTGTAATTTGTCCAATTGCCTGCATATTTCTATCAAGGCCATCCTATCATTACAGAACATGGGCAGTCTTAGAGGGGTGCCCTCATAGCCGGCAAGCCTGATATAAGAGAATTTCCTGAACTGGATGAAGTAAGCACCGTAGTGCGATATCAGAGTCATAGCTTCATCAGAGAATCTCCTGGCAGTATCACCTTCGAGCAGCCTAACCACGTACATGGTGAAAGCGTCGTTGACCCTTACAAGTTACGACACTGGTCTCCGGGGGTGAATCTGTGGGCGATGAGGCATATATTGGATCATCTTTGTGTTCATCTATGTAAGAGAAACCAAACCACTGCCTTGATGCTGCTAGAGTGTACATCAGGTACGAAGTCATATAGAACTTCTTCGTTTGCTGCACGTTGGACAGCTGCTTACGCCAAATTCATACTGATGATCTCTGCCCAGTTGATGTTACTCCGTGTTCCCTCGCACACCATACTGATGAGCGGGCACATCCAAATGGAACTCATTGGTGGAGGGAAAGCCCATAAATCGAGCCAACAGAATTATGAAATCAGACAACTCTTCATTGAAATCTGCCCGCAAGAGGGTTTTGGTCAGACGAGAAGCTCCTTTCTTAGGGTTCTTCAGCCAGGACTTTGCAACCCGTGCTTTGTATTTATCACTGTCTTGATCAAACAAGGCTCGTGCTTGATCCCGGAAATGACTATGGCGTTTTCCATCTTTGGAATCCTCAAAGTAGTGCTAATGGCGGCAGATCTAGTTTGCAATGAGCTCCCCGTGTATATTGGTCAATTCGCCGAGGCGAATCGAAGTGAGCTCCGCATGAAAGCACGGTATCGCGACACCGCATCGAGATAGGGAAACCTCCGGCAAAGGCCAAACTATTGTCATGAATCATCTCTGCCATTGGAGTAGGGTTTGTATCTGCCACCCTCGCCCAAAAATCGCCGAAGTCGAGATGTCGAGCTTCACTGTCTCCAATGTTGAGAACGGCAGACTCTAGTGGTGAAACTTGCTCCTGTCCCTGGAATTTGATCTTCATACTGATAGTAGTTGAGAGAGAATTGCAATCTAGACTTGGGAAGGAATTGCAGTAGGGAACGGGTATGTGCGCAGGAAATTAGATTGCGGGGGTTCGAGCAAGGAAGCAGTGTGAAAAATGTAAAAGGGGGTCTGCTCGTTATATAGCCATTTTGGAGAGAGAAAGGAAATCAATGCGCATTAAATTCATATCTACCAATTTGAAAAGCAACATATTTGGGTAGAGCGGGAAAAACTAAGTATGAATGGCATTTGGTACGCTTGGGACATGTGAGACGCGAATGCGCAAAACACGCAACTCGGGCAATTCGGGTGAAAAAGGAGAAGATGCACAAATGCATTTTGGGAAATTTGGGACAAAAACGCATACGAAGTACGCGGTTTGGGCATTTTGGGTGAAAATGGGACAGAGCGCACTTTTGAAATTGGGACATTTGGGACAAGAACGCGCGAAGTACGCGGTTCGGGTGTTTCGGGTGAAATTGGAACGACTTGCACTTTTTGACTTGGGACATTTGGATCAAAAAGGTCCGGCACTGCGACTTGGTCCATTCGGGTGAAAACATGACAAGAGGTCCGGAAGTGTTTGGGACATTTGAAACGCAAATACGCAAAGTACGCGGCTTAGTCGTTTTGGGTGAAAATGCAACAAAGGGGCCCGATTGAAACGGGACACGAGGGAAAAAATACGCCAAGTACGCGAGAAACACACAAAATGAACCAGAATGTAGATTTGTTACAATTTTTGGCTTTTAACATTTTCAAAGACAACAAGGGACATTCAAAACTCAAAATTTTGAAAATTCACTTTAAGCGCGGGGAAATTTTGAGTGGACAACACTGCTCCTTCTCGGGGATGACTTGACATAAATTCAAGGAATGAGGCAAGGCAAGAACTTAGACAAATTCGGGAAGGCAGACCAGATTACTTATCCATTTTGAAATGGAGTCAAAAAGAACACCAATACAGAGGGCAACACACCAAAACAGAAAAGGAAAGCACACCAAAAGCAGAGAAGCAAAAACACCGCAGTAATATACAAAGAGACTCTCTAGTCACCTATGACTTGAACAACTTGAGATATTTCCCACTATAAGGAAGTGGGAGAGGAGAACCATCCATGTAATCAAGATAAAAGGAATTCTCACCAGCAAAAAGTGTCCGATCTTGAAAGGTCCGAGCCACGAGGGAATCGAATTTTCCATGACCCCACGGGGTTCATGTCTTTTGTCCCATAACAAAGACGGTGTCTCCAACTTGGAAATCTCTGAACTTGGATTTCTTGTCAAACAGGACCTTTACTTTCTGCTGGTGAACAGATATCCTATCAGCAACCTCCAATCTATCCTCATTCAGTTTGTGCAGGTACATAATTCTCTTGTCCAAAGCATCTCTGAAACTAGTATCTTCAATGGCCTTCATTAGGTGCAAGGCTGGCAGTTCCACTGTCACTGGCAATTGAGCTTCTACTCCATATACCACTTGAAAAGGAGACATTCCAATAGCTCTCTTTGGTGTAATCCTGTCTACCCAAAGAGCATCATAGAGCTTCTTGTGCCAGTTTCGTTGAGACTCATTTACTAACTTTCTTATAATAGTCACCAAATTTTTGTTAGTGGATTCTGCTTGCCCATTGCCCTGAGGGTAGTAATCTGAAGAGTGAGCCAAAGAAATGCCATACCCATAGCAGAAGTCCATTATCTCAGCTGAAGAGAAATTCGAGGCATTATCTGTTACAATCTTGTTAGGTACACCATACCTTACCAAGATGTTCTCTTTGATGAAACTGCATACCACTTCAGAAGTAGTGCTCTTGACTGGAATAGCTTCCACCCATTTGGTGAAATAGTCAGTGGCAGTTAGCACATGAGTGTGACCAGCACTAGAAATAGGATTAAGTGCACCAATGAAGTCCAAACCCCACTGTTGAAATGGTTCCTCGATCACAACTGGCTTGAGAGGCAAAGAAGCCAATTTAGGTCTTCCCACAAAGGTCTGACAAGCCTCACATTTATCAACCCACTTGGATGCATCTCTGAACAAGGTAGGCCAGTAATATCCTCCACGAAGTATCTTGTGAGCTGTGACCGTTGATGAATAGTGCCCTCCACATGTCTGATCATGAAAAGCTGAGAGCAACTTTCTCTGCTGTTCCTTGTCCACACACTTCAAAAATCTCCCATCTAAGCCACACTTGAACAAAGCATTTTCCCATAATACATATTGTACTGACCTCAATTTAACAGTCCTCTTTTCTTTGGCAGGTTAAATGAGAGGGCATTCCCATAGGTGAGAAAATGAGCGATGTCGATACCATTCATCAACTCGAGCCGAGGAACAGAACGGTGGGAAGGTCAACTTTGTTCTTGGATAATTCATGCTTGGCTCCTTCAAGAATAAGCTCACAAAGACCTTTTCCACAAACCAATTTGGTTGGTTTGATATCAATGTCTTACTCTTGGACCTTAGCAACCCGATTTCCTCTCTTGGATCCAAATTCTTGTTGTGTGAGGATTGACTTAACATTGTATCTGGAATCGCAAGAAGATAGAGTGAGAGTTGAGGATATAAAAATGAAATAGCTTAACATCTTTGACCACTGCAAAAGCATGCTTCTCCATCATGGTGTATTTCAACTCATGATCTTTCAGAATATAGCTCATGAATGCAATTGGGAGTTCATGTTCATTAGAGTCTTCTTGAGTTAAGACAACAGCCAGGGTATTATCTGTAGCATAGCAATAGATGATGAAATCTTTGCTGAAATCAGGACAGGCTAAAACTGGAGTTTTAGCGATAGCTCTCTTGATACCCTCAAAGGATTCCTTTCCCTCAGAAGACCAACCAAATGTTTTCTTTCCTTTCATCATTTGAGAAATATTCAAAGTTAACTCTGCAAAATCAGGGATGAATCTTCTCAAAAAATTGATCTTACCGAAGAAGGAGTGCACTCCCTTTTCTTTAGGTTGGGAGAGGAATTTCTTTGGATGGCTTGGACTCATTCGGATCAATCTTAATACCATCCTTAGAGAAAATGTGCCCTAATAGTTTTCCTCCGTAACGCAAAAGATGACTTTTTAGGATTCAAAGAAATCCCATGCTCTCGACACCTTAGCAAAACTTTTCCGGTGATCAAAATGATCCGCTCTCGTCTTGGAAAGACTGCACAGTCATCAAGGTATATGACAATACACTTCCCTTTCAAACTTCCAAAAGCAAGATCCATAGCTCTTTGAAAAGTGGTGCAGCATTAATGAGCCCAAAAGGCATTCTCTTGTAGGCAAAGGTGCCCCAAGGAATAGTGAAAGCCGCTTGTCTTGTGTTGATCTGTGAGATCAACTTCTACCTGATTGTATCCCAAGAATCCATCAAGCATAGATAAAATTTCAGATCCTGTTACTGCCTGCAATATTTGATCCATCATAGGCAAAGGATAATTATCCTTCAAGGAAGCTTGATTCAAATTTCTGAAATCAACACAGATACGGATCTCCCCATTCTTCTTTCTAATGTACCACAATATTTGCAATCCATGTTGAATGGTGGATGGGAAAATGATTTTAGCCTTCAACAACTTCTGAATCTCCTGAAAGATGGTGTCAGCTATTTTGGGGTTGTATTGCCTCTGTTTCTGCTTGAAAGGCTTAATTCCAGGCTTAAGAGGAATAGAGTGCTGCATATCTTTTGGCTTGAAGGCTTTTAGATCCTCATAAGAATAAGCAAGAACATCCTTATACCTCCTTAGAAGATCAATTGCTTTTCTCCTCTCATCTGCTGTGCAACATTTTCCAATATTTACTAGCTTAGGGTCATTAGAACTCCCAATATCAATCTTATCATACTCAGCTGATTGCTGAGGTCCAGTAGAAGCTCTAGATTTCACATACCTGTCATGTTTATCAAACAATTCCTCCAAACTCACTAGACCTTTAGGAATCTTGTTTCCCTTTAGTTGGATGCATCCTTCCCGATCTGCTTTCTTCCCTCGGGTGACTACTTTGTCAAAGGGCACACTCTCACGAGGTAGGTTATCACTTCCCTCAAAATACACTGCTCAAATCACCCTTGAGTTCCAGAAGGAAAGCAAATGCTGATCATCATTGAAAACTTGCCGCTTATTGGTATTGTCAGCACACTAGGCCGATGGACCATTTCAATAGTGAACTTATCCCGAGAGAAGTTAGGATGGGGAATCGTAGTGATCCTGAGACAGCTAGTGAATCGCCCTTCATTGCTCTTCTCCCTAGGTATCGCCTCAATGGAGAAAGCATCAAGAAATTCAATGGAATCCCAAACCCGATTCCTGGTAATGCTTCACCTCCCATTTTTACTTGAAAGAGGTTTCGACCGCTTTACAATCAGCCTGCATCACCACGAGCCAGAAGATTCTTCACACCTTGTTCTTTGGCCACTTGCAGTCCAAGAATGAGAGCCTCATACTCTGCTGTATTATTTGTATTTTCGAACTGCAACTTGAATGAAAAGGGGTGTAGGATTCCTTCAGTGACACCAAAGAGGGACACCGGCTCTGAACCAGTGAGGAACAACTTCCATCAAACTCTAAAATCCAAATACCATTAGGATCCTTAGGTGATGCTTTAGGAAGTTGGATTTCATCAGGGGACATAATCATGTAATTGCCATGACCCATATCCTCATAGAGTATTTGTGCTTTAGGGTCATCCGTTTTCTACACAATATACTCGATCGCTTCTCGTGTAAGAACTTCTTCATTTGTCCATTAACAGGTACAAGGGCGTGTGACCAATCCATTTGAATTTCTCCACCCACATCTTTACAAAAGTTCCTACTTAGCAACATTCCATATGAAGGAGGGATGTCTGCTACTAGGATGGTAGCCAAAACTTTCTTCTCAGGCAAAGCAGCAAAAGCCACTTGTGCATCTTTAATCCTCCCGACCAGGGGCACTTCTTTACTCTCCATGGAGTAACAAGATCCATAAGTGCATGTGAGGGTCAGGCCTAAAGCATGAGCTACTTTAGCAGGCATCACATTATCTGAGGCTCCGGAATCTATGACACAATTACTGAGCCTATGACCAGCTATGAGAAGTGTTACATAAAATGGTTTAATTTTGTCACTAGGCGAGGTGACAGCAGCTACCAGACTAGGCTGTGGTGCAGAAGAAGGAGTAGGTAAAAGACCTTTAGAGGTGGTCTTGGAATGGGAATTAACAAATTGAATCATCTTGGCAAAAGCTTTGGGATGAGTTTGATAATACTCGGCCTTCGAGATTTGAACCTTAGTCTTTTTCAGATGATCGACAATATCAAAAGATCCAGAGGTGGACGGGCCATCATCATTCGGTGTTCTAGGCTTATCAACTTTAGGAGGGAAAGAAGAAGCAACTTTAGTAGGATGGTTAATAGGACTCACCTTTGGAGTGGATGAAGTAGGGATAGGAGATCCTCTTTTTGCAATTACAGGGATAGTTGCCGGCTGCTCCTTTGATTTCTTGATAGGCTGTGTCACTTTTTCCTTCTGACTTGTCTGCTCTCGAGTCATGACAGCAAATGATTCACTATTCATGTCTGCTACCACTTCATCATAATCATCTCCATCATCGATGCCCTCAGTGGTAAAGAAATTAACCCGAGATCCCTCAAGTTCTTCTGCCTCATCATCGAATTCCTCCACAAACTCCTCGCAAGCTTCATTATCCTCAACGTCATCCGGCTCTTCAACTTCACAGTTGCGTTCACGGAACCTTAACATGAGGTCCTTCAAGTGCTAGTCTCGTTTGAGAAGCGGAAAACGATTTCTAGGCTGAAAATTCCTTCTTGGAACATCTCGCATAAGGAGCGTGCTGAGCCAATTGTTTCTTTATAAAGAACAAGATCATTTGCAAGTTTCGAACTAATGGATCAAGATTAGGTCCAGGGCGGAAGAGGAAGAAGCAAAGCAGACTTAGATTTGGGAGGGTCTCTTCTCAACTTCCCCACATGATCAAGTCATCCTCGATACCGACAACGAGATTTTGATCAGCGACCAATGTTGCAAGATTAGCCCTTCTTAGTGCATAACTAACTTTGGGCGATTGAGCATTTAGGAAGAAACATTTTGAATTTGATCAACAATTCGTAGGTCATGCGAATTTTATTGATCAATTTGTTGAACCGAGCCACAAATTCTCTCATAGGCTCTTGTGAATCTTTCTTTATCTAAGAGATTTGGGCTAGCAAGGCATGTACATCTTCTCACGGCTTAAAATGGTTTTCGAACCGAGTTCTCATTGTGTCCCGATCGGTGATAGCGCCAACCGGAAGATGGTAGAACCAATCAAAGCAGCATTATCTTGTAAAGTCTCCACGAACAATCTTACGGAGACGTCTTCATGTTCAACTCCCAAAACTCCGCATGCAACAATGAAGGCTGCAATATGCCGATCAGATGCACTTTACCATCGCCTTTGAATTTAGGGAAGTTCTTCCTGCTACCTCTCAGGGTAATTCATGCGAAAGGCGAGTAAGGGCCAGGGGGGCCCGACACGTTGACCCCATGGTAATTGTGCCACCATTCTTGGGAATATGGCTTGGAGAGGAACCGTAACACCAAAGAAGGATCAAAGCTCGTAGATCGGGACTAGCAGCACATTAGGACTTCGTCTTGAACAGTGGAGTGCTTGTCAAACGTGTTCTTCTATTTCTTATTGAAGTTGAAGAGAAAGGAAAACCTTGTTGCTCTAAAAGCTGAAACGAGAATCTTCAATACCAAGGGCCCTTCTCCTCGAGTGAAACGTGGAGTCGCCGATCAAAGGATGATCAAAATTGCAGGACTAGAAAGTGATTTTCCCAAATGAGTCGCCAAAAACTGTTGGTCGTCAAATAGGAATTTTAAGAGAGCAATGATCAGGGGACAAGAAGTCCCTCCTCTTTAATGGGAGAGGTTCCCTTATTCAGAAAACAAACCTATTTACAAATATACAAAATATGATTGTATGGTGGAACTTGGATATTACGAAAGTGTTTCCTACAAGGATCATCGATTGCGATGGACCGAGGAAAGGGGAATACGAAGATGTGCGTAAGAGCAACATGCGAATTATAGATAATGTAATAATTCTTTATGTATGTGAAGTTATAGTGAAACTTAAAACAAGATCATTTGCATCATATAGATAAGATGGGATTTAAAGACACAAAGTTCGTAAATAAGCATCATGCCGTAACATAAAGGTTTATTAATCAAAGACACAAAGTTCCTCCTTGGTTATACAAGATCACCGTACGTTACGATGCATTTGAAAACATGCAATCAAAGTGAGACTAACAAACTGAGATAAATGATCTTAAAGGAATTAAATGAAAACGCAGAGATAACAGGAATTAGATAGACAAAGAATGGAAAGCTCTTCTGTATTGATTTCTTTGTGATCTATTTACACTTTCAAAAATATGCCAAGTTCTTCCTTTTAGAATGGCGTAAAGAAGACCATTATATAGCTTACAAATCAGTTACTTTTGTAACTGCTTTCTTTTAAATAAAGAATAGTTAAGGACCGCCAATCGCAGCCCTCAACTAATTACAAAGAAAACGGAAAAGAATGGGAAGAAGAGAAAAGAATAGAAAAGAAGACAAGTGGCCGGGCCACCGGGAGGGACCCACTGACTTCAGAATCCGTTGTCTGAATCTCTTCAACGCCTCAGCTATGTCTCTGCCACGGGGAACTGACGTGTTGGCTGCAGACTGAGTCCAAAATCCTAGACACTTCTCCATCTCTTTATCAAACTCGACATGAGTATGATAATCTTTATTTGCCTCTTCAATGGCAGATTGAAGAGAGCATATTTCCTTCATTTTTTCTTTAGAGATAGCGCTTTCCTTGAATAAATTGTCTTTGACAAAAGCTCTGAATTGAGCTTTGATTTCTTGCAAGGAAAGGGAAACACTAGAATTTTCATCCTGAAGATGACAGTGTATATCCTCGAAAGCCGAGACAACCAATGTCTTGAAGGCTTCACCCTTCTGCCATCCTGTTCTTCATTTCTCCCAAAGCCTCCTCCAAGACTCTGATCTTCCACTCCACGCTGTAGACCCATGATTTTGATAGATTTTCCTTTGCATCATCAAAAACTTTATTCGCCAGCAAAATGTTCTCGTCTGTCTGTCCCATAAGGCGGAGGTCTACTATACAACCGCTCCATTTTGAGCTCTTTAGCCATGGTATTGGTAGTGGAGGAGAGCTTCACTGCACATTGCTCACCTTTTCATGGAGCTTGAAAGCTTCATCTATGAAGTTTAATCCAACAACAAGCATGTCATCCACCATGGCTTCAATAGCTCTGCCATAGGCAGTACTTGTGCATATCTTTAATACCCTGGACTTCATCTTGGCTTAGAATTACAGGAGGTGGGAGAGCAAATCAAGGGGTAGGGTCCAAGACTTTGTCCTTAGACAAAAGGGACTTGATGAAACTCGTGAGAACTTGGGCCTGCTCTTCCAACTGCTCAATAGTTTGCTGGCCTTTTTCTACCCTCCCAATGACTCTTGTGATCGCTTTCCCGGAGGTTGTGAATTTCACCTTCGGGGGCAGACTCTCCCATCGGGATTCTCAAGAGCTCCAAGTCGATACCTGCAAGTCCTGCTTTGATTTATCCATTGTAGGCTTGACAATCTCCAGGAATTGCTGTCCTTGAGTATCGATACTATCCCGGAGGTGGTTTTGGCTCTTTTGGCACGAGAAGGAGTAGTGCCCAATAAGGCAAGCGACAAAGATCAAAATTTGATCCCGAGCTTTGAGAGGAGAATTTTCTCTTCCTTTTGTCGACCAAAGGTTGCACCCATGTAAAAGAGGAAGAGGAATCAACAGGAGGGGCAAGGGGACCAAGAGACAGGGAGCTCATGACGCTCAAGGTCTGTGCAGCTGTGGACTCAAGTTGAGATGTGAGTGGGGCACTAGAGGCAATAGCGGTAGAAGAGTCGGTAGCACCGGAAGCTCAAAGGTGCTCGAACCTCTTTTCCTTATCTGCTGATCTTCGAGGACATCCGTAGGATTTGGCACTTCACTCTCTTCACTTTCACTGAGAACAATGATGTTCTCTGGTCCCATAGGCAACTCTGCCTGCTTTCTTTGAGGATCATTTTCTACAGGCTCCTTCTTAACCTCCTTGAGTTTCTTCTTGTATACCTGGGTGGATGAAGAAGGAGTAGATTCTGCAGGTCCTTGTGTTGATGAGGCAGGAGGGGTTTGCACTGGTGTTCTAGACCTTGGAACTGATGCCTCTCTTATTGGTATCAAATCGTCCTTAGAGGAGGATTCTCCTGAGTGCCTCCTAAACTCTCGAACTTTCTTATTGAACCGCATCTTAGTCCTGACTAAAACTGGAGCAAGGATCTCAGCCAGGTCGTCCCTCTCTTTCCTGTTCCAATCCACGTCCTCTAAAGGAGTGTGCTTAACCACATTTTCATACTCATACGAGTATAGATCAGAGTTGTCATCCTTTAGCCCTTCAGGAACTTGATATAGGCCGAGTTCTTCAATTAATTGCAAGGAGAATCTGCCATAGTGCCTCCTTCTAGCCTCAAAATCATCAGCACAATCAGCCCAATAGTTACTTCAGACTGCCTCTCCGTGATGATAGACTATTTTGATGTTCTACCCAATGAACCTCTTCAAGTCGAAGCAAGTCCTTGGCTTGAAGAAGTGAACCGTGATGGGAACCAGGGCTCTTTCTACATTCTGTGCATCTAGGGCTGTTTTGCAGGTATAATTTCCCAAAGAGATGGGAAAGTGTAAACCAGTGATCCTCTTATCCCTGCAGGTTCTGTGCAATTTGTCCAATTGCCTGCATATTTCTATCAAGGCCATCCTATCATTACAGAACATGGGCAGTCTTAGAGGGGTGCCCTCATAGCCGGCAAGCCTGATATAAGAGAATTTCCTGAACTGGATGAAGTAAGCACCGTAGTGCGATATCAGAGTCATAGCTTCATCAGAGAATCTCCTGGCAGTATCACCTTCGAGCAGCCTAACCACGTACATGGTGAAAGTGTCGTTGACCCTTCTGAAGTTACGATTGCTGGTCTCCAGGGTGAACTGCGGGCAGTATGCATATATTGGATCATCTTTGTGTTCATCTATGTAAGAGAAACCAAACCACTGCCTTGATGCTGCCAGAGTGTACATCAGGTATGAAGTCATATAGAACTTCTTTGTTTGCTGCACGTTGGACAGCTGCTCTGCCAAATTCATGCTAATGATCTCTACCCGCTTGATGTTATGTGTTCCTCGCACACATACAAGATGAGCGGGCACATCCAGAAATGGAACTCATTGGTGGAGGGCAAGCCCATAACCCGAGCCAACAGAGTTATGAAATCAGACAACTCTTCATTAAAATCTGCCCGCAAGAGGGTTTTGGTCAGACGAGAAGCTCCTTTCTTAGGGTTCTTCAGCCAGGACTTTGCAACCCGTGCTTTGTATTTGTCACTGTCCTGATTGAACAGGGCCTGTGCTTGATCCCGGGAAATGACTATGGCATTATCCATCTCTGGGATCCTCAGAGCAGTGCTAATGGCGGCAGCATCTAGTTTGGCAATGAGTTCCCCGTGTATATTGGTCAATTCGCTCGAGGCGGGGTCGAAGTGAGCTCCGCATGAAAGCACGGTATCAGCACACTGTACCGAGATCGGGAAACCGCCAGCAAAGGCCAAACCGCTGTCGTGAATCATTTGTGCCATTGGAGTAGGGTTTGTATCTGCCACCCTCGCCCAAAAATCACCGAAGTCGAGATGTCGAGCTTCACTGTCTCCAATGTTGAGAACGACAGACTCTAGTGGTGAAACTTGCTCCTGTCCCTGGAATTTGATCTTCATACTGATAGTAGTTGAGAGAGAATTGCAATCTAGACTTGGGAAGGAATTGCAGTAGGGAACGGGTATGTGCGCAAGAAATTAGATTGCGGGGGTTCGAGCAAGGAAGCAGTGTGAAAAATGCAAAAGGGGGTCTGCCCGTTATATAGCCGTTTTGGAGAGAGAAAGGAAATCAATGCGCATTAAATTCATATCTACCAATTTGAAAAGCAACATATTCGGGTAGAGCGGGAAAAACTAAGTATGAATGGCATTTGGTTCGCTTGGGACATGTGAGACGCGAATGCGCGAAACACGCAACTCGTGCAATTCGGGTGAAAAAGGGAGAAGATGCACAAATGCATTTTGGGACATTTGGGACGAAACGCGTGAAGTACGCATTTTGGGAATTTCAGTGAAAATGCGACAGAGCGTACTTTTTGAAATTGGGACATTTGGGACAAGAACGCGTGAAGTACGCGGTTCGGGTGTTTCGGGCGAAATTGGAACGACTTGCACTTTTTTGACTTGGGACATTTGGGTCAAAAAGTTCAAGTACGCGACTTGGTCCATTCGGCGAAAACGTGACAAGAGGTCCTAAGTGTTTGGGACATTTGAAACAAAATACGCGAAGTACGTGGCTTAGTAATTTCGGGTGAAAATGCAACAAAGGGGCCTGATTAAACTGGGACACGAGGGACAAAAATACGCGAAGTATGCGAGAAACACACAAAATGACCCAGAATGCAGATCATACAATTTCTTGGCTTTTAACATTTTCAAAGACAACAGGGGACATTCAAAACTCAAAATTTTGAAAATTCACTTTAAGTGTGGGGGAATTTTGAGTGGACAACAGATCTCATCAAAATGTAGAAAAAGTATCCATGAGAATCATGCTATGTGCAATGTCGTGGTACACATTTTCAAGAGAAGATAACAAGTGAAGGGTACTCACATGATTCTTGTTTAATCGTTGGTGGGGTGTATGAAGTGGATAGCGTTCAAGGGAAGAGCATGAAAAGAGACAAGAAGTGATGTAGGACTAAAAGTTAGTAATAGAATGGTCGAAGATGCAAGGTGTTAAGGGGTTTAGGTTCGGGTTTACCATCAAGTGAAGATAAATGATAACCACTTGATCCATAATCATGAGTCACGATGTATGGTCCAAGAAAATTAGGAGAAATTTTGCCCGTTTACTTTTTTCTACTTTGGTTACATGTTGATTTTATTTCAGGACAAGTCACCAACTTGGAAGGTTCATTCATGGACATACTTGTCATAGGCACGTTTGATATGTTTTTGGTAAACTTGAAGGTGGTCAAGAGCATTAAGACAACATTTGTCTAATAACTCTAGCTATGCTAAATGGTCCTGACAAAAGTCATCATCATTGAGCATGTCATGGAGAGAAATGCGGAGTGAGGGAATCGGACTTCGAGAGGTAGAACAGCCTTTGTACCGTAGACCAGAGAAAATGGTGTGGCAACAGTGGAAGTGTGAATACTAGTGCGGTATGCCCACAGGGCAAAAGGAATGTGCGTATGCCAATCCTTCCTAGTATCGTTAACCACTTTCATAAGAATTTTGTTTAGGGTTTTGTTAGTGGATTCAGCTTGGCCATTGGTTTGTGGGTAATAAGGTGATGAGAAACTGAGCTGAATGCCGAAGGCGTCGCAAAGTTTTTGCAATGTTTTGTTTTTGAATTTTTTTCCATTGTCAGTGATGAGGTGATGAGGAACACCAAAGTGACAAATGATGTGGTGGTTAATGAACTCACATATTTTCTCAGCTTTTGTGGAGATGAGTGGTATGGCTTCCACCCATTTTGTATAGTATTTGGTAGTAGTGATGATCCATTGATGGCGTTGGGAAGAATGGGGATTGATTTCTCCGACAAGATCCAAACCCCATTGAGAGAAGGGCCAAAGGTCACGGGTGACTTGTAAGGCGTGGATGGGTGTATGATGAAGATTGGCATGTTGTTGGAATTTTACACAACGCTTGACATAGTCACAACAATCATGGTTAAGGGTTGGCCAGTAATAGCCTAGGCGAAGAATACACTTAGCAACAGTAAGGCCACTGAAGTGGCCTCCACATATGCCATCATGAAATTCCTTAATGGTATAAGGAATTTCAGAACTTTTTGAGGCATCGCAAGAGATTACCATCAAATCCACACTTATAGAGGAGTCCCCCAAGATGACATAACAAGATACCTTTTAAGGAAGGCGCGTTGTCCGTTACATGGTGAGATCGGGAGGCAAGATGGAGAGAGAAACGTAGTCGAGTATTTTTGTACCAAAGGTCACTTGGGTCGAGGAAATGGTTCGATGGAGTAAACATCGTGAGGTAGATAAGAAGGTGATTGGATTCGTTGTAGGGTGACAAATATTTTAGAATCGACGAGGCGAAGCGGGTATTTAGGAAGCTAAGCAGTCATGGTATCTATAAATTTGTTGGTTGAACGTGGGATGATTTGAAGGGTGTAATAAAAAAGGTGGTCAAAATTATGTCTCGCATGATGTTTATACTTTTGAAGTATCTCGTTACAACATTGGTATATAACATTGACTTTGTTTACAACCAATTGAGAATCACTAAAGATGTTGATTGATTTGACATCTAGGGCGTATGCGGCTTAGGGACCTAGTATGAGTGCTTTGTATTCAGCGATATTGTTCATGTACAATCAAAATCTAGTTTGAAAGACAAAGACATGGGTTCATCATCAATAGGAATGAGGATAATACCAGCCCCACCCCCACGCCAACACTTGGAACCATCAAAGAAGAGTGTCATTTGTTAAGGTGGTTCATCCAAGGAAAGGGTAGCAATTGACTCATCTAGAAAGTCAAAATTAGAAGGTTGATCCCCAGAAATAGGTGCGTTAGCCAATTGGTCGGCGATAGCTTGGCCCTTGATGGAATTTTGATGAATGAATTCGAGGTAAAGATCAGCTAAAAGCATAAGCCATTATGTGGCATGCTGATTTTGATAAGGTTTGACATACATGAAGTGTAAGGGGTCAGTGTTGGTCACAACATAGGTTTTTTTAGTTGAGAACGTAATGACAGAGTTTGGTGGAAACAAAAACTAAGGCTAAGAATTTTTTCGGATTGGTGTATCGTGTTTCGTAGTCCAAAAGAGTACGGCTTATGTAATAAACCACCTGTTCCTGTGTGTTGTTCATCACGATGAGAGAGCATGGCTCCCAAGGAATGATCCGTAGCTGAGATGTATAGGTAAAAAGGTTGATCTTCTTTAGGTGGAATGAGTACAGTGGTTGGAGAAGGTATTGTTTGAGGGCCTCAAAATATTTGTGACAGTCATCTACCCATTTAAAGGAGACATCCTTCTTAAGCGATGATGAAATGGTTGACACCAATCGATAATTGTGAAATGAAATGGTGAATAGACTACAACTTACCTTGCAGGCTACATATTCATCTCGAGGTTAGTAGAAGCGAAATTTTGAGAATAGCCTTTAATTTAGCAGGTCAACTTCTATACCACATAGAGAAACCATAAAGCCCAAGAGTTTTCTGAAAGGACTGCGAAGACGCACTTCTTAGGCTAAAGGTGGACGCAATATTTAATGAGACAATCAAATATGGTTTTGAGGACGGTGAGGTGCTTGGAGCAGCGTTTAGATTTGGCCAAGAGATCATCCACGTAATCTTCCAATATGTGATGCATGATTTCATGGAAGATGTAAGTCATATAGCTCGCCGATATGTGGCACCAACATTTTTAAGGCCAAAAGGCATGACTTGATAGCAGAAGGTCCCCAAGGGGTGATGAATGAGGTTTGTGTTGATCTTCCTCTGGGGCAAGCAAAATTTTGTTATAACTAGTGAAGCCATCCATGAGTGATAGCATTTGGTGACCAACGGTAAGGTCAACCAGTTGATCAATACCAGGTAAGGAAAGTCATCTTTTAGGTAGGCTAGGTTGAGGTCATGGAAGTCCATGAAAATGCGGAGTCCCCCTATCACTTTAGTGATAGGAAAATGTTAGAAATCCAATGAGGATAATCAATGGGTAATATGAAGGAAACGGAAAGAAGGCATTGAAGTTCTTCTTTGACAAGAAGGGAAATGTGAGGGTGCATTTTCCTTAGCTTTTGTTTGATGGGTTTGGCATTGGGAATGGTTATGATATTGTGGACCACTATGGTGGGGTCAATACTGGGCATGTCTGCGTAAGACCAAGCGAAAGCATGGTTATGATCTTTGAGAAAATAAGTGATGGCTTCTTGTTCAGCAACATCTAAAGATTGACCAATCTTTAAGATGTGCGGGTCATCCTGAGTATGAATGTTGATCTCAATAGTCAATTCATTCAACATGGTTTGTGTCTTAGAGGGTAATGACTAATGAATATATGAGTCTTATGCACCAAGGTAGGTGAGTATAGATTCATCATCCTGACATTGAACGACGTTAATCGAAGGTGTATCATCATCGATCATTTTAGGATACAGAAGGGAAGAGTGGAAAGGACCTCGCTTTTGTATTGATAAGTTAGAGGCCCCAAGGAAATGGTGTTTATGAAAAAAAAAAATAGGAGGGATAGATTCAAGATCCATCAACTCACAATGAGGGTGGTGATGAAGGTGGAGCAGGCTGATGTCCTCGATGGGTTCAATACGGGCCTATTTGGTAGGTGGTTTTGGAAAGCCGATACCACTACAATTGTTATGTTTACAGTGTGGTACAGTGGAATAATAGTATGGCGGCGTTGCTTGTAAAATCCAAAACCAAAACCATTCCATGCACATCGGTGTAGGAAGGTGTGGGCTAAACAGCGATTGGTAAGTGATTGGAAGTCACGGAAAATGGGTGGGTTTGTGATGGTGGTTTGGGTGTGTAAGTGGTAGTATCAAGTCCTCTATAGGTGAGACTAGTATGGAGATGAGGAGGACCATAAAGGAGGTATTCTCCTATGCGGTGATCTTAGGGATGGTATTGGTGAAGACTTTCATACTCTTGTGGAGTAAGGAATGTGTTGACACTATATATGGTGGTACTCCCAGTTGAGATGTTGAAAAACACCTTCCAAGGGGTCGGTGGTTGGTATATAGGTAGCTGGAATGCATGATGGATTGAGGTCGATGCAAAGGTAGAGTTAATAGATTAGGAAGCTGATGGGTCAGTCGTGGAGGTTAGGGAAGCGGTAGGAATGGTGGAGGTATGTGCGGTAGAAAGCAACGGCTATACTTTGGTAAGTGGAGGTGTAAGTGAAGAAGTAGTGGTTACGGAGGTAGACCGCTTAATAGGTATGAGCACATCATTGGGTTGTTAAAAAATGTTGCATGTTTTAAAAGGGGTTGGATCAGCTACAATGGTATAGGTGTGTCCTTCATGTTCAAACTTTACACAGCCGATGCAAAGTGGAAGGAATGAACCCATGACACGAATCTAGGGTCTTGCAAGAAACAAGCTATATTGGAATTCCCCCTCCAAAACGTAAAACAATTCTGGAATAGTGTGGGGCCCCACAAATGTGGAGGATGACTATGCCTAGTGTAGAGGTGATAGCGTCATTGAATGAATGCAACATGACAGATGTTTATGCATTCAATTATCGTGTATACGCATTTGAGTGAATACATGGGATGAAATGATGTTAATGCTAGTGCCCCCATCAATCATCACACGGCATACCCGTATGTCATCTATGTGGACAGAGATGAAGAGGGATGGGTCTGGGTCATCGTTTTAGTGTGGCGCAATCTCCTCCTATAAGAAGCTAAGGGAGGCTACTTGGTGAATGGGGTGAGGTGAAGATGAAGGTGGTAATTTTGTGAGAGAGGCTGCATGATGGGGTGTGATAATGGAGGCTATTGGTGTAGGGTAATTGGGTAAAAACTCAATAGATTAAAGAACCTCCATGAGAGCTTGATGATGGGATTATGAGGTTTGAATGAGGTCATATCAGGACATTTTGAGGGTAGATTGGTGTAATTGTTTGAGCATGGTGCGATGTGTGATGCCATTAGAAATGGGGTACATGGGGCCGCAGATAGTGATTTCGTATGGGTGCGAGATGGTATGGTGGGTATAGGATTTGTTGGTGGGTCAGATTACCTTTTCTTTGCTCTTATCCTTCTGAGCACGTGTAGTGATGTGTATCATGTTGATTTGAGGGAGTTGCTAAATGGAGAAGGTGTAGGATGAGTGGTATAACGACATGACGGGAAAAAACCTACTGGAGGAGAAAAGCCTTGTGAAGTGAGCTGAGCGTGCAATGACATTTAGGTGATGGCACGACAAGTTCTCTTATGTGAACCATGTTAATTTTGAATCTTGGAGGTGGCTCTAGGAGCTGTGAGGGTGGAGGTCGTGGTTGTTGAGTGGGAAGTGTGGGAATGGGTGTCGATGAACTAGGGTCCTCATCGAGAAGGTCATCATCGTCAAAGTTAGATTCCGGAGGACACAACTGGATAAGGACAGCTTTCAAGGCCTTGCAGCTTCCCCACATCATGCCCCGACACACGATGGTAGGCACAAATTTTAGTATCATCAAACCTTTTTGGCTTGGGTTTTAGGGGGTCGTATGGTCTCGAGTGGTGGTAATGTGATGATAGAAATCTCAAGGAGGTTGGTTAAAATTTTCGTATAGGACCCCACTATTGGATCGCAATGGGAAGTGAATGTGGGTTTGGGTGTAGGTGTGGTTGATTGTTGAAGAACGGTCCTTGTAGGAGGGGAGTGGGTTGAGCTACGGTTTTGGGTTTTGGTCATGTTTTTTTAGGTAGGGGTATGGCAAATGAATGGGTAGGAGGGTGTGTGGTTGTTTTAACTACCTTATTGTGGGGTAGTGGAGTTTTTTTTTTGGGTTGCACCTTCTTGGGTAAAGGTGATATGGGTGTATGAGGTCTAGAAGGAAAAGTAGATGGGGGAAGAGGGCGAGTTACCCATGGGGATAACGGAGGTGCTGTGAAGGTAGATGATGAGGGTGGTGTAGGGGTTGTGAGAGACAAAGACCGAAGTGTAACGGGTAATGAAGAAATAGATGAGGGTATTGGAGGCATGGGTGGTAGAGACATTGTGGGTGCAGTGTAAGTCATGTCGGGTGCTTGAGTAGGTTAAAGGTTTGTGAGGAAGGAATGGGCTATTGTGTTTTTGGTTTATTGATGGGTGGAGGTTTCTTAACCATCTTTGGGAAGTTGAGGTCCTAAGAAAAATGGGATGGGTACAGTGTGATTGGCGCGGTGGGGTATTAGTTCTATGGGTTTGGTTCTTCGTTTGGATGCCAGTAGGTGTGGTGTTGACTTTGGAGGATGTAGCTAAATCTAGTTTCATACGTGGATGAGTAAGGCTGGTGGTCGGGGTGACCCCTAAGGTAATAATAGGTTTAGTAGAGGAAGATGATGTAGGTGCAGATTTTGATTTAGATATAGGTTGGGTTATGGGTAAGGGTGTGGTTTTAGCTATGATAGGTGTTGTGGAAGGAGTTGTGATAGAGGTGGTTGTGTTCAATTCGATTGGTTGAAATATTTTTGGGTAGATAGTGGAGGTATTAGCAAGTGACATCTGCATCTGCGTGGATGTGGGAAGTAAAACATGTACCCTTAGTAAGGCCCTATCCACATAATCTAAGAAATCAGCCAAATGTGAGAATGACATGTCTGTAGGTGGAGTTGATGAGGACCTAATGGAAATTCCTGTAAAATGTGTCTTAGAGATGGGGAATTGGCTAGCTTCACTTGAATGGGTAAGAGTGCAGAGAAAGTAGGTCTGCAGGATCTTAGGTAGTTGATGGAGAATGATCACCAAGAGGCAAAGGTATCTCAACTAGGTCTATGATGGGGAAAGAGATGATGGGAGCTCTTCTGTGGGTGAAGGAGGTAAATAAGTATCCTCCATGGACTAAAGAAGTACTGTGGGTATCGGTTCTCTAGGTGGAGAAGCCAAAGGTGAAATGGTCTCGATGTTAGCGGAAGGTTCCTCCATAGGTGAGAAAGGAGGTGAAAGGTGTTCCTCTGTGGGTGAAGGAACAAGGGAGGTTGGTTCTAATGCAGAAGGAGGACTTCGGGCTAGAATCTCCTCTATGGAAGGAATATGGGGTAATTGGGAGGCGATAGGTGCATCACTAAAAATAGCGTGGACCTCACGGGTATGGGTATCATGAGTTGAGGTCTCACCGGTTTTATCAGACGAAGGGGCATGATTGGGAAATGGTTTCTTGAATATGTGTAGGTTTTGATTGGTAGGTGCATTAGGATTATCCATAGTTAACTCACCTTTCTTGAGCATTTCTTAGAAAATGTTCTTGAAAGTGATGCAATTCATGTTGAGTACGACCCTTTACTCGATGATAGTTATAGAAGTCATGTTATTTATACCATGTAGGCATGAGGCGAGCAGGGTCAAAACCAGTGTGTGCTTTTATAGGTGGAAGGGTGATAGCTCTGGCTTTGATAAGATTTTCTAAGACATAAGAGTAAGGTTCCGTGATTGGGGTGTATTTCCATTGTTTTGTCAATCCCGAAAAGTCTGGACGAGTGAGAGATTAGATGAGGTGGTAGCTGATTTGATGGATGAGCTAGGAAAACCTTGAGTACCATCGTTAGCGGTGCCCTTAGCTTTTGAATAATTGTTTTGTGGTTTGGAATAAGAAGAGGTATCATTTGACTTGAATGTCGAATTCTTATTACGTAATTGGATTTTATTCTCTTCGATGGCCCAAATCTCTACCTTTCGTGCCATAGTGAATGCTTCATTGAATGTTCGGAAGGATTGGACCTACAAGGTCAGTGAGATATGTCTAGCACAAGCCCATGTGAAGAGCTTGATGAGTTCTATTTATGGTAGTTGGAAGGTGAGTTGATTGATCAGGCTATGCTAGCGAGTGACAAAATCTACGATAGATTCGTCCTCATACTAACGCATGGAGTATAGGTTGGTCATGGTAGCCTTCTTGACGATATTAATAGAGAAATGATCCAAGAAGGCTTGGGATACCTGATTGAATGAGAATATAGAGTGTCTAGGTAACCCACTATACCAATCTAATGCAGGTCCAGTGAGAGACATGGGAAAGGTTCTTAAGAGCAAAGCATCATCGTGAGTGATCAGATAACACCCATGTTTGAATGACTGCAAATGCTATTGTGGGTCTTCTTTGCTATTGAAATAATTGAATTTAGGCATTTCCCAATGCATGGGGTATGGATGAATAGGAATGGATGGGTGGATAGGCTCATTACAAATCTCGTCATAGGTGAGAGTGTTGTGGGAGCCGAAACCGATGCCTCCAATGTCTACATATTTTCCAACATCAATTTGATTAGGTCGTTGGTAGGTTGCGATGATTGGGTGCCTCCTATAGCATGAGAGGGTTGGTTTTGGGCATATAATGGGGATGACACTCTAGTATATGGTGCTGCCATGTAGGTTGATTGAGAAGAAGGTAGTGAAACAGGGGCGTACTGAGTGAATAATAGATGAAATGGGAGGCTGTTGATAGTATGTATATGGAGGTGGAAGGGTCATGGTAACCCTAGTGGCAATGGGGATAACGATTGTGGAATGGAAAGGACCACATTCTGAAAAGGGGTAGGGGTCACCGACACTGGAGGTGGTAGTGTAGCTACGGGTATGTGTGAGACATTAGGGGTGGATGAGGTTGTGTTTAAGGTAGTTTTCAAGGGAATGGTGGATGTGATGGGTTCCACGGAGGTGGAAGACGTGGTAGTCATAGTGGGTATAGGACCTAGTTGCGAAACGACTGGGGGTAAGGTAGATGCGGGCAAGCACGGAGCCAGATGGGGCCGATGCAGGAGTGGGAGCAAGAGTCGGGGGGATAGATATGGGCATGTCATATATCAACTGACTGAGGCATCTTGAGTGGATGAGTGGGAAAGGTAAAACTGCAAGGTGACAGGTTTTTGGTCAAGGAGTCGTGCAAACTCCTCATCTCGATAGTGATAGTGATAGGCTGGATGGGATCCATGACTGGTGATAAAATGGAAGGTGGTGAAGGACTAGGTGGGAGTGGTTGACAACTGGCGTGAAATATGAGTGTGCTTGCTTGTCTTCGGGTCAACACCATGTGAACCAGTATTGATCAAGTAGGGCCTTCTCTCTATAAATGACACAAAAAAATAGCAAGAATAGGTGAAACTGGTGGTAAAAAGTGGATTAGGTACCAAATGTTGGTTGAAAGTGAAACAGATAACGATGTCGTTAGGAAAAGCTGACACCGATTAGTGGTAACACGCTGCCGATCATCAAGAAAATGGACGGTGAGAGAAAAACAAGTTATAAGTGATAGGTATGCCAAATCGATGAATTTTACAATGTCAATGGGAATGATAGCGATGTGACAGAATCTGTGAAAAGTGGAAGAAGATGAATAAAATGTCCTTTTGGGTAGGTTAACAAAAGGACCTAGAACTAATGCCGGTTGGGTATAACCGACGATGGTCAGAGGGTAACCGACGACGGTCACTGGACCGACACCGGTCACTGTGAAATTAAAACAGTGATGAAAGAATAGTGGTTGTGAATTAAAATCTGATGTGGAATCAGACCCGAATTCTGAGAATGATGAGAATATGGCCTAGGCACACTCAGATGAAGCCGGAATACACCAGCTATGATGAGGAGCATGCAAGGATGAACAAGAAAAAATGAAGAACGTAATCTCTCAACTCAAAATGCAAGCCAAGCAAAAACAATAAGAAAATGTGATCTTAGGAGTGCCTTCTCTATTATGTTTGTTTAGCTTATGTTATTTAAGGACCGACACATGAACTGTGAAATAAAGGTTTTTGGTGAGGATGGCTTCCTTCAAAGAAGGTGATCTAAAGGTGAGGTTTCGGGTATGTTATGGTGGGGTGGGCTTCACTTTGAAGTATGAATCAATAGAGAAGCAAGCTTGGGAGTACCTTCCAATCCTCAAATCGGTCTAATCGTTGATAAGAATTCCCAAGAAATATGTTGTTTAAGAATATGTATTTGTTTTGAATTTGTGCAATTTGGCAAGACTTAGAGAGAGAGAGATGTGATTTCTATGATTCGTTTGTCAACCATCAGCTGGGCATGAATTATAGCGTATAGGTTGCCCTCAATTAATGTGAGCTAATGCAATAAATCATAATTCAATGCACTTATTTTAAGCCCAAATCAAAATGTGAAGTCGGATGACACAAATAGATGAAGAGGAAGAGGGATGCTCTTTCACTAAAATGCAAGAAAACACGAAGAAATGGTTCTTTTTAAGTACACCAAAAGAAAGGTTTCTTTTAGAGAAAATAGAAAGAAGATTTAGGTTACTAAGGAAGCAAATTAATTTGTATGCCTTTCGAAATGGAAACAAACACACAAATTTTCCTAGGAATGAATAAAATGCAAGGAACCCCATATGGGTCCCAGCAGGCGTGCAAAATGTTTCACTGGTTCTTAGATGTTTCTTTGAAGTATTGACAGAACGAGATAGGGTAATGGGCGTAAGAGGAATACCTGTTGAAATTTTGGTTGATGGTTTTTTACGCGCGTATGACTTCGAATCCACGTGCTGTTGTGAGAGCTTCCTTTTGGCTAGGAGGAACTACCTGTAATGGAAAACAAGACCACCAAAAAGAGTTAAACAATATGTGCAGTGAACTGCCTAGTGTGTGCTAGATCCGGGAAGTGTGATACTTCTTAGATGGCTATCAATCCATTGTTTAAAACAATTTAATGCAATAAATAAATTAAATCCTATCGTAGTTGAAATTATTTGGGTATCTCATCCAAAAACAATAAGAAATATCTAATCTAACGTGCTAAGTTAAAGTAAGATCCTAAGGTCAAGTAATCGGGTTCTCGGGTCTCTGCAGGGATTGAGAGGTCTCGGGAAGATCACGAGATGATTGAGGGTGATGTGGAATTAGGTGGATAGGTCACTATTCTAGGGTTATATGGGCAAATACAGAGACTGATGCCGGTTAAGGGTGACTGACGGCGGTTGGGTGTAACTGGCGCCGATTACTGTGGAAAACTGGGAATGCCATAGAATGAGTTTTGGGTCTCCTTTGTGATTGCACAAAGGACTTTGGTTGGTCGGAATGAGGTATTGGGTGGTTTGGGTGGGATTTGGTGAGGTTTTAATAGGTATATGGAGGGGTGAGTATTAATGGAGGTCTGTGGGTGGCTAAGAGAACAAAGGGTGACAATATAATGACAAAATGAAATGAACCAGAGGAATATAACGTTCCACTTACTTAGATTCTGGTCCTGGACACTGTGAGTGAGGGATGAAGGTGTTGGTAAGAGGTTGAAGGCTGCAGATGATCACCAATCATAGGAGAGCTTCTGCATGGGCTGCATGTGCATTCCTTTTTGCTTGGTTGGATCAAATCCTTGTTGGGGTGAGTGTTGGATGGCTATGCAGGAGAAAATGCTTGATCTCCTTCCTTGCATGTGTGTTCTCGCTAAAATTCACTCTTAGAAGTTGTGATATCTCTCAAGGATATGCTAATGTTTTCCAACCTTTGCTAACCTTTTCCAACCTTGAGAATAAGGTTGTTTTGGGGGTTAAAAGGTGACCGATGGTGGTTCTGGCTTAACCGGCGACGGTTAGGGGTAACTAGTGTCGGTCAAGGCGGGATTTCCTAGGTTTACTAAACTAGGGAGATCCTCTTAATTTTCTTGGATCTCGTGTTGTTAACCCATGGATTATATTGGGAGCTTCTTGTAAGCATGCAAGAATGTGGTTAGAGAGAATGTAGGCATTGATTTTTAGGGTTTGGGTAAGTCTTAGTTAGTTATGGCAACTTACTAAGAATAGGTCTTAGGGTGAGTTGGCTTGATGAGGTGTCTAGGTGAGGTGTATGTGTGGATATTATCTAAATTAAGATATTTAAATAATAAATATGGTGAGGATAATGAATTAATTTAATTAAATTAATTAAATTAATATTAGTGGGGTGAAGGGGGCCATGGCTAGTGTAATGTAATGAAGGGTTCTTAGTTGTTGGCCATGCACCAAAGGTGAGTGTGACCTAATTTTAGTGTCTACAGATGGGACCCCGTCCCGATGCCTACCTTTGTGCTGTGCCAATACATGTGTTGTTATTTGGGCCTATAAGGCTGAAAATTATTCATGTGTTGTGGCTAATCTGGTCTTTTAATCATGCCACATGGTCTGTAAGGTGGATATCTATCATCCATCCTCATGTCCACCCTATGCGGGATTATGCACTGTGTTTGCATGGGCATGTAGGGTCATCACGTGTGCTCGTAAAGTAGTCACACATGCACTGTGACCTTGCCAACTTCCCCAACAAACCCGTGATTTGTTCCTATAGGGCATCCACCTACCCCTGCAATGTACCCCTTTGTAATGTGATAGTCACTAAATCAAGATTCCCCGGCCTTGATGGTGCTACCCATAGTCCATGCCACCCACCACCGCCTATATATGCATTAGTGACACCTACATTATCAATCGGTAGATCTTTTACCTACTCTTCCCGCCTTGTCGATCACTCGAGATGTGATTGGAGATATGGGTATCTCCATGTCATCCCTATGGTATTATGGGAAAGGTGGGACAACATCCTGCTATAGCCCAAACTTCCATCCGACCACTGTCCATAGGTATCATCTTGTGCTCACCGACACGCCTCCCATATATCCATCTCAATAGTTGCAATCCCTCTAGCTCCTCTATCATGCCTCTATATGATGGATAACCAAAATATGGTTTCCACACAATATCCACTACTTGAGAGGCCCTCTAACAATCGATCATCGTAGTATGAAACATCATGTGTGGCCCTAACCACCCTCGGCTATCCCCCGACTGGTACCCATCATCTAAAACCAACTTTGTAAAAATCACCCCGCACCAATCCTATCACGATAAACCAAATGGATGCACACAAACAATGAGCTCATACGCTCAGAGTGTACCAAGTATGTACAATACATACCAAACCTCCTCAATCTACCATAGGCCCATAACTCCTATACAATCGGGACTAGGAAAGCTGGTACCCAAGCGAAAAATACTTGCTCCTCGATCATTTACCGTAACACCCCATTAGTTTTCATGGGAATATCCCACCCTTAGAATTCGGAAGAGAAAACATCTCACCGCCACCATCATCAAAGCAGATAGTTTGGTCTCATGTGGGTAGGCCATATACATATCTCCATAGTTCGGACTTTCAGCCTTTGTGATAGCTCAACAAGCCCATTTCCTCACCGAATACCACCAATATAGGCACCACCGATGCCTCCAATGAAATTGAATACAATGAATCCCCAATAATAGGAAGCCTCGGATCCTATAAACATCCTCTAAGGTGATGGTCATCTCGATCATCGGTAAGTGATAGGTATTAGTCATTGATTCCCAACCGTCGATGAGAGTGACCATCAAGCTATGATCCCAACCAATATGCTTATAGTGTCGATCACACTAATTCCAACATCGGCCATGTGCTTCCACTCCTCCCTTGCCACGCTAGGGCACATTTGTACCAAGAGGGGTGGTACTATGTCCCTCATTGTCAACTTATCTCTCACATGCATCACCCAAAACCCCACTGTCAAGTCGTGACCCTCTCAAATCACCTATTACCCAACACTAACACTCACCTCATACCTAACCCTCAACTCAATTCCAATACATACCCCTTTACCTCATTCACTTAACTACCTATTGTCTCCCTTATCATACTTACCTAATATCTTAGATTATTTCACCTACGTATCCATCACACATCACCAAAATAACATTTTACCCTCTTCCACCTACATAAGTCTTCACCTACCCCCTCGTCACCTATTCAACTTTTCTACCTATCCCTTCCTTCACGTAGTCACTTTTAATAATGACCAACATCGGTCACATTGACTAGAGTCACCATCTCTTGACCGGTGTTGATCACCCAAACCTTGACCGATGTTGGCCAAAGCCAACCAACGTTAACTAACCCATGACCGACGTCAATCACTTTCACGGAAATACCAATGAAAAATCCATCCCCCATTGACCAAAATTAACAAAAAATACCTAAACACCTACTCTAACCCAACCAAACCTATCATACCTTCATTACCAACCCTATTTACTCTACATTTGACCTTGTCACCCCCATTTCATTCATTTTTAACCCCAATTTCCAAATTAACTTTTCACCCAAATTTAACTTGCATACACCAAATTTTTCAATAAAATGTAGGCTCGAGTGTACCCTACCTCTACTCGGTGCCATCTCTACAAAGTGGCATATCCGGTCCACCGTGTTGGTGGTCCACCTACTCCCTCTCCCGCCTCCGCTATGCCAAAATCCACTCCTCACCTCAAAACCAAAGGGAATCACTCAAATCAATCTCATGGACTTGCTATCGAAAACCTATCACCCGCTACGTGGATTGACAACTCAACTCCACACATCGTCTGATCACTTTGCACTCTTACTCTTATCCTTTGTCATTTTCTAAATGTAGAAAGGTTACAATGAATTCGTAAAAATTTGATTTTTCCCTTTTTGCTCCAAATTGACATGAGCGACGTTAGCCATATCGTGCCCTAGAAAACTAATGTTAATTACTATATAACCGGCATTGGTCACCCAACATAGATATTTGACCCACCAAATGCTCATTTTCTTACAAATGATATTGATCACACAAACGTTTACCATTACCAACACCAATTACACCTCACCCAAAATCCTAAACCAGTTGTACATTTCCTTAATTGTGTTTAGGGACCTGTTCTTTACCTACACACCACGACTTTACTCACCTTTGGTGAAATTCAAATTTGTGTACTCACTATACCTTGCGATACTTCTACCCATGTTTTTCAGCCTAATGAACTTACCTTGCCTAATGATGTGATGTTTATCCTCCCATACTTTTGGTGTCATGGAAAAAACCTATTACCCATTCCTATACTTGACCTCATTTTTCTTCGAGGCCATATCCGATACCTTGGATACTTGAATCACTTTAACCTCATTTGGATAAACCTATTGACCTTTGATAACGCGACTTTGCACACTCTTCCACAGTCAGTATCGCAATCTATACATGTGTGTGTGTTCTATTTCCATTACCAATTACCCGACCCGACCATTACCCATTACCTAAAATGCCCATAACCTTCCCTTCCCCACTAACCCTCACTTTCATCCATAACCTAATTATCAAACCACTAACCGACTCTGCTTTCCTACCTCCTCCGTTCTCATGGTTCGAGGGGATCACCTTCAGCCCCACTTGGGGCAACCTAACCTCTGCTTATACCTGGGACACCGACTCCCTGTTTTTGTCAGCATCACTTACCAATACAAGCTACGTGACAAAGAGGGGAAAAATGTAGACACCAAATTTGAGTCATACTCCCTTGGTCCCTTTTAATTAATTAAGCACACCATGGCCCCATTATTAATTATTATTAATATATTGACCTTCACATTATTTATTAATCTAATTAATTAAATTAATTTCACCCTTAAACCTCCACCACACTAGGTTACCTCACCCTGGACCCATTCTAGAGGCATTTAACTCACGATGGTGAGTCATCACTTTGGTTATAACTCCTACTACTAATTCACTAACTTGACCTAGCTAACTAAGACTTCTTCTTAAACCTAACCAGACATTTTTTAAGTTCATCATGCCTTCTCTCATGTCAGCTCCACTTTCCTAAGTGGACTCAATGAGAAAGCACACAAAATATGGGAAGATGTGCCTATTTTTAGTAAACCTAGAGTTTCCCACCTTAAGTGACACTGATTATTCCTCAACCGATGCTACTACCTAACCGCCACTCGGTTCTTTTATATACAACTTTGCAACCTTTTTGGGGGTTGGTCATTTTCACCTTGAGAGTTATATTGCATTCAAGCATGAATTAGATACTTCTCATCATCTAGACGACATGAAATACTCAACCACAGCCCAAGCAAACATTCAACTCTCATTCCAAGGCATTGTAATATTCATGGGAACACTTGAGTATTTCCACGTAATCTGAACTTAGAATATCTTCATGGATCAACTATTGTCTTCCTTCACTGCCATATCTCGTAAATGCAAGTAAGTATACATAATTTTAATCATATTGTACTTTCTTAAAGTGTCTACTCATTACCTCTTTCATTATACTTTTTTTTTCCCTGTATTACTTTATCTCCACCTTCTCACCAATCCATCAATCTAACCACCTATGAAATTTTGGCTCTTCGTACTTTCCCCCTATGTATTCTTGAGTCTTCTTGGTAATATTACAAACCCAACCACTCTCCCTTCATTCTCTATGCAATCACAGAGAATATCAAAAACTATTTTTATTTAATTACTACCAAATTGCCCCTACTATCACCGGTCTCATCTATGGACCGACATCGGTCACTAAACCGATATTGGTCATTGTGTCTTTTTCTAAACCTCCACCAAACAACCCATAACTCCACCAAAATCCATCCAGACCTTATCAGATACCCCAGTGACCTTACCTAACACCCTTGTGACCTTCCCCAACTAGAAACATACCTTTCCGATGCTATATTAGTTTATATTTCAATATTCATCTTAATCTAGTTTGTTGATAATGTTTTGAGATACCTAAATAAAAGTGTTAAAAATAGGACCTTTATTTCTTGTATTTACTTTCATTAATTTGATAAAAACAATGGATTGACAACCATCTAGGAAGTATCACACTTCTTGCACTAGAAATCACTACGTATTCCACTTTGTCATTTGCTATTTCATATCATTTGGTGGTCTTGTTGTGTTCTTATACAGGTCGTTCCTCCTAGCCAAAGGTAAGATATCAAATTTAGTCTCGATCAACTTCTACAACATGTGCATATTGTCTACATAATCAAAGGTAATCCTCCTTGACCGTTACCTTATCCTGTCTTATTGCTTACTTTGAGGTGAAACACCTATAATATTTTTATGCTCCCAAAATGGCCATTATAATTGTTTTGCTTGGCCATTTTTCCCCTTAACTCCTCCTATGCTCCTTAGGCTTGCTTTTGAAAGAAGTTATAAAGGAAGGAAGCTTGTGTGTAGAATAGTGAAGAGGGAAAGGATTTTATAGCCTTGGGAAACCCAAATTATAAGGATAAATCATTTATCCTTTTGTTTTATAATCCTATATAGGGATAAATTTTTTTATCCTTAATAAGGCTTTTACAATTTAAAAGGAAAATAATCCCATATAACTCGCACCCACCATGAGCTCTCAAACTTTAACCATATGCAGGCCCTTTAAAATAGACATTCATTTAGGATTTTGTTGGGGTTAGCACACCGGTTGTATAGACAATATATAAGATCTAAGAATACATGCAAATAAAAGTGGATATTCTACCAGAAGAAATATACGAAACAAGAGACATAAATCAACACCAAATTTAATGTGGTTCACCCAGAAGTGTGGGCTACATCCACCAGAAACAAGTCAATATATTATCCAAAGCTTTGACAAAATATACAATGAATATTTACAATCTTCCACACCTCTCATATGTTCAGTACTTTCTTCCTTCAAGATTTTTCTCTACAACCAAGAATTCTCTCTCACCAACCTTTTTTAGGTTCTTTATAATTCTTGTTTAATTATCTTACTTCTAAACCCTAGATTTGATGATTATATAATCGTTTATAGAGTTAGGGCACTTATCCATGTAATTAAAATCAATAAATCTATTTTAATCACAAAATAGATATAATTCCCGAGAGTTAATTAAAACTTCGTTGCACGAGGTAACCAATGTCGGTTACGCTAACCGTTGTCGGTTCCTTACTTGCTTAATCGATGCGGTCATACTGACGATGCCGTCCTAGGTGAACGATGTTGGTTCCCCCTAACCGATGTTGGTTACTGTATTTTCTAGCAAGTTCCAATTACATGCTAAAATGAAGTAATTAAGCTTCACAACTCAACAATCTCCCACTTGGAGTTTAATTAATGTACCATACCTATACAACATCATTCTTAGATCCTTCCTTGGATTTGTTTCTTCCTCTTCAAGTATCAAACTCAAGACCAACATAAGTGGAGTGTAGCTCCAAATTCTCCTTTGCTAATGACTTCGTTAGCATATCTCGTAGGTTTCTTGCTCATATGAATCTTTTCCATTCAACTTTCCATCCTCCAATACCTGCCATATGAAGTGATACCTCAATTGAATGTGTTTAGTTCTCACATGAAAAGATGAGTTATTTTCCAAATGAATTGCACTCGACTATCACTGAACAGCTTTATAATCAATTTACTCCTTTCCCAAATATTCCATTAACCTACTCATCCATATCATCTCCTTACCACCTTTGTAGCTGCAACATACTCTTCCTCTATAGTAGACAAAGCCATAACCTTCTGCAATCTTGAAATCTAGCTAATCTGTCATTCCACCTACTCTGTGAAAATATATCTAGTAGTGCTCCTTCTATGATCCGGAGATCTCCACCATATCGAAATCAACATAGCCACATAATGAAATATCCAAATCTCTATAGCATAACCGCATGCTAGATGTCCCTTTAAAATACATGAATATCCATTGGACTACTTTCTAATGCTCTTTACCTGGATTAGCCATATATCTACTCATAACTCCCACTACCCATGCAATGTCCGGTCCAGTAAAAACCATAACGTACATGAGACTTCCAATCACTGAATAATATGGCACTCGTGTCATGTATTTTACCTCCTCATGTGATGAAGGACACGATATTTTCTCAATTTGAAGTGTCCAAACATAGGTGTGCCAACAGCGTTTTGCATTCTGCATGTTGAAACTTTCTAGCACCTTGTAGATATAATCCTCCCGAGACAAATACAATTTCTTATTTTTCCTGCTCTATGTATTTGCATGCCAAGGATTTTTTTACACTCCTAAATCCCTCATAGAAAATGTGTGAGCTATATTTCTCTTACACTCACCAATGTCCCGCATACTAGATCCCGCATAAGCATATCATCTGCATACAATAACAAAATAATATAGATCTCATTTTCAAGCTTCTTGAAATAAACACAATGGTCAAATTCACATCTCAAGTAACCATGCTCATGCATAAAACTATCAAACCTCATGTACCATTTCCTTAGAGCTTTCTTGAGCCCATATAGGCTCTTTTTCAACATGCACACTAGTTTCTCCTTACCCTTGACTTCATACCCAAGTGACTGATGCATATAAATTTCTTCATCCAAATCACCATGAAGGAAATCCATCTTCACATCTAGTTGCTCTAAATGTAAATCTTCTACTGCAACTAAAATCAATACAATACGAATAAAAGTCATCTTAACAATAGGAGAAAATATTTCACTAAAGTTAATACCTGCTTTTGCAAATCCCTTTACCACGAGTCTTTCCTTGTACCTTTCTGTCCACCCTCTTCTTCCTTAATCTTGTAAACCCACCGCTTCTGCAATGTCCTCTTACCTACCGCAACTTAATCAAATCCTAGGTTTGGTTATGTCCCAAGGAGTCCATCTCCTCATCCATGTCATGCTCACACTTAATGTGAGTCTTATCCTATATTGCTTCTTCAAAGCTCTCTCGGTTCACCACTATCACCAATAATAAATAAAATGGAGAAATTGTAAATCTTTCTAGAAGTTTACTTACCCTTTGTGACCTTCTCACAGGAGTTTGGGGTACTGGAGGCTCTATCTGGGCCTCCTGAACATTAGTATCAACTTCTGACAGTGACCGACACTGGTCACCTCTAACCGAAGTTATTTCGCTAATCCGATTTCAGTTTGGATCCTCTATAACTATCGGCGGTTTATCCGGCGATCTTTGATGTCAGTGAGCCTAACCAATCACTAGTTCTGTGTATTTTTGTAGGTGTTTCTTTAAAACCCGAGAGTTCATTTTCATCAATAAAATTCTCAATTTTCTCATCCTTGGGTACCAAAATTTGATCCCTGTACATTCTCTTTTCATTCCATTCAACATCACGACTCCTAATAATTTTAGAATTCTCTAAATCCCAAAAACGGAAACCAAAATCACCAGATCCATAACCAATGAAAGTGCACCTCTTGGATTTTGCATCCAACTTTTTCTATTTTCCCTATCAACATGCACAAAAGCTTTTGAACTAAAAACTTTAAGAAAAGAAAGATCTACCTCTTTTCCGGTCCATGTTTCCTCTGGTATTCCTCCATCTAGTGAACTTAAAGGCCCACAGTTAATCAAATAAACCATTGTATCAACTGCTTCTACCCAAAACTGCAAGGGCAATCCAAATGTATCCTCATACTTCTAGCACATTCCATGATTATCTTGTTCATTCTTTCTGCAACACCATTCTCATGTGGTGTTCTTGGAACCATTCTTTCTCTACATATCACATTCACTGAACAATAATAATTGAAAGTCTTTCTACGTATTCACCACCATTGTCGATATAAGGAAATTTAACTTAGAATTTGATTCATTCTCAAGAAGGGATTTCCAACTTTTAAAAGTCTCAAAAACATCAGATTTATGTTTAATACAATAAAGCCATACCTTTCGTGTAGCATCATCAATGAAAGTAACATAATACTGGGATCCTCCATGAGAAGCTACCTGAGCTATTCCCCACACATTTGAGTGTACAAGCTCTAATTTCTGCTCCTTCTTAGTTGCCCCAAATTTGAGAAATCTCACTCTTTTTCTTTCCAAAGATACAATGCTCACAAAAATCAAGATCTAAATCTTTCAAATCTGATAACTTACCCTTAGCCTTTAAGATATACATTCCTTTTTGACTCATATGACCCAAATGGTTATGCCACATGCATGCATCTAATCAAGTAGATAATTCAGAAAAGGAATTAGTAATACAGGTAGATAAATATAACATTCCTACTTTCTTGCCTCTTTCCAAAACAAAAGAACCCTTGGTGACTTTCCAAGAGTCTCCTGTAAAAGTAACCAAGCAACCCAGATTCACCTAGTTTCCCTGCAGAAATAAGATTCCTCCTGAGGCTTGGCACATGCCTCACATCTTTCAATACCCATGTATTTCTATTCTATAATTTTAGATGAACTTCCCCTTTACTAGTAATACTGCAAGGTTCATCATCACCCAAATAAACATGCCCAAAATTGCCCTGGACATAATTTTTGAAATAACCCTTATTAGGGGTTGCATGGAAAGAAACTCCTGAATCTAAAACCCATGATTCAATTCTACTATCTAAAGAAAGAAAGGAATCTTGTGTGTAGAATAGTGAAGAGGGAAAGGATGATATAGCCTTAGGTGACCCAAAATATAAGGATAAATCATTTATCCTTTTGTTTTATAATCATGTATAGGGATAAAAAAATTTATGTTTAATAAGGCTTTTTACAATTTTAAAAGGGAAATAATCCCATATAACTTGCACCCACCATGAGCTCTCAAACTTTAACCATATTCGAGACCTTTAAAATAAATATTCATTTAGGATTTTTTTGGGTTAGCACACCGGTTATAAACAATATATCGAGATCTAAGCATACATGCAAATAAAAGCGGATATTATACCGGAAGAAATATACAAAACAAGAGACATAAATCACCACCAGATTTAACATGGTTCACCCAGTGTGGGGTACATCCACCAAGAAACAAGACAATCTATTATCCAAATCTTTGACGAGATATACAATGAAGATTTAAAATCTTCCACACCTCTCATATGTTCAGTACTTTCTTCCTTTAAGCTTTTGCTCTACCACCAAGAATTCTCTCTCACCAACCTTTTTCAGGTTCTTTCTAATTATTGTTTAATTCTCTTATTCTAAACCCTATCTTTTATGCTTATATAGTCATTTATTGACTTAGGGCACTTAGCCATGCAATTACAATCAATAAATCTATTTTAATGCCAAAAATAGATATAATTCCCGAGAGTTAATTAAAACTTCGTCACACAGTAATCGATGCGATTCTGCATATAACACGCCGGTTCCTTACTTGCTTGACTGATGCCGGTTCCCCCTAACCGATTTCGGTTACTCTATTTTCCACCAAGTTCCAATTACATGCTAAAATGAAGTATTTAAGCTTCACAACTCAACAGATTTACATAGTAAAACAAGGACAAAAGCCTATAGAATTTTATTAATAATCAATCAATCAATTACACATGTGTAAGCTGTAATATATATGTATTGAAGACCGGATACAAATAATTAAGATGTTGTACAGTCCAACAATATTCCTTAATACACAAGCTTCCAAAATACATCTAGGAAGCAATAATAATTAAGTACAAACAAATAAGTTGCAACTATGCAACAAATAATCCTACGAGATAATAATCCAAATATAATGGTTATAAAAACATAACCAAATAACAATAACCATACGTGACTTAATAAGTCAAATAATATGGTTTTAACAATATAATAAGTTATCAAAAATTATTACCTATGAAAATACAATGCATAATTATTATCCTAACATTCCCCCTTAATTTTGCATTGTCTCAAGGGATGAGGAGAGGAACTCTCTGAACATCTCGAACTTGTCACGTGTAAGTGACTTTGTGAAGATATCTGCTCATTGTTCAGCTATTGGAAAAAACTGAAAGCTATATATTGTGCTTCAAGACATGCTCATGTATGAAATGTACTTGTACCTCAATGTGTTTTGTTCTTTCATGAAAACTAGATTGTGAACAAGTTTGAGAACACCTTCATTGTCAACATACATGGTGGTCGGTTTGTCCTATGGTATTCCAAGTCCTTTGAGTATGCATGTAGCCATATCACTTCACAAAAAGCTTCTCCTACAGAACGATACTTGACTTCTATGGAAGAGTGAGAAACAAAGTGTTGTTTCTTGCTTCCCCATGATATTGGTCTAGATCCCATAAAGAACACAAACCCTGAAGTGGATTTTCTGTCATCAATATTTCCTACATGATCTGAATCTGAATATCCTGACAAGAAGAAGTTGTCATTCTTCTTGTATTCTAGACCAAGATCCACTGATCCTTTGAGATATCTCAAGATGTGCCTTGTTTCTTTCCAATGAAAAAATTTGGGTTCCTGCATGAACCTGGATAGATAGCTCACTACAAAGCTGATATCTGGTCTAGTGTAGGTCAGGTAAATGAGACTCCCAATCAACTGCCGATAGAGAGTGGCATTTACCTCAAGAGATGGATCTGAATGAGATAACTGCAATTTGTTCTCCATAGGTGTAGAAATTGGTGTGCAATCCATCATCCTAAATTTCTCGAGTGTTTGTCTTGGTATATTTCATCTGAGAAACAAAATGTGATTCTCTTTCTCCATACTTCCAATCCAAGACAATAGTGCATTATCCTCGAGATCTGTCATGTCAATGATCGATTAAGATATTTCTTTGTTACATCGATCATCCTCACTAAATTTTCAGTGATGACTAGATCATCGACATAGATAATGACAATCACAATCTCCCCCTTATTTTTGAGGTAAAGATTGGGATCATATGGATTTCTAACAAATCCATGTTGTACGAGATGCTCATCAATTTTGATGTACCATGCCCGGGTGCCTGTTTGAGGCCATACAGAGATTTCCTGAGTCTACATACCTTTGTTTCTTGACCAAGTACAACATATCCCTCAAGTTGAGTCATGTAGACTTCTTCTTGTAAATCTCCATTCAAAGGAAATTTTTACATCCATCTGATGGAATTTCCAACCAAACTGCAAGCAGCTAGAGAAAATCATCCTGATCATTTTGATCTTAGCTATGGGAGAAAATGTCTCCTCATAGTCAATGCCTTCTTTTTGTGCATACCCCTTTGCTACTAGTCTCACTTTATACTTGTCCATTGTCCCATCTACTTTGTACTTTGTTTTGAATATCCATCTACATCCAATGGGTTTCTTCCCTGGTGGAAGATCGACAAGCTGCCAAGTGTTATTTTTCATTACTTGATTGATATTCGAGTCCATGGCATCTTTCCAAGATTTTGAATGTAGGGATTCCTGACTATAGAGGGCTCATCAGATTCAATAACTCTACTCATCAAAGAAAATTTCACTTCTTCTCTTTCTTTACTATGAGTCCGTGGTCCAAGGGTGGATGTATCCGGTGGAGCATCCATTCTTACATCTCATAACATGCTATTATACCACTTGGGCATATGCTTGAACTAGTTCCCATGGGTCATGTGGTTCTATCAATCATCACCATCATCCCCATCATCACTTTCATCATCTGTGGGAACATCAGCTTTAGTTTTTATAACTGGTGAAGAATCTACATCAGGTGAGTCTAGAGGAGGAGACTCTACTTCCTTCTTCTCAAAGAACTCAACATCTCTGCTGGTGTAGACTCTCCTAGTCTTTGGATCCATCAATTTGTACCCAAGAGTCTCTTCATTGTACCCAATGAAGATGAGTTTTTATGATTTCATATCCAATTTCTTTCTATTCTTGCTTGGGTATGTGCATACTTTCTTTGCACCCAAATACTTTGAGGTGTGCAATAGATGGTTTCCATTTTGACCATGCTTCATGTGGTGTTACTCTGTCAAGAGAAATTATGGGCACTCTATTCAACAAATACATACATTTTCTTTGCTTCTTCTACCCAGAATGTCTTTGCTAGTCCAGAATCATCGATCATGCATCACACCATTTCCATGATAGTACAATTTCTTCTCTCAACAACACCATTTTGTTTTGGTGTGTGTGGAGGAGGCATTTGTCGACGAATCCATGAGCTTAAAGGTAGGATTTAAACTCATCACTGGTGAATTCCCCCTCGATCTGAGTGGAGAGTTTTGATGTGATGACCAGTTTCATTCTCAACAGCTACTTTGAACTTTTTGAAGGTTTCAAAAGCTTCACTTTTCTTGCGAAGACAAAAATCCACATTTTTCTTGAATAGTCATCAACACAAAACATGAAGTACTGAAATCTAGAATGACTCTGATTGCATCGACCCAAAGATTGGTATGAACCAGATCAAGCTTACCATGAGCTCAAAAAGTACTCTTCTGAATGAAGCTCTATGTTGTTTTCCTACTTAGGTAGTGAGGACACTTGTCTGTATCCTTCTGAAGAGATGGTAAACCATGTACCATATTATGCCAACAAAGTGTCTCGAGATACTTGAAACTAATATGACCAAGTCTCCGATGCCACAACTGCAGAGGTAGAGTTCTTAGCCACAAGTTCCTCATCTTTGTGGAAAAATCAAGCTGGAACATGCATCCCACATTGGAGGATTTTGCAACTATTTTCAAGCCTCATGATTTGTCTCGAATTAAACATGTTTTCTTGCCGGAATGACTATCAAAGTCAATTTTTAAGTTGTGATCTAGGAGTTGAATAACTAAAACAAATTATTTGTCAACCTAGGGACATATAAGACATTTGATAGTCTATAATTTCCATGAACCAAGGGGTAGAGAAATGTTCCCAATCCCTAAACTGTATATGAAGAATCATCACCCAATGAAACATGGTTTTTCAAGGCATGTGTCCTCATTGAAGTAAACCAGTCTCTGTGGCTGGTCATGTGTCGAGTGGCTCCCAATCAACATACCAAACATCACTAGATGATGTGGAAGGTTCACTTGATCAAGCAAATGTACAAGTAGTCTTCATTATTTGAATGTTCTTCTTGCTTAACAATATTTCCTTGTTGATGGGGTCTTCTTTTCTAGTTCCCCTTTTTCTGCCCTTGATTATAGTTTGAATGTACCTTGTGATATTGCTTGGTGTTGAGGTCCAGAGTTTCTTGATGAACCTTTCTTATAAGTATTATACCAACAATCTTTCAATTCATGTCCTCTTTTATAGATTGGACATTGCTTCTTTTCTGTTGTTTCCCCTTGTCCCCTTGATTGATTTGATTTGGAGTTTTGATAGAATTAGGTTTTCCTTTTCCTTTTCCTTTCCATTTTTGATGAGAAGAAAGTCCTTCTCCTCTTCATCATCCTTATTATGCATGGCTTCCTCTTATTGCAAGTAGTTTTCCAACTTATCAAAACTAACTGTCATATCTGAAAAGTTTAGTGTTGTTACAAAAATGTGGTAAGAAGAAGGGAGAGCTCTCATAACAATGGGAATGAGAGCTTCATCTATGACCACTTCTCCTAGGGATAGAAGTGAAGCCCTCAACTCTGTAACTCTTCTCAAGAAAGCTTCATTTTTCATTTTTCTTAAACTTCAGTGTATGTAATTGACTCTACAAATTTAGAATGACATTCTTTTTTTGGCCTCGTATACCATGCTCAACTTATCCCACACTTCTTTGGTTGTTTTGGCATCTCAATGTGGGGTTACACATCATCAGACACTCCAAACAAGATGATGAGCTTGGCCTTCTGATATGATCTATCAAACTTGTCATTGTTTTGTTGTATCAGTTGTTGATCTGGTTAGAGTACCATTCACAACAGGCCAGATCTCTTCAAACTCAAGTTGTGTCTTGATTTTTGTCTTCCATGTAACATAGTTGTTTCCTTTGAGTAGTTGTGAATCTAAAAGAAAATTTGGGGCATTGGTGCCCATTTTGCATAAATCACTAACAAGGTTAGGCTCTTATCACTCCAGGTATAAGGTCTCCCAATCTATATACCGTCAGTCTGATATACCAAACCTTTCTATATATGCGCCCTTCCGATATACCCGTGGTACGTGGAAGAATCTCACCCTTTCTATATACCCGGTGGTATGTGAAAGAGGCATTAACATATGTGAAAGAATTCAGATACATGGTATCAAGACAGTATTGAAAGGGGTCTGTGCGATTATTAACACTAGCTCAAAGAAATATCCTCATACATGCATAACTTCACTATATACTTGGATAATTTCTCAGTCCGGATTTATGTCATGTAATCATTCACAGATGGATGGGAGGGCTTAGAGTGTGTGCGTACAGTGTCCTTATTACTCCTCATCGATTTAAAGGGTCGATGCCCAGACGACATTGTTGTAGCTATATTAGGTGTTAAGTGTAGTAGTAGTCATGATGGCTTTACCCGTAAGCGCTTCCCAGAGGCACTGTATATACCGAACACTGCGAATGAGATCTAAGATCTCGTGAGTGTTTTAGAACCAAATTTCATTATTTTTTATTACAATTCTCTGCCAGTTTTTGAGTAGTTACAATGTTTGTGGTTGACTATGGAAACCTGCAAATTAGTATAATATATGAAGTATACAATTACATTCAAAAAATTTTTTGAAAAATTGAATGGGAAAAAATTGTTTTTCGACCTCCTAGTGGCCTCCGAGCCCAATACGACCCTCTATGCCAAAAATTGCAAAAAAAAATAGCTGAAAATGCAATTTTTAGGTATACCTCCTTTAACAAAAGTTGCTTGGAATGAAAAAATAAGAGGTCTAGGAGAATTTTTTTTTCCTTAAATAGGGTTTTTCTCACTAAAATTTTAGGGCCTTTTTAGTTATAACTAGAGGTTTTAGTGAGGTTTTTCCACTAGTTTTACCTCCAAGATTGGTGCTTTTTCCAAATTTTCCACTAAACTCAATGTTTATAAAAGTAAAGAAATGTGGTGGGGTCGAACCCCAAACCTCATTCCACAAACCCTTTCCACTAAGCCACCTATGTGCTTATAGTATGAAAATGAAGGTATTTATTTTTAATGCAAAGTAAAAATCACTAACCTTTTAAAATGACCGGTAGAGTGCTGTTGACACGTGGCTGTGAGGTGGTCTATGTGGCTTCACGCTTGGAGGAGTTTTTAGGGTTTTCACACTGAAAAATGGATCTATATTCCTTTTATACTCCATTTTAATTGAAATGTATTTGAATGTCTTTTATTTACATTTCACCTAACCATTTTTGTTTCAACCACTACATTTTTTACTCTCAACTTTGTGTAGGTTTTTTGATCTGGTTTGGCCGATGCACAGTGACAAGATATTTTTGTTTGTTGTAAATCCTTTGTTGTAGTCATGGGTTGTTGGCCGCTGGATCCACTGTTCATTAGCTCTCCATTTGTGTAGGTTGTAGCAACTCGAGGTTCATTTAAGGGAGATCGATTAAATGAAAATGTTTAGATTGATCCACCGATTGATGATATGCCAAAACTTGGCTTGGGTTAGGCTATAATATGAAAAACTTAGACAGGATGTGAATAAATTAAAGCCTAAAATTCGGTTTTGTAGCTTCTCTCCCAACACGTTTGCCCAATGTTTGACTAATGCTATGTAATGTAATTTTCTCGATAATGCTTTCATACTACAATACACGAATCGGTTTTGATCAAATAATGACTCGTTTAGCTTACTTGCAGTCAACGAAAAAAAGTTTGGTGGGATTTAAAATGGGCTCAAAGTTTGAAGTAGACTCACCTGATCAATGTTCTCCTCTATAACCAATGCTCAACTCAGTCGACATTCAAACCTGGGACTCAGTGCAATGATCAGAGCTTGATCTCTTCTAAGCTTGGTGGGGAGCTCACAACTTTGTGGATCAATGTAAACAACAACTCCTCCTCCAAATTTCTAGTACAAATATTATTATCCGTAACTTTAAAAAATTAGAGACAAAACCCCGATGGAGAAAAAATGTTTTTAAAAAAATTCTATTCCCGTAAAAAAATTTTCCAGTGTAGGATTCACCAAGTAAAAAAAAATTTACATTCCAAACACCTAGAATGAACAGGAGGTTGTGGGACGCAGGATGGGGATGGGAAGTTGTAGGAGGCTGCACAGGCTCTCAATTTTTGCTACAAATGCTTCTCCAATATCCTCTATCTCTTCTTCTCTCTCTTTCCACACCTTCTCTACTCACAGGTCTAGATTAACCAGCTCTGGTACCAAATGTAAAATAGGGATGGAAGCCTGTAGAATTTTATTAATAATCAATCAATCACAAACATGTGTAATATTTATATATATATGACAACTATACAAACAATAAATGATGTTACACATGTCCAACAATATTCCTTAATACACAAGCTTCCAAAATACATCCAGAAGCAACAATAATTAAGTACAAACAAATAAGTTGCAACTATGCAACAAATAGTCCTACGAGATAATAATCCAAATATAATGGTTATAAGAACATAACCAAATAACAATAACCATACATGACTTAATAAGTCAAATAATATGGTTTTAACAATATAATAAGTTATCACAAATTATTACCTATGAAAATACAATGCATAATTATTATCCTAACATGTTTTACTATCCTATATAGGGATAAACAAATTTTATCCTTAATAAGGCTTTTACAAATTTAAAAGGAAAATATCCCATATAGCTCGCAACCACCACGAGCTCTAACTTTATCCATATGCGGCCCTTTAAAATAGCCATTCATTTAGGCTTTGCATAGTGTTTTAAATATCCCATCCTCTTTTATGTGGGTTGAAAATTTAGATAGCCTTTTAATAGGCTTATCCATCCACGTAGCATGGCCCTTATTGGGTTTTAAAATGATACTTTAACATACCACATCAGGGGACAACAAGTCCCTCCTCTTTAATGGGAGATGTTCCTTATTGAAAGCAAACAACAAATATTATATACAAATGTACAACTTTGAAAGTGTGGATTCCTAATACTTTGAAATGTTTTATGCCCGAAGATCATCAATACGAAAGAATATAAGAACTAAGGAGATGAGAGAGGAAGAACATAATAATACTTTCAAGAAATATAGATAATGAGTATAACCTTATACGTATTGAGCTAGGGAGATGCAGAATAGAATCATTCACTTTCATAACAAATATAATTCCACAGACACAAAGTTCTAGAAATCATATAAACAAGAACACAAAGTTTCTTATCATAAAAGATTAATGATTCACAAATTTCAGACAAGGAAAGAAGGAATAGTAGAGGAAGAAAGGGAAAACTTCTGTATTGATTACTTTTGAATCTATTACATCTACAAAGTACCAAGATCCAACCTTGAACAATGGCGTGGAGAAGCCATTAAATAATCCTAAAAAATGGTTACATTCAGTTACAAAAATGATGAAACTGATTCAAGAAACTGATGTTTGAACTTCTCTAATGCCTTGGCCATTTCCATGCTTGGCGGAAAAACCAGATGCATCATATCACAACCGTTAACCCACTTTTACAACTTTGAATTTGAGTCATCCACGTGGAAGAGATTTGCTGAAGCGGGCCTGGGGGCGCCTTTTGCATTTTATGATTTTGTAGAGATTTTACATTTCGAGATGATTTTGGCCCCCAATCCGTTTTTATACAGTTTTGTTGGTACCCAAATTTGTTATCCTTTTCAAACCAAGCAAAGAACATAGATTCAACAGAATTTTAGAGGACATGGATCATAAATGTATGTCATTTTGTAGTGTAGGGAGAAATCTAGTTGTCCCTTTGTTACTTGGATTTGTGGAGAGATGGATAACACCTCAAAAGGATGTGATCTGATCCTAACTATTTTAGGTTGTGCCTTTCAACCAAGGTAAGAGAACCTATTTTGAACCTATGTTATTTGAAAGGAGATTGCAGGTACCTTTCTTTTGCATAAATTTTATAGAAGACCTTGGAGAAAATATGATCAACACACTAGATCTGACTCTCACGAGTTGTCACTTCCAGATCATGGAGATATTTTCACAACAAGGCAAAGGTTACTAAAGACATTTGAGACCCTGATTGTTTCTGCATGTTTTGGTAACAGATTATGCATTTGTGTACACACATGACAAACAGGGTATTATGGGTAGGATTGGTTGTTAAATGAATTTTGGTGGGAGGGGAGACAGGATGAACTTGACTCACTAGATCCTTGAGAGCTTATGCAAAATGGAAAGATTCAATCAACAAAATGCCACAAAAAGTTAAATTGTTTCCTCAACTAGAATATGTGCTTCAATGGAGGCCCAGATCAGCACTCTTTCACACAACTTGTGGGATTCTGTCACGAAGGCTCGAGTCAGAGGACCCAATAAAGCACCAAGATTTAAACCAAGTCATGCCTGAGGTACACCCAGAGGCTTACAGATAATCTCTATCAACAAGGATTGAGAAATGAAATTATAGATGCCACTAAACTATCACAAGGAATGAGACCTATGTGATTGGACTATATTTTGGTACAAGATTGCAATAGAAACAAGAAAAACTACCCATATGCATTCAGAAATGAAATAAATACACTTTACTCAAGATTGACACATGAATAACTCAAAGTTTGATCAAATTTATCAGCAAGGGAAAGTTTCCAGAACAATCTCAAACTTTTCAATGGTCAGTACACTTAACCACCTTTACACAATCAAATTTGACACAAAGAGAGATATACAAGCTTCTCGAGATGAATTCTCAAAATGGATGGGCTCTGTCAAGATTTTCTTGTTGGATAAAATCAGTCCTGATCTTTCCAAAAACTCCCAACCATTTGCACGATGAATTCATGCCCTTTATAGCATTTCTAAGAGAGTCCCTTCCTCCCAAAAGAAAAAAAAATTAAATGCACTAGTGCTCGCCATGATTCTTTCATGATTTTCAAAATCAGATCTGCAAAAGCCTTCAGTGCTCGAGGTAAAATATCTTTGATTTCCCCCTGCATTCAACTCCATTTTAGGAAAAACATGCCTCCATCCATTCGCCAACCACTTCCACCCCATATCAATCAAATCTGGCCCCTTGCGTATGCTCAAGAGAAGAAAAATGGAAAACCAGATCGGGCCCGAGAGTCAAACCATTTTAATGGTGAAAGACATCTCCAGATCTCTCCCACCAAACTCTAGATATCAAAATTAACTCGCTCCTTTGTTTGGCATGTAGAAAATAGCAAGAAATCATGAAGACTCACACTCCCAAGAGTTTTATAGAAAAAATGGGGGGAAAATCAGATTTAGATGCTCAACAACCGTTGATCTTTGATTTTGAATGTGGGTCGTCCACATGGAAGATGCAAAAATAGGCTCGGGGGCTTCCTTTGACCTTTTCTGACCCTTTTGGAAAAATGGAAAAATTTCCCATTTTTCCCCACACCTCCGCTTCAAAATGGGCCTGACATGTGTCCTGAGGTGGGCCCAAAAGAAACGCGTGAGAAATTCCTGCATTCAACTCTCTTTTCGAAAGAGGAAAATAATCCAAGTTTTCCCCGCAGCTCCGCCCTTGAGAAATACTTTTAACACGTGTCCCAATGTGGGTCCCAATGGAACTACACTTCCCCTTTTACTTTTAACTCTTTTTCTCAATAGAAATTTTTCCAATTTTCCTCTACGGGTCCACACCTCCACCGTTAACCAGGGCAAAACATTGACTATTTCCCATTGGGCTCACAAGCCATTTTTGCTATTTTAACCTTTATGAAGCAAAGAGGTGAAAAGTTTGAATTGCCTCCGATGGTCTACCTCCCCACCCCCTATGAATTTTCAAATTGCCATGTGTCACAATGGCACACCTTGAGGTGGCCCCAAAAATTTGATACCTTGAATGAGCGTGGGCTCACCACGTGTCCTGCTTCTGGCAAAATTTGTTTGAAGGCTTGAAGCTCAGTGGAGGGCACCACGTGTCAAGCTCGAGGTAGTCTCCTTTTGGCCGTTGAAAATTCTAAGTAAAATGCAAAGTGAGTGGAATGCCCCATGTGTCCTCATGGCACTTCTTCAAAATGGTGCCCAAGTTGAAGACCCTGAATGAGTGTGGGCTCGCCACATGTCCCTGTTCCGCCAAACTATTTCCATTTGCATAAAATTTGTCTAAGTCTCAAGCTAAGCAACGAAGCCTCCACGTGTCCTCTCGGCGCTACTCCAAGGCAAAGCCCAAAATCAGATCTTCAAATGAGCATCATTCCTCCACATGTCTGGACTTCCCAAAACCTTTTGAAATTTTTCTAAGTATGGGAAACCCAACAAAAGCCTCCACATGTCTCTTTCCTGCCAACCCTCCACGTGTCCTCCCAGCGCTACTTCAAAGCCAAACCAAAAATTTGATTCTCAAACGAGTGTCGTTCCTCCACGTGGACACATTTTAAAAATGAGGCTTTTCATGGAATTTCTGAAGTATTAAGCTGATCCGCATCCAACCAAGAGGTGCCACATTTCCCTGTTGACTGAATGATGTAAATTTGACTGGGAGAAACACCCGTCAAACCGTAAAACATAGAGAAACATCCATTCGAGCTTAAAATGAGGTTTTCTTCAAGGACAGAGAATTTAGATTATTGCAAGGCTCAAACACAATCCTTAGGGACACATCAACTCATTTATCCCATTGTGGAGAATGGAGAAAATGGGAAAGTTTTGAAGGGACAGAGCATGGGAGACCCAAAATACAGAGCTTTTTCAGAGGAACAAAGGAACCATGAGATAAATACAAACCCACACATGATCCCCGACCCCAGGATCGACTAAAAATGGCAATAAGACCACTGCTTCAAGTAGCATACACGGAAGAATAAAATGACAGGGTCGTGAATCAATAAATCGTTAAGGGCACAAATGGGGCGAGACACCTCGAGCACCAACATTGGCTCTGACTCAGGGATGGGCACTCCCTACGAGTGCCAAAAGAACAAAAGAAGACCAAGTGCCTAAATATCCATTGGGCAGCAAGTCATCTTAAAAAACAAACAGAGAAACAGCAAAAAAACAGTCACCAAGGACCATGATGAACAAAAACAAAAATCATGAAACAAACAACTCGACTATAAATCAGATAAGAGGTGTTTACCTTGATTGAGGAATCAATCTAAGAAATGATTCGATGCCTTCCATTAATAGTTAGTTCTAACAATTCACCATCTAGATCCTTCAAGAAGAAGGTGTGTTCACCAATTCCCGATGTCAATGGAGTAAGGGCCCATCCACAATGAATCAAACTTTCCATGCTTTCCTTATCCTCATGCCTCGTTATCACATAATAGCACAAGATCTCCAATATTGAAGGCTCTAGAGTGACCTTCTTGTCAAACAATTTCAATAGCTTTTATTTGAACTTTACATGCATCTAGTGAGATGCCCTCCTCTCTTCATCAAGCTTAAAAATCTGGTTGATGCGGGCATCATGAGGACCCACTTCATGATCTTCCAGTTGTTGAATGAACTGATATGAAGATAATTGCATATGCAGGGGCAGCAGGGCCTGAGTCCCATATACTAACTCAAATGGATTCTTTCCAGTGGCTCTTTTGACAGTGATCCTATCAACCCAAACAACAAACTTCAACTATTCACCCCATTTTCTCTTATTCAAATCCAAGGTTCTTATGATAATCTTTAGCAAATTCTTATTGTTGGACTCAGCTTGTCCATTTCCTTGGGGATTATAATTAGAGGCATATGTCAAGTTGATCCCATATCCTTTACACATTTCCACCAGAGGTCTAGCCCTGAAACTCATGGCATTATTAGCTATGATTTTGAATGGTACTCCAAACCTACAAACAATATTATTTAGCAAAAATCCATGACAACTTGGTGTGTAGCCTTCTTGGTGGGGATTGCTTCCACCCACTTAGTAAAGTAGTCAGTGGCTACTAGAATCCACTTATGACCAACACTTGAAGGGTTTGAAATCTCACCAATGAAGTCCATTCCCCATTGCCTGAATGGGGCTTCATTTGACACAGATGCAAAGGCATGGAGCTTGAAGCTTTCCTTCCAGAGAAATGCTTGGAAACTCTCACATCTTCTGACCAACATGGTTGCATCCTTGAAGATATTTGGCTACCAATAACCAGCCATTAGGATCTTATGTGCTGTGAATCTTGCAGCAAAATGCCCCCAAAAAACTCCTCCATGGAGATCAGCAATTATTTTTGGGGCTTCATCTTCAGTGATGCATCTTAAGAGGACTCCCTCTAGGTTCTTCCATGCCAAACCAAAATTAGTAATGACATATTTCTGGAAGCCAACTTAAGATCTCTTTTCTAGTCATTATTCAAATGCTCAGGGTATTTTAAGTGTCTGAGATAAAACATCACATCCTTGTACCATTCAGAACTCATCAACCTTTCAAAACAACTGCCTTTTCTTCCTCAATCTCATTTACCTCAATGGTCTACAAGTTGCTCTCAACCATGAGCTTAGTTAACCCCAAACCTCTCACCAAATTCGTAGTTTGGATGTCCATATCATACTCTTGCAATTTTTTCACCCATCTACATCTTTTACTTGAGACTTCCATCTCTGACAGGACGTATTTTACCATGGTATGGGGAACATAAGCAACAACTTTTGATCTTAAAATATAAGGCCCGAAAATATTTGTTGCTTTGACCAAGGAAAATGTTTGCCTTTCCATGATGGTACATTTTAGTTCTACTCCTTACAAATCCTTACTAAAAAAGGAAATGGGCCTCTCATCCCCTTCATCATCCTTCTGTAGTAGGACAGAAGCAATAGTGTTTTCTGAAGTGAAAGAAAACAATTGAAAGGTTTCTTGTAATCTAGGGCTGCTAAAACAGGGGCATGCTTCAATGCCTCTTTGATTCCATTGAAAGCTTGGATGGCAGCCTCTTCCCATTTGATGATCTGATCCTTCTTTAACATGGAAGTGATTGGGATAGTCAACTCAGAAAAGTTTGATATAAACCTTCTAATGAAGTTTATCTGCCCAAAGAAGGACTAAATTCCTTTTTTGGTTCTTGGAATTGGACTTTGCTGATGGCCTCCACTCTTTCTAGATCAATCATCACTCCTTCTTGTGACACAATGTGACCGAGCAATTTTTCCTTCTGCACTCCAAAATGGCATTTCTTTGGATTGAGTGAGATGCCATATTCCCTACATCTGATCAACATCTTCTCTAAGTGCAACAAGTGGTCACTTCTTTTTCTTGAAAACCATTACATCATCTTGGTAAACAACAATAAAGTCATTGATGTAACTAGCAAAAGCAACATCCATTGCTCTCTGAAAAGTGGCTCCAGCATTCATCAGACCAAAGGGCATCCTAACATATACATACATTCCCCATGGAGTAGTGAAGGTTGTCTTGATCCTTTTTGATTCTTTCACCATGACTTGATTATAACCAGAGAAGCCATCTAAAGTAGAAAGCAACTCAGAACTAGGCCACCAACTGCGCAGCATGTGCTCCATGTTAGGTAAATGATAGTTTTCCTTCATTGAGGCCTTGTTTAGATTCCTAAAGTCCACACACAACCTGATGTCACCATTATTCTTTCTTACGCACTAGGTTGGTAACCTAAGAAGAATACCTTGTGGGCTGGATAATTCCTCCATCCCTTAGCTTCTTCAGCTCCTCTTGCATTTTGAGAGATAACAGAGGATTAATTGGCCTCTACTTCTACCTGAAGGGTTTTGCACTAGGCTCCAAGGGAATCTCATGCTAGAACAGGTCTTCTTTGTATGCTTTGAGCTCAGAATAGGTCCAAGCCATGCAATCTTGGTATTTCTTTAACAATTGGATGATTGCTTTTCATCTTTCTTGAGACTCCGCTACCCAACCAAATCTTCCTTGGTTTCTCCTTCGTGCCAAGGTCATGCTCCTCAAAATCCCTCGAGGCTGCCATATGCCTATTAATAATGCAATCAACATTATCAAAATTCAATTCAAGAGAAACCAGCCCTCTAGGAATGGTGTTGGTCTTTAGATGGATGATGTCTTTGCCAAATAAGGTTTCCTTCTCCTCCGTCAGTATAAACCATTGGCTCCCAATCAATGTTTTGATCAGAAAACTCTCCATCATTTTGCAGGAACCTTCTGACCTAAACCTGATCATCAAAAACCTACTAATTTTTTATATTGTCGTGATGAGGGTCTTGTCACTACTTCCACCTCATATTCACAATAAGGGGATGTTGCAGAAACTGTCAAACCGAGACCCCAACACTGCAAGCTTGTCTACCAAGTCATTGAACCTCCTGTCATGATGCACAATGTTGAAGGATTCAAACATCTCAATGAAGTCCCAAACTGCATGCTTGTATTGTTTCGATCCACCATTCTTTTTGGCATAGAGTTTTCTGATTTTATTAACAACTAGCTCTTAGTCTCCTTTAACGATGATGTCCCTGACACCATACTTCCAAGAAATTCTTAAACCTAACAACAATGCCTCATACTCAACAATGTTGTTAGTACACTCAAAGTTAAGCTTAAAGGAAAAAACAACCTTTCCTGGCTTGGAGAAATTAGGACAACACCGACACCATTTCCAAATTTGGAGCAAGATCCATCAAACAATAAAGTCCAAGGAGAGCCTACTTGCTCAAGAAACTTAGACTCCTCAATCTTGTGCTCTTTTCCATCAACAAATCCCACAAAGTTGTCAGCATCAACATTTGTATATAATACTTCATAGGATGCATTGTTGGGATCCTCAATAAGGTGCAACATTTTCTTCTCCCCATATAACCTAACAAGGTTGCCCTCAACTGGGATGGTGGCATAAGACATGTCCATTTGGACACTTCTACCAACACTTGCAGCCCATTTTCTTGATAGTAGCATACCCTACTTGGTCAAGGCGATCAACTTTGACAACATCAAGTTTTAATTTTTTTCCGGGTAAGCCGCAAGCTGCACCACAAAACCCTTCACACATCCCACTACCGGAACCTCTCTCGGAGTCCATGGCAAGGCACTTCCCATATGGTGTTATCACTTTGATTTTGAGCTCATTCATGACCTCGAAAGGCATGACATTACATGATGCCTTTGAGTTAAACATGCACAGTGCAATAGTCTATCCTTGATGATCAAAGTGGTGAAGAATGGATCCACATTCAGCTGAGAGTCTACCAAAGATGTCCCCAAATAAACCTTAGGTGGTTCAGCTAGCTCTTCTAATGCTGATGGTGTCTCAGACTCTTCAATGACTAGAGGATTCTCCATAATGTTCACATTTCTTCCTAGGGTTGTCTTCTCTTCACTCAATCCCAAGTATTCAAATGCTCTCCTCTTGTGCTCAAGAATCCTAAGCAACTCAACAATTGGAACAAAGACTTTGATTTGACTCAAAACTCCTGCAATGTCATATGGGACATTCTTGGGCAAGGCAATATTGGAAGAAATGATAACACACTCATTAGGTGGTACATGACTCTTGATAGCCTGAGCATGAGGAGGGGTGTGATTTTTTCTTGGAACTGCAGGCTTTTGGTAGATGGATCTTTCCTAAGAGCCTCTTTAGGAATGTTATAAAGTAAAGGGATCTTTTGGCTTGGCCTGAGGCCCTGCCCTTTGATAGCCTTACTTCTTGTGTTATATTCCTTCTCTTGAGCCACAACAACATTCATTAATAATTTCCTATCCTCCTCAGATGGGATTCCTCCATCATACTTTTTTATCATTAAAGCCCTTAAATATTCAAAGTCATTATTGGGAAATTCAAAAGCTTGTACATTATCTACTTCTAAAGTATGAGAGGGAGGGAGAATATGTACTCTATGAATGCAGTCCCAAAAAGTGGCAGCAGTTTTGGCACTTATCACCTCAGTTGAGGTTGCCCTTTGTTGTGAGCTAGTGGAGCATCCCATCATGCAAACATCATCATCACTCTTATCATCATCTGCATTTTCTTCTTGCTGATCTTCTTCACAAGGAGCATGGGGCATGAAACATTTGTCACACCAATCAATGACTTCTATCTCTTCCACCACAACAACTCTAACAACCAAAGGATCAGTACCATTCTACTTTCTACCTTGAGGCTGCCTATTCCCAAATCCAATAGCTCCTTTTCCTCTGTCATCAATTCTTTGATGATTTGTAAATTTTTCTTGGCCTTGTTGCTTATGTTGTCCTTGTGAACTCTGCCCAACTCCTTTCTCAGCTCGGGCTAGCTTGTAGGAAATTTCTTTGACAACCCTTGCCAAAGTTTTCACAACTTCTTCCAAATCAGTAGCCTTGCTTGTTTGAGGTTTTTCTAGGTTAATCAGCTTCACACCATCCCTCTTTGGAGGTTTCCCAATTGCCTTGATATTATTCTCTATTTGTAGGGCCATAGTGAATGCTTGCCTCAAGTTGGTAGGGTTCTTGTCCCTCAAGTAGTAAGCAGCCTTTTTATCAAATGCATCAGTATATTTGATCAAACATGACTCATCACATGGCCTTATCCTAATAGGAAATCTCCTCAAGGTCTTATTGAACCTTGTATTGAAGTCATGTAATGACTCATTGGGATTCTTCTTGATGTTTTCAAATTCTGATAAGAAACCTAGGGCTAGTCCTATCACCATATTGCAATCTGAATGCATTGTTCATCTCAGCCCAAGAATCAACAAAATTATCTGGAAATGCTTTATACCAGTCCCTAGCATCCTCCTCTAGAGTGTGAACAAACAATTTGATGTATACATCTTCATGTTCAATCTCAAAGTCTTCCATCATATTGAGGAAGAGATTTAGATGTTGGTCACCAGTTATGGCATTGTTTCCCTGGAACTTAGGAAGTTTTTTCCTTACATCTTGAGGTACTGCATTTGGATAACCAACCATTCCCACAAAATTTATAGGTCCAAAGGTGTTTACAACAAATGGAGGTCTAGGTTGAGCCATATTGATTCGAGGAGGTGATCTTGAGGGGTGAAAAATTGATGAGGGGTAGAGGGTCCTTGGAACACATGAGTGTAGTTTTCAAAATGGAGACCCCAAAGGCCTTGCTTCTTGGAAATCCCTATCTACTTCAGAAAAGACAGGTGCAGAATGTGAAGAAAATATTTCAAAATCAAATGAAGGCCCTTCCCCAGCTGGAGAATTCAATTCCACAAAGAGGCTACCTGATTCAGAGTCACTTGAATGGAAGTCTTCAATGATGGGCCGATCACTTTCATCAATGGAGATCCCTTTTCTTGTCTGTTGTTCTCCCACAACTCTCCAGGATTTTCTTCCTTCTGATTTTGCTTTTCCTAGCTCTAGAAATAGTGTCCTAGTAGGATCCCTAGTGAAGAAATACCTTCTTCCTTCCAACTTTGCAAATGTTAGTAACAAATCTGACCTTGATAGAGTTTTAAGACACTGGTCCTTATCAAAATCAAATCAACAGGAGTTGCCACTAAGGATTTCCACCTTAGTTGTGCAAATGCACTAAATATGATCTCAAGTGTTAGGGTCTAAGTATGAACTTAACTCCCGACAACGGTGCCGCTTTATGTTGGTGTTGTTGACGGGTCAAATAGATATGGCTTCAAATATGTATGCACATGGATTAAATTAAACTAAGTTCTTGCAACGAAAATCGATCCCCAACAATGGAGCCATTAGTGTTGGTACCCAAATTTGTTCTCCTTTTCAAATCAAGCAAAGAACACGTTTCAACAGGGAGCTTCGAGGCGATAAATCATAAATGTATGTCATTTTGTAGCCGGGGGAAATCTAGTTGTCCTTTTTTACTTGGATTTGTGGAGAGATGGATAATACCTCAAAAGGATGTGATCTCGATCCTAACTATTTTAGGTTACGCTTTCAACCAAGGTAAGAGAACCTATTTTGTAACCTCTGTTATTTGAAAGGAGATTACAGTACCTTTCTTTTGCATAAATTTTATAGATAAGGCCTTAGGGAAAATATGATCAACACACCAGATCTGACTCTCACGAGTTGTCACTTCCAGATCATGGAGATATTTTCACAACAAGGCAAAGGTTACTAAAGACATTTGATACCCTGATTGTTTCTGCATGTTTTGGTAACAGAGATTATGCATTTGTGTACACACATGACAAATAGGGGTATTATGGGTAGGATTGGTTGTTGTTAAATGAATTTTGGTGGGAGGGGAGACAGATGGACTTGACTCACCAGATCCTTGAGAGCTTATGCAAAATGGAAAGATTCAATCAACAAAATGCCACAAAAAGTTAAATTGTTTCCTCAACTAGAATATGTGCTTCAATGGAGGCCCAGATCAACACTCTTTCACACAACTTGTGGGATTCTGTCACAAAGGCTCGAGTCAGAGGACCCAATAAAGCACCAAGATTTAAACCAAGTCATGCCTGAGGTACACCCAGAGGCTTACAGATAATCTCTATCAACAAAATGAAAGAAAAGTGATTTTAAACCATTTATCCCATTCCCAGATGAAGGCTCTTCTGAGAAATGAAATTGTAGATGCCACTAAACTATCACAAGGACTAAGACCTGTGTGATTGGACTATATTTTGGTACAATATTGCAATAGAAACAAGAAAAACTACCCGTATGCATTCAGAAATGAAATAAATACACTTTACTCAAGATTGACACAATAACTCAAAGTTTGATCAAATTTTTAGTAAGGGAAAGTTTCCTGAACAATCTCAAAGATTTTCAATGGTTGTGCACTTGTAACCACATCGACACAATCAAATTTTACACAAAGAGAGATATACAAAGCTTCTCGAGATGACTTCTCAAAATGGATGGGCTCATGTCGAAGCTTTTCTTGTTGGAGAAAATCAGTCTTGATTTTTCCAAAAACTCCCAACCATTTTCATGATGAATTTGTGCCCTTTATAGCATTTCCAACAAATCCCTTTCCTCCCAAAAGACAAAAACTTTAAATGCACCAAAGGTTTCGCCATGATTCTTTTCGTGATTCATAAAATATGATCTGTAAAAGTCTCTCGAGTGCTCGAGGGAAAATCTCTTCGATTTTCCTCTACATTTAACTCCATTTTCGAAGAAAACATGCCTTCATCCATTCGCAAACCACTTCCACTCCATATCAATCAAATCGGCCCTTGTGTGATCGGGAGAAAAAATGGAAAACCGAGATCGGCCCAAGAGTTAAACCATTTTAATGGTGAAAGACGTCTCCAGATCTCTCCCACCAAACTCTAGATATCAAAATTAACTCACTCCTCTATTTGGCATGTAGAAAATAGAAAGAAATCATGAAGACTCACACTCCCAGGAGTTTTACAGAAAAAATGGGGAAAATCATATTCGATGCTCAACAACCGTTGATCTTTGATTTTGAATGTGGTCATCCACATGGAAGAAGAAAAAGCGTGCTCGGGGCTTCCTTTGACCTTTTTGACCCTTTTGAAAAAATGGAAAAAATTCCCATTTTTCCCGCACCTCCACTTCGAAAATGGGCCCGACATGTGTCCCGAGGTGGGCCAAAAAGGAAAGGTGGAGAAATTCTACCATTTGACTCTATTTTGGAAAAGGAAAATTTTCCAAGTTTTCCCCATAGCTCTGCCCTTGAGAAATACTTCTGACACGTGTCCCAATGTGGGTCCTAGTGGAACTATGCTTCCCCTTTTACTTTTAACTCTTTTTTCTCAAAAGGAAAATTTTCCTCCGTGAGTCCGTACTCCGCCATTAACCGGGCAAAACATTGACTATTTCTCATCGGGCGCACGGCCATTTTTGCTATTTTAACCTTTATGAAGCAAAGAGGTGAAAATTTTTAATTGCCTCCGATGGTCTGCCTCCCCGCCTATGAATTTTCAAATTGCGACATGTCACAATGGTGCACATTGAGGTGGCCCAAAAATTGATACCTTGAATGTGTGCGGGCTCGCCACGTGTCTTGCTCTGGAAAAAATTGTTTGAAGGCTTGAAGCTCTATGGAGGGCACCACGTGTCAAGCTCCGAGGCAGTCTCCTTTTGGCCATTGAAAATTCTAAGTAAAATGCAAAGTGAGTGAAATTCCCCACATGTCCTCATGGTGCTTCTTCAAAATGGTGCCCAAGTTAAAGACCTTGAACGAGTGTGGGCTCGCCACATGTCCCTATTCTGCCAAACTGTTTCCATTTGCATAAAATTTGTCTAAGTTCGGGCCAAGTAATGGAAGCCTCCATGTGTCCTCTCAGTGCTACTCCAAGGCAAAGCCCAAAAGTAGATCTTCAAATGAGCACCATTCCTCCATGTGTCCTGGACTTCCCAAAAACTTTTGAAAATTTTCTAAGTATGGGAAACCCAGTGGAACCCTCCACGTGTCCTCCCGGCGCTACTTCAAATCCAAACCAAAAATTTGATTCTCAAATGAGCGCTCATTCCTCCACGTGGACACATTTTAAAAATGAGGCTTTTCATGGAATTTCCGAAGTATTAAGTTGATCCGCATCCAACCAAGAGGTGCCACGCTTCCTGTCCGATGAAATGCGATGCAAATTTGACCAAGAAACACCCGTCCAAATCAGTAAAACACATGAAACGTCCATTTGAGCCAAAAAATGAGGTTTTCTTCAAGGATAGAGAATTTAGACTGCACAAGGCTTAAACATGATCCTTAGGGACACATCAACTCATTTCTCCTCGAGTACCTAGGGAAAAAATGACAAGAACAACAAATTCCGACTGTGGAGAATGGAGAAAATGGGAAAACGTGAGTTCTGAAGCAACAGAGCATGGGAGAATCAAAATACAAAGATTTTTAGAGGAGCAAAGGAACCATCAGATAAATATAGACACACACATGATCCTTGACCCAGTACGGACTAAAAATGTCAATAAGACCACCTAAGCACCATACGGGAAGAAGAAAATGACAGAGGTCGTGAATCAATAAATCCTCAAGGGCACAAATGGGGTGAGACAATTTTGAGCACCAACAGCTTGACACGTGGCTTTACTTGAGCGGGGATGAAGTCGCAACTCACCTTTACAATTTTAACTCTTTTCAAAGAAAATCTCAAAACTCAAAGTTCTCCACCGACTCCCCTCCGCTTTGACTTTTCAAAGCATCAAAACACAAAAAGGGCATGAGCGGTGAGGTCACTTCATAACTTTATGCCCTTTTGGAAATAAAATAAAAATTTCCAAATCACTCCTGACGGTCCGCCTTCACTCTTTTAATTTCGATGTGGGCTCAACATTTTTCTTTATCCCTTGGCATGAGTGGGGCCACGGGTCACTTTATAACTTTACGCCCTTTTGGAAACAAAGGTAAAATTCCTAAAGTGTCCTGACAACCCACCTCTCCACTTTTGACTTTTCAAAGCATCAAAACACAAAAAGGGCCCACCTTTCCACCACCACTTGAAACATGGCCACGTGTCCTTTGCATGGCATGCTCTATATTTTATGTTTTGACTAAGTCCCTCTATTTGGTAAGGGCTCTATGTCCGACTCGGATACGTGGAGGCTTACCGCTCATTTGGAGACTCTTTTTGGACTTGACCTTCGGAGGTGTGCCGATTGGACACATGGAGAGTTGGCGCACATTTGGGACTTGCTTTTGGATTCACCCCTTGAAAGAGCACCGAAGGGACATGTGGAGCTTTCTTCTAGTTATCCATTCCTTAGCCGATTCAACGGTCGATTCTTCCCTTTTGACTTCTGTGGGACCCTAGACACATGGAGAGTTGGCATTTGTTTGGGGAACTACCTTTGATTTCGAATCTTCAAGGTGCACTCGATAAGACATGTGGCATTGTTCACACTGGTCTAAGACTTTTCAACGACCGATTTAACTTTTTGAGGCTCTGACCACGTGGAGGGCTAGCACTCATTTGGGGTCTATCCCTTGGGTCTCACTTCTGAAGTTACACCAATGAGGCACGTGGAGGCTTTCGTCGACCCTCTTATACTTAGTCGATTAAATAGCCACTCTATCCCTTTTCTGGACCTTGGACACGTGGAGGGTTGGCGCAAGTTTGGGGTCTATTCCTTGGGTCACGCCTTTTGAATTTGTGCCGATGAGACACGTGGAGGATTTTATCGACTCCTACCTTCATTGTTTGATTTGGAATGTGGGCTCACATGACTGAATTACCCTTCTAATTTTCTTCTGCTGTATGGGTCATGTTTTATTAATTTTTCCGAGGGGAAAAATTGGGATAATATGCACCATCTCAAAAGTTTCAAACTTGACTTGAAAAAATGAGGGGAATTTTGAGGGTAAGAATAACTAGCTCTTTCTAGGGATGACTTGACTTAGACAGAGGAACAAGGCAAGATCACGAACCATAGAAAACTCTAGGAAAGCATACGAGTGCCTTATCCATTGGGTAAATAGAGTTAAAGGAAAAATCAATACAAAAGACAACACACAGGGAAAGGGAAACAAACCAAAAAAGAAAGACAAAAACAAAACACAACACACAATGAGGAACATGAAAGGAAACAAGCCAAAACAAGGAAAGTATATACAAAGAAAGGAGAGGATATTTATATGGAAAAGAAGGAGGACTGCACGAAACCTACACAATTCCAGAGATAGACTGAGAAAAATAAGTACCGTTGTGGAATAATATAGTGAAAGTGTGAGACACCCGCGAATTGAATATGAGTAGTTAGCGTACCAAAATGTCATGGGAATGCTATGTAGCTTGAAAATAAAAATTGAGGAAAGAAGACCATCCAGATAGTGATACTCCATACTAAAAATATTCAGTTCCTGTGAAGAACTGAATGTCTTCCTAAGGCTCCTCTTTTGTGGAGGAATAGTTCCATACCAAAAATTTCACGACCCTCAACTGAATCCATACTAATTTATGCACATCACCAAACTTTGACAACTGGATCCATGAGAAAATCCAATCATAATAGTGTCAACTCCCCTGTTTTGGCATAATGACACTAGTATATGAATGGTGACTACAATTATCATCATGGCACATCTCATGAGGAACACACACTTCCATTGAATCTTCCTCAGTAACCATCATCTTCAATAGGAATTTGGAAAAAGGTACTGGATGATTTACCATTAAGTGTAATTTTTACCATGTCTCTGAAAAATATACCTGCCGCTTTGGCAGAATCAACACTTGATTCTAGAAGATCATGACTCTTAGGTACAAGCTGCATTGCTGATTTGTCTTCATGATTAACAAGAAACTGAAATGCTGTTAGACTAAGTAAAGATTGATCAACAACATCATCCTCTTCCTTTTGTTTTCATTCTGAAGGGTGAGCTGAGACAAGGCTGTTATAGTTGTGAAGAAAAGATTCCAGGCATGGCTCTCCATTTTCTATTTGTTTTGAAGGACTACAAAAAGGCTCATGTGTGCTCATCTTATCCATAAATATAACAAGGGAACTAGTGATCTCGTTGATTTCTTCTTCTTCGGTACATACGCATTGTTCATCTTTGAGAGAACTTAAAACAACAAGGGGATGGTCTACAATGATCTTCATCTCAGTGCATTGAAATTCTTCAGTCATAGGAGAGAGAGGAATCTTGTCCATTTTGTTATGATGAACATCCACTTCCACCAGCGTAGGATCACTTTTTTTTTTTAAAACCAGTAACAATCAACCTCGTACATGACATGTGTTCTATAGACTCTATTTCATGTTGAAATAAATCCTCAAGTTGTTTGTATTCTTCATTATTTGAAGGAATATTAAATTGACATGCATCGAGGTGGGCGGTAAGAAGACATTCATTGGTGGAATTGAGATAATGTTGAGGAATGAATACCTGATCATGAGCAACTTATAGAATTTGAATGTTATCCTCTTTGTTACAAGGTGTCTCAAATTCATTGACTGAGTGTTCTTCAACTTGTTTGAAAAGTTTCTGCAATGTTTGTGAAAACAATCTTGGATTTACACCTCTGTAGAAGTTCTGCAGAAACCGAGCCTGTTCTAGACTGATTGGAGCTTGAAAAATATTAATAGGGAGATCTCCATCATCATCCCCATCACTGTCACTATCACTCATTGGTGATGTGGGCCAACAAGTGTTCTTCATTTTACCTTCATTCTTGGGAAGGTTCCTAGATCAAGAGAACGAACATGACATAAGTGTCCCGACAACCCGCCTCTCTCTGCCTTTGAATTTTCCAAGCATCAAACACAAAAAGGGCCCACCTTTCCACCACCACTAAACATGGACACGTGTCCCTTTGTGGGTTTGCTCTGTATTTTTGTGTTTAGACTAAGTCCCTCTTTTTGGTGAAGGATTTATGTCCACTGGAAATGTGGAGGCTTCACGATCATTTGGAGACTCTGTTTATACTCGACTTTGAAGGTGCCTCGATTGGACACATGAAGAGATAGCGCACATTTGGGACTCTGCTTTTGGATTTGCCCTCAAAGAGTGCTTTGAAGGGACACATGGGGCTTTGTTGGTTCTCCTTTCCTTATCCGATTCAACGGTTTATTTTTAGACCTTTTTGACTTCTGTGGGACCCTAGACACGTGGAGAGTTGGCACTTGTTTGGGGAACCACCTTTGGCTTCGACCCTTGAAGGTGCGCCGATGAGACACGTGGCGCTATCCACTGGCCTTAGAATTTTCAACGGCCAATTTAAATTTTTTTGAGGCTTTGACCATGTGGAGGGCTAGCACTCATTTAGGGTCTATCCCTTGGGTCTCACTTCTAAAGTTGTGCCACTGAGGCACGTGGAGGCTTCCGCCACATGACCCTATTACACTTAGTTAATTAAATGGTCGAAAATATCTATCCCGCTTCTAGACCTTGGACACGTGGAGGGCTGGTGTAAGTTTGGGGTCTATTCCTTAGGCTAAACCTTTTGAATTTTTGCTGATGAGGCACGTGGAGTATTCCACCGACCCTACCCCTTCATTGTTGGATTTGGAATGTGGGCTCGCATGACTAAACCGCCCCTTCCGATTTTCTTCTTATGTGGGGTCGTGTTTGATCAATTTTGCTGGGTGAAAAATTGGGATAATAGACACCAACTCAAAATTTTTGAAACTTGACTTGAAAAATGAGGGGAATTTTGAGGGTGACAACAGCTCTCCATTTTTATTGCTTGGGATAATAATCCCTCCACATGGACTCATTATTATTTTATATAAAAAATTACAAAACCTTTTTCACGTGGGTAAACATAAACCCAATTTTTAATGCAACATGTCTAAATAATAAATTCACCTAATCACATGCAGATTTTCCACGTGTCAAGATAGCATTTTTCCACTTGGCTCGTCCCTCCGCTTATTGACTCGCGTTGTCCACCAATAAACCGAACTTTGACTAGTCATAACTTTCACATACAGACTCGGATTTGGTCCATTCAAAATGCATCGGAAGGTCTTCAAAAATCTACAAAAAGGTAATGAATCTACATGATTTCAAAATTATCCATTTTTGTTGACCAAATTTTGACCCGCGATATCTTGTGCCCATGGTGTTCATTTTGACCCGTTTGAAATGCGTTGAAATATATTCAAGGAATCTAATGTACTAAATAGGTTCAACAAGATATTGTGAAATTAAGATAGCCAATATGACCTCCAAATCACTAACAACACCTATGCTCTATGTTTGAGTGCTTATGCTATATAGTTCAATGTTTTTTCCTTAAATAAATGCTTTTGTCCCATGCTTAAACCTATATGATTATAGGCTTGTCAATTGGAACTTTTATGAAACCCATGATGCATATGTGACATATATCGGTGATTTTATATCAATGCTTTTGCATAGTCACATTTTTACTTCTAATTATTATGCATGCAAGTTTTTCTGTGTATGCTCGATTTTCAAAGTGCTTATGTGTATACTTTAAAGTTTATGTTTTTACTAGTGTTGAATTTTCTGCTTCAACACTTCATTATCTTTCAAAGGCCTATGATTTTTGTTTAAGCACCTCTGTCAGTATGTTATAGAACTTTGATTTTCATGTCCGATTAATCATACTTTAGCGCTTTTGTGACTCCAGTATTACCACTTTTCCCCTATTCTAGCACTTTTGACTCGATTATCTCGCTGATTTAGCAATAGGGCAGTGCTTACAAAAGAAAGAGCTGCAATACTTATAGGTATTATACAAATGAATATAAACAAAATATAAGTTGTAACAATACAAAAATCAGTACATCAGCTTCCACTATTACATCCGGAAGTAATAATTGAATAAAAACAAATATACTGTATTTAAAACAATATAACAACATCTATTAAAGACAAATATGGTTTATGAACCATATAACAATACATAAAAAAATATGGTTTATTTAATAACCATTATTATTTAATTAATAAAATTAATTAAATAATTATACTATGCATAATTAATTAGGATAATAATATTTTATCCTAACATTCCCCCCCTTAATTGTGCATTGTCTAAAGAGATGAGGAGAGGAACTCTCTGAACAACTCAAACTTGTCACGTGTAAGTGACTTTGTGAAAATATCTCTTGTTGTTGTTCAACAGTTGGACAAAATTGAAGCTGAATGTTGTGCTTCAACACATGTTTGCATATGAAATGAACTTGAACCTCAATGTGCTTTGTTCTCTCGTGAAAAACTGGATTGCAAACAAGTTTGAGTACACCTTCATTGTCAACATACATGGTGGTCGGTTTGTCCTGTGGTATTCCAAGTCCTTCCAGTATGCGACGTAGCCAAATCACTTCACAGAAAACTTCTCCTACAGAACGATACTCAGCTTCTATGGAAGAGTGAGAAACAAAGTGTTGTTTCTTACTTCCCCATGATATTGGTCTAGATCCCATAAAGAATACAAATCTAGAAGTGGATTTTCTATCATCAATGTTACCTACATGATCTGAATCCGAATATCCAATCAAGAAGAAGTTTTCGTTCTTCTTGTATTCTAGACCAAGATCCACTGATCCTTTGAGATATCTCAAAATGTGCTTTCTTTGCTTTCCAATGAAAATTTTGGGTTCCTACATGAACGTGGATAGATAGCTCACTGCAAAGCTGATATCCGGTCTAGTGTAGGTCGGTAAATGAGACTCCCGATCGATGCCAATAGAGAGTGGCACTTACCTCGGAGATGGATCTCGAATGAGATAACTGCAATATGTTCTCCATGGGTGTAGCAATTGGAGTGCAATCCATCATCCTAAACTTCTCAAGCGTAGTCTTGGTATATTTCATTTGAGAAACAAAAATATGATTCTCTTTCTGCCACACTTCCAATCCAAGACAATAGTGCATCACCCAAGATCGGTCATGTCAAACAATCGATTAAGATCTTTCTTCATTGATCGATCATCCTCACTTAACTCCAAAGTGATTACTAGATCATCGACATAGACAACAACAATCACCATCTCCCCCTTTCTTTTTGAGGTAGTTATTGGGAACGTATGGATTTCTAACAAATCCATGTTGTACGAGATGCTCATCAATCTTGATGAACCATGCCCAAGGTGCTGTTTGAGGTGATACGAGATTTCTTGAGTCTCAGTATACCTTTGCTTCTTGACCGTGTACAACATATCCTCGAGGTTGAAGCATGTAGACTTCTTCTTGTAAATCTCAATTTAGGAAGGCACTTTTACGTCCATTTGGTGAACTTTCCATCAAACTCGAAAGCAGCTAGAGCAACGATCATCCTAATCATTTTGATCTTAGCCGTGGGAGCAAATGTCTCCTCATAGTCAATGCCTTCTTTTTGTGCGTACCCCTTTTGCTACAAGTCTTGATTTGTACTTTTCCACTGTTCCATCTGCTTTGTACTTAGTTTTGAATATCCATCTCGCATCCAATGGGCTTCTTCCTAGTGGAAGATCGACAAGTGCCAAGTGTTATTATTCATCACTGATTGATATTCGAATCGATGGCATCTTTCCAAGCTTTTGATCCGTAGGGCTTCTGGACATAGAGGGCTCATCTGATTCAATAACTCTACTCATCAAAGCAAAGTTAACTTCTTCTCTTGCTTTACTACGAGTCCGTGGTCTAGGGGTGGATGTATCTGGTGGAGCATCCAATCTTGCATCTCGTAATGTACTTGTACACCATTTAGGCATACTCTGAACTGTTCCCATGGGTCATGGTTCTATCTGATCAACACCATCATCCCCATCATCACTTTCATCTTCTGAGGGAACATCAGCTTCAATTTTTACAATAGGTGAAAAATCTACATCTTGTGAGTTTGGAGGAGGAGTCTCTGCTTCCTTTTTCTTGAAAAACTCAACATCTCCGGCTTGGTGTAGACTTTTCTAGTCTTATGATCCATCAATCTATACCCAAGAGTCTCTTCACTGTACCCAATGAAGATGAGTTTTTGTGACTTCATGTCCAATTTATTTCTATTCTGTTTGGGTATGTGCATGTTTGCTTTGCACCCAAATACTCTGAGGTGTGTAATGGATGGTTTCCTTTTTTACCATGCTTCTTGTGGTGTAATTCCATCAAGAGCAGTTGTGGGCACTCTGTTCAACAAATACACTGTTTTTTTTGCTACTTCTACCCAAATGTCTTTGCAAGTCTAGAATCATCGATCATGCATCGCACCATTTCCATGATAGTACGATTTCTTCTCTCAACAACACCATTTTGCTGCGGTGTGTGTGGAGGAGGCATTTGTCGACAAATCCCGTGAGTTTGTAGGTAGTCTCTGAACTCATCACTGGTGAATTCCCCCTCAATCTGAGCGGAGAGTTCTGATGTGACAACTAGTTTCTTTCTCAACTGCTACTTTGAACTTTTTGAAGGTTTCAAATGCTTCACTTTTCTTGCGAAGACAAAAAATCCACATTTTCCTCGAATAGTCATCAACACAAAGCATGAAGTACTGGAACCCAGAATGACTTGGCTGCATCGGACCGTAAAGATTAGTATGAACCAGTCAAGTTTACCATGAGCTCGAAATGTACTCTTTTGGAATGAAGCTCTGTGTTGTTTTCCTACTAGGCAGTGAGGACACTTGTCTGTATCCTTCTGAAGAGAAGGTAGCCCATGTACCATATTACACCGGCAAAGTGTTTCGAGATATTTGAAACTAACATGACCAAATATCCGATGCCACAACTATGCTGAGGTGGAATTTTTAGCCACAAGTGCTTGATCATCTCTAGTGAATGAAATCAAGTTGAAACATGCGTCCCACATTGGAGGCTTTTGCAATTATTTTCGAGCCTCTTGATTTATCTCGAATCAAACATGTTTTCTTGCCGGATTGACTATCAAAGTCAATTTTTAGGTTGTGATCAAGGATTTGACTAACTGAAAGGAGATTCTTTGTCAACCCAGGGACATATAGGACATCTGATAGTCTGCATTTGCGTGAACCAAGGGGTAGAGAAATGTTTCCAATCCCCTGAACTGTATATGAAGAATCATCTCCCAAAAAAACATGATTTTTCGATGGCATGTCCCTTATTGAAATAAACCAGTCTGTGGTTGGTCATGTGTCGAGTGGCTCCCGAATCAACATACTAGACATCACTAGATGACGTGGATGGTTCACTTGATCGAGCAGTGAACAAGAAGTCTTCATTGTCTAACTGTTCTTGTTGCTCAACAATATTACCTTGCTAGTGGGGTATTCTTTTCCAGTTCCCCTTTTTTTGCCCGTGATAGTTGTTAGAATGTCCCTTGTAAGATTGTTGTTGTTGTGGTCTAGAGTTGCTTGATGAACCTTTCTTATAAGTGTTATACCAACAATCTTTTAAGTCATGTCCTCTTTTGCAAATTGGACATTGCTTCTTTTGTTGATTGTCCCCGTGATACTGATTCTGATGTTGGGACTTCTGATAGGAATTAGGTTTTCCTTTACCTTTTCCTTTCCATTTTTGATGTGAAGAAAGTGCTTGCTCCTCTTCATCATCCTTATTATACATTGCTTCCTCTTGTTGCAGTAGGTTTACCAGTTTTCAAAACCAAACTGTCGTATCTGACACATTTAGTGTTGTGACAAAAATGTGGTAAGAAGAGGGGAGTGCTCTTAGAACAATGGGAATGAGAGCATCATCTGTGACTGATTCCCCTAGGGCTAAAAGTGAAGCCCTCAATTCTGTAACTCTTCTTAAGAAAGCTTCAATTTTCTCATTCTGCTTGAACTTTAGTGTATGTAACTGACTCTGTAAATTCAGTATGACATTCTTATTCTTGGCCTCGTATACTGTGCTCAATTTATCCCACGCTTATTTTGTTTTTTTGGCATCTCGAATGTGGGGTTGCACATCATCGGACACTCCAAACAAGATGATGAGTTTGGCCTTCTGATCTACTTTATCAAACTATCGTTGTTGTGTTGTATCAGTAGTTGATCTGGTCAGAGTACCATTCACAATAGACCATATCTCTTCAAACTCAAGTTGTGTCTTTATTTTTGTCTTCCATGTAGCATAGTTGCTTCCTCTGAGCAATTGTGAATCTGGAAGAAAATTTTTGGGGGCATTGGTGCCCATTTTGCAGAGATCACTGACAAGGTTTGGCTCTTATCACTCTAGGTATTAGGTCTCCCAATCTATATACCATCAGCCAATATATCAAACCTTTCTATATACGTGCCCTTCCGATATACCCATCGGTACGTGGAAGAAGCTCGCCCTTTCTATATACCCGGCGGTATGTGAAAGAGGCATTAACGTACGTGAATGAATTCCATACGTGGTACTAAGACAAGATCGATGGGGTCTCAGTGCAATTATTAACACCGACTCAAAGAAATATCCTCATACGTGCACGTAACTTTGCTATATACTTGGATAATTTCAGTTCAGATTTATGTTGTGCAATCATTCACAGATGGATGGGATGGTTCATAGTGTGTGCACCGTGACGTTATTACTCCTCGTCGATTTATAGGACGATGCCCGACATTTACGTTGTTGCAGCTATATTAGGCATTAAGTGTAGTAGTAGTCATGACGTCTTTACCCGTAAGCGCTTCCCAGAGGCACCATTTATACCGAACGCTGTGAATGAGATCTAGGATCTCGTGAGTGTTACGAACCAATTTTTTTATTACAATTCTATTATTTTCGGCGATTAAAAATTTTGCAATTGACTATGGCAACCTGCAAATTAGTACAATATTTTGAAGTATACAAATTACATTCAACAATTTGGAAAAATTGAATGGCAGGCAAAAAAATTTGTTTTGTGGGCCTTGGTGGCCTCCGGAGCCCAATACGACCCAAAATGCAAAAAATTGCAAAAAACCAGCTGAAAATGCAATTTTTAGATGGGTCTTCTTTTGCAAAAAATGTTTGAAATGAAAAAACGAGTCGAATGGGAGAAAATTTTTTTACCCTAAATTAGGGATTTCTCCACTAAATTTAGTTAGTTATAACTAAATTCAAATTTTTCCACTAAATTTAGTGGTTCCGCCAAAAAATCACTAAATTTCAAAAATGTGTTTTTGTGTTGTTGGTGGGATTCAAACCCCACACCTCATCCCTCCAAGTCATTTCCTCTATCCAACATGGCTCATATGAGCGCTTGAAATAGAAAATGAAGTATTTGATATTTAAAGTATAAAAATTCGAACTAACCTCTTAAGGAAGATGTAACCCGGCAGGAGATCCACGTGTCGCCATTTGTTAGGAGGAAGATTTAGGGTTTTCTCCATGCTAAAAGAATGGATCTAAAGCTTTCTATATTCTTTAGTCTTTGCGCCTCTTCTCATTTTTTTATTATTCACCGGACTTTACAGGGTAAAGCCACGTTTTTTTTTTTGAATGCTTTGTATTTGTCGACACCTATGTGTTTGCTTGTTTGTAGGTACATCTCGTGGCATATGGAGGGCAGCTCGGCTTCGCTTTGTGTGGAGGGCGTGTACAGGGGCTTATGCAGTTTTCTATGCATGGAAAACAGCTTCTCCACCATGTTTTGCTTAGCTTTTGCTTTCTATTCGCAAACGCCTTGATTGACCGTTTTAGATTGAAGATTATATTCTCCACCATTTTTTTTGTTTGCATTTTCTATTTTTACAATGTCGTAGAGATGCCGTAGGCTCACCGAAACCGCACAAGGAAAATGTTGGAGGATGCTACTTTTTTTTTGAATGCCAATGGATATTAGACACGATCCACCGCAGGTTTTTTTCAGGTGTCGATTTTTCTTTTTCGAACAAAGAAACAAATCAAATGCTTATACCGTTTGGTTGTGTATCTTTGAAGCAACATGGAGCTTGAGGAGGTAGGGTCGTTGATTGTTGGTGCAGATCAAATGGAGATCTCAGGTGGCTTGATAAAATCCACATGAGACAAAGACAGCCCACAGGCTCAACTCGTGACTAATTTGCTGGTTTGCAGATTTGCAAATACTTGCTGCAGTTGTGTGGAGGCAGAGTTACTAACCCTTTTCAAAATGACTCAACAGAGCAACCAACATACAATAACCCCAATGCAAAGCAATACATTAGGTCTTGCTTGATACAGAGCTTGTCCAGGTGTTTGGTCTTCAACCTTCCAATGCAAAGACTCGCAACAAATTTTTCTCGTGTAGGGTGCACCAAAGGCAAAAAATAATTTACGTTCCAAACACCTGGAATGAACTGGGGGATGTGGGGAGGCAGGGATGAGGCTAGGAGGTTGCAGGAGGCTGCACAGGCTCTCTATTGCTGCATACTCTTCTCCAATCTTCTCTATCTCTTCTGCACTCTCTTTCCACTCCTTCACAGGTCCAGATTCTTGCTCTGGTACCAAATGTTGATTCAAGAATAGTGGGCGAAGCCTTTGATTATTTTGTATTAATCTCAATCAACCATTTACACAGGAAAGAGCTGCAATACTTATAGGTATTGTACAGCTAAATACAAACAAAATATAAGTTTTAACAATAATACAACAATCGATACATCGACTTCCAATATTACATCCGGAAGCAATAATTGAATAAAAAGAAATATATCTTGTTTAAAACAATATAACAAAGATCTATGAAAGAAAAATATGGTTTAGAAACCATATAACAATACATAACAAAATATGGTTTATATTATAACCATTATTATTTAATTAATAAAATTAATTAAATAATTATACTATGCATAATTAATTAGGATAATAATATTTTATCCTAACATTATCAATGCTTTTGCTTGATCATAATTTTTGTTTAGGGCTAACAATGTAACCTTGTTTCCAAGTGTTTTTGGTGACTATCTCGTGAAGTTAAATTAGCATTTTGTTTTTACAAAATTATCGCAGAAATAAGGGGATACTTTTCCTATTTTCATATTTGTCTTATTTTTATCTAACCTTTTGTGGTTGCAGGGTTTTTTTTAATTGAAAGCTACTAATATTTTTGTCTTGCAGCCCAATCAGTCGAAGATATTGGGTTTATAAATAAAACTACTAACCTTTGTGTTGTAGGTCACCTATTTGAAGACCCAAAATATTTGATATTTTGTATATATCATCTTATATTTTGTTTTCATTTTCTTGTATATACCCCCTTGTGTGCTTGTTATACCCGAAGGTGAAACTGTGTATGTTCTCCTCTCATATCCTAGGATGATCTTGAGGATCAAAAGTGGATAACCTTCCCCCTTTTTCATTTATAGGGGTAACGTGACATGGAAGTGACATCCACACACTTACCATAGTACTAGGAGTCTCGTGACCGTGGGCTTCACCTCCATGTACGTATATGCACCCCATGTTCCGTTGAGGTTTATAAATCTTTGGAGAACTATCGTAATTGGCTTAGTGCTTGTTTGTTTAAAGATAAACTTGAAGTGATGGTATTTCATGTCCCAATACCTAATCCTTAGATAACATCCTTGCAATATAGAATCAAGCCCCACATACCACGAGGTATATCGGGGATGCCTTTAGCAAGCTTGTACATCCTATTCTAGGCAACCATTTGGCCGCATATCAAACTATAGTTCAAGGATGCCGCATTCCCCAAGACTAATCACTAGTTGACCTAACATTGACACATAGGTGGAGAGCCAATTATGGCACCATCATCGGTGTGTGGTATTAAAATTGGTCTATAGTTTGTTTGCAATCCTACTTGACTAGTTAGGTTGTTCTTGTATGATTGTGATTGCTTGAGTGTTTTTCGATACCAGTAAACAACCCCACACTAGTCCCCTTTCATCATACGATCCTATACACTCATCCTTCATCCCTTTGACCATACCATTTAACTTGGATTTGACAATTATCCACATCGATTTGACCATCACACTTCGACTATCCCCATACATCTTTTACCATACTCTTGTCATATATCATTCACTTAACATCACTCATCTCCTCCAAGCCTTCCTTTTGATATAAACAAAATAAAGCAAAAATAAAAATTTCCACATAATCAATAAAATTTATAAACACAAAATACATTCACATATATCCCCCATTCCACGAACACATCCAAAATTCACTTACACATCCCTTACTTGCTACATTATATATAACACCATACCACATTGTATATAAACCACCTTTACATCTACATCACACTTCACCTATCACTCATACATCCTCTCTTACTCCCTTCAAAATTCTTACAAATTATCGTTACCCGCACTTAATCAAAAATTCCCACTTTATATATGTAATTTATTCCACAACATCTCATACACCTAAACATCTATTCATCTCATTGTCACAAAGCTTCCACCTAAAATTTTAACGTTTCCTTTTGACGTCACTACACTTACATAGGTCCAAATGATCCTAAAACATATCACATCACACATCCCTTCCTAATCACAACATTTACTACACTTAAACATCCTCACATTCTCACACAATCCTACACATACGCTTTCACACTCAAACACCTTATCTAAGATTCCCTATTGGCATGATCAATTGAGTCTCACTAGTTGACACCTTGAATATGGACACAAAATCCTTATCTCCTATCCAATCATCCTAATCCCTCACACATCAAGGCATATCCTAAACCCTCTATCATTGAGGCACATCCTTATTCAATCCTCTCATCCTAAAACAAGGTTTGGTTGTTGGGATTATACATCGGTCAATAAGAAATCTTATCCTCTCTTCATATACTAATCACACATCCTTCACCAACTTAATATAGATCCATCCCATCCTCACATCTCAAAGCACTAGGATCTAATGGAACCTAAGACAAGATTTACCTAACCTCAAATAGGAAATGATGAAGAAACAAGCCACAAACTAAATATAGAAACTGAAAATGGCTTATTGAATAATTTTTGATGCCAATGCAGGAGAAAAGCGTGACCGAGAGGAGATGAAGAAAAAATGGTTGATACCAGTAGCGATGATGAATCAAGCACCTATTTCACAAAAGGAAGATGAAGTGAAATGCTTAATATTTTCATAGAAAAAAACAAATATGCTCTCCTCCAATTATATCACATGGGAGCAAAACTTCCTTCTGACTATACCCATGACCAACTTCATAATCTCCTCTCCAATGAGAATGGATGTATTGGGAAATGATCCACATCCCCACTTCAACGTAATTTTAAAAACCTAAATCACAACAATCATCACGCTATACATGGATGGGAAAACAGAGAGAATACCCATAATTCTCATGTATCTAAAGGAGGTTTTACCGTAAAAATACAACAAATGAGCAACCATTTCCCAACTAGCCTCCCGAATTGATCCACAAGATCCAATCGTGACCATGGTATTAGTGATTTTAAATCTTCCCAATGTCCCAATTTCAACCTACTACCCACCATCCCACAAGAATCCACCTTGGATAAGGAAGTAAAGTCTATGAAGGAAACTCTTCAATGATTGCAACTTGGAAGAAAAGGAAATCAATCTAAGTTTGGGGAACTATGTCCTTATCCATTTAACCGCGATATATTACGCCTCTATTTTCCCCATACTTTGAACCACCCAAATTTGAAAAATACAAGGGAAATGGCGATCCTCATGAACACGTCAAGGAGTTCTATATGCTATGTCAGGAAGTAGCCTATGATGAATCCTATTTATTTAGAATATTCTCACGAAGCCTAGGTGGTCCCACTCTTGAATGGTTCCTTCACTTTCCCAAGGGCTTTGTCACCACCTTCACTAAATTATCAAAGAAATTTGTCAAACACTTCTCGTATAATGTGGAGCATGATGTCACAATGATTAACCTATGCAATACCAAACATTTTAATGGTGAAATATTTTCATCCTTCTTGTAGTGATGGAGACTTTTACTAGCTGAATTTCATGGCCCATCCATGTGTAGTCACAAAATCATGCACATTAGACATTATTTAGCTCGGTTTTCATACTACTATTTAGAAGGTAATAATAAATTCCCACCTTTTGGCCATCTTGTTTTAATTTTTATTTCTTCATTCCCACACATTTTTAGATACATGCAAATTTGTTTGACACTTTCTCGTCATTTTAGCCTAAATCGGGGTGCCTAAGCCTCGTCTTGGCGCCGATCCTTGTTTTACTTTCCCACGTATTTTTGGGTTCTTTTGAGCCGTTTTTCATCCTTATATTTTTTTCTAGTGGGCCATGTTGGGGTTAATTATGAAATTATATTAAGAGAACCCTATAAATATGAAGTTACGAGACCATAATGAGGTTCCTAGCATCTCATACTACTATCACTCCATATAGATTTGCATCCATTGCATTACTTGCATCCACATAGCTACATGCATCAAGGCTAGGAGATCTGCATCAAAATAAACAACATAGGGGGAGGGATTCTATTCTATTAAATGCACACATTCTATTACATTTTCTACATTTATTTATTTCTCACTACTTCAAAAAGTTTGAATATCACAAGAGAGCCTAGGGCATGACATGAAAACACACACACACACACACACACACACACACACACACACACACCAGAACTACATTTGGGTAAGTTGATTGTTGTGGTATCTAAGGTCGATCCACCCATTGATTCTACATATTTATTTTTTATGGTTTTCATACTTCTTTGTCTTTTGCAAGTCATTCGTTCATCCTACATTATTTGCTTCATCCAAAGCAGCTCGGTAGATCCAATGTGAAAAACATGGAATATTTTAGAGTATCTTAACGCTAAAAATAACTAGATCTGATATTTCAAAGGGATCAGGGTGTCTCTTTTGCAATACCATGGCACCCCAAGGTACCACAGTACCCTCATGGGTGCTCCAACCCATTCAAATCCTCCAGATCCAACCTTTATGGGACCTCTGTATAGTCATTCCTACTTTTGGAATCCACAATCAAACTGTGACACCTTGCGATAGTCTTTGACAATCAACTAAGTCCTTTCCTTTTACATCTTTACATACTTAGGGTTTTATTTCATTTAATATAATTATTTAAAATTATTCCATACTGTTTTAGTGTATTTTACAATGTTTTAGTCCTCCTATATTAGATTAACTAGATTAACATTTACCCTAGGTTTAGTTAATCATTTTGGTGAACCCCTTGTTTCTTCATAGCACCTTCTAGGGTTTACATTTGCATTTAGCCATCATGAGTATCTCCATCAATGATTATTTGCTTACTCATCCTGATTTACTTCATCATGTCCAACATATTTTTGCTACTACAAATGTTTTTGTTGACATGCATCCGGATTCCATGTATAACACATTTTTCGATGCATTCTCACAACATATAGCATTCAAGGCCAATCCTCCTGCTTTGACATTCATCCCTTTGACAATGACCCACCCCTCCATATTATGTGTCACATTTATAATGTCGGTGTCAAACATACCTTAATTGAAAATGGATACGATCTTAAGTTGTGCCCATGTCATTACATCAAGCTTTAAGTTTGTGTTCTCGTAGCGAAGTCCATCGTCATTTCATTGCATGCTTACGATGGTACCATTCACCCATGTCTTGGTCATGTTACCTTGCCTATCACTGTTGGTCCTAAAACTCTCCACACCATTTTATTTTTCATAGACTTTCCCATCTCATATAATTTTTTGTTGGGTAGACCATGGCTCCATGCCATGCAGGTATCTACTTTCACCATCCATGATTGTGTTCGGTTCTTACATGAACACATCGAGCATACTATATTTAGGGATCATGACCCGTTTCAATACTATGTCCATGACCTTAACACTATTCTTCATATCCCTCACATTGATACTACGGATTTGCGAGCCACAACCTATCAATGACCCACCTCATTTACCACCACTTGAAGGAGCTATTTGTTTACTAGATGTTGTCCCTTCTCCACCACCTCCTACTACTACTATTATTCCATATCAACCGCTTGTCCCCTCCATGGACATTTCTTTCCCATCTTCATCTTCATCATCTATCCACCCACCATTCACTTGCACATTATTCGGACATGGTTCATACTAGAGCACATTTTGTGAGATTCTACTTCAACCGACACCATATGTACGCATGAGGGATTAGCCCGCTTAGGGTTTTCTATTGCCACTATTCATTCGCCACCATACGACCCTCATTTATACCGTGGGTTGGTCCATGTCACAGCCACCTATGGGATTTGTGTCTTTCATCTCGATGTTTTTCTCACATGTACTCCTACTACTGCACCACTTTCATTAAGACAGTATTGGCTAGACTATATTGGGGGCACCTTATATCGAGATCATACAGATTTATCCATTCCTATTCCTTTTAGATGTATTATCATCTATAATAGTTCATTATTAGGTTATACATAGAATCTCATTCATTATAACACACATGGTTTCCCATCCCTCCATTCACCGATGAAAAATACACCATGGTCATGTATATCTTACGCACTCATGGTTATTTGGATGACCAACCACATACCATTGCTTATCAGGTTTCCCACACCATTTAATACATTTTTGAAAATAATGTTGATAACCTTTTAGAAGATCTTACTCCTCCCCTACCTCCTGGCATTACCAACAATCCATCACCACCTAAAACATGTCCTATCTCCACCCATTTAGTTGGTGACATTCCCTTTGCAGATCATCCATCTCATACACACCTATTGGATTCAATACACATGTTGCAAAATCAATGTCAGTTCATGGAAGCCATAATTGCATCTCTCATTGCTGAAGTCCAACAACTTAAGGATGCTTCTTGATCACATGTTGGTACTCATGCTACACCTCATACACCATCTACATCTGCTACCTACCACCTATCACGAGCCTCGGGTACATTTACCTCCACATCTCATCTTTGACTCTAATGCTATGCCACAAGACATTTTCATTCAACTTCTTCATCATCAGATGATTACTCTACCACCTACTCATCACTACGATCCTTTTCACCTAATACAATATCATGATGGTCCATATTTCCATTATCATTAAATACACATACATCATTCTACTCTTACCACACTTTGTCTCAAATTATTCAAGATCTCGAACATCTAGGCCTCCTTTTGTTTATTGCACAACTTTATTCTATTAAGCCTCCATCTCGTCAGATCATTCATCACGTAAGCATCAAATTAGTGTTACTCACTTACATCCTTAGCTCTAATATTTCAAAAATAGCTCACTGTCTCCCCCACTCGACCATATCATTGTAGCATGTTCCTACATCCCAATCTTCATCATTCATTCATCCTTCACATGCATATAGATTTCGTTCACTCGGCACCATGTTTATATACTATACTCCCATGATTAGATCGTTTCCCTCCACTTTCATCATCATAGGAATCAGCTAAAGGACCGACATTCTTCACCCTCATTAGTTGATTTCTCCTTCATTCATGATTGGGAGCATAAAAATTAAAATTCCCCAACTTTATTTGCATCTTCTTCCATAGGCATACTCATCATACATTCTAGCACCGTCATTACCCGATGACACACTCTTGTGCTTCGGTTCACACTTGACTGTTGAGGGATTACCATTACACTGAACCCCACACACCACACTAGGCATTATACATTACATTTCATCACATCAAACATCATATACTATTTATTCTATGCTTTTTCTACGGTATAATACCTCTCACCTACACATTACATCCATTAGGGTGTCTCGCACATAGTCACATCATACACTGCGCATTTATACATCACCTATATTCTACATACTACGCTAGGTTACATTACATATGAGTCTAGCTTTACATTTCATCCCTACTGATTATATTCTTAGTCTATATACACCTATTAAATCACATTTTATATTCCATATTGTACATCCTACACCTTTACCCTCGCATTTTACATATCGTGCATTTACAAACCCTATTCATTACTTGGTCGTCTATACTACATTTATGCACTCGTGCTACACTCACCACCCTATGATACACTTTAGTTCCTCGGTGATTACTTGATTTCCGAGGTTTACCAATCAAATGGAACTTACACTCACCATGCGACATTTCATCATGTGACATTCCTACGACTAGTGACATACGATTTAGGCTAAATCGTCACCCACATTTATCATTACATATCTTAGTGGTATACGTTGTAGGCTAAATCACCGCCTCTATCATGACATCTTGAAGTGGTATAAACCTTAGGTTAAATCACCACTCCTTACAATCATTAGTTAGTGATATACGCTTAGTGCTAAATCATCACCCATCCTTTCATCTTATAGTGATAATAAATCATAACTTATCCATTCATCATATAGTGATATATGTATAGGGGTAAATCATGACTCATCTGCTTCATCTTATAATGATATATGCTTAGGCTAAATCATCACCCATATCTTCATCAAATTCGTGATATATATTTTGAATATACGGTTCACACACACATTTTCCAAATGTCACATCTCATCACCTCTACACACACATTCATCACAACACGCTAGACACAACCTACACTATTCGAACATTTCTCGATGACGTAGTCTTGTTTATGGTTCATTCTTGACTCTTTGAGGTGGAAAAAATGAACCTCATTGCATACACTTCCATCCACTTAGGGGCACTTAGATCCTATCATTCCATCTTGCATTCCATTCCACTCATCCAAATCATATTGCATTGTCTTAGGGGCATTTACTATTGTTTACTAGTGTTTTTCATGATCACTCTGCTACACATATTAAATTGATTTCTTACATGTAATTATCTATATCATACTCACATGCACGTTCATGAATTTTTAGTGTGATCGCAACTACAAGACTCTCACACCACGACATGGATGCTCTCCTTCTACCCTTCCTCTACTGGTCACTAGGGCATCCACATTCATCTCATCTAGGTGTTATTGTTTCATTTTGTACTTAACATATTATATTACTTTCTCATACATGATTTGACATATTGGTTATCACTCTAACATGTTAACGGGTGTTCCATGTGCAACACTTGTTTTGTAGGATTATACATCTCCATGACTCCTTATTTGTTTGTTTTTACTTGTTTGCCATTATTTTCCATTGTATGCGGGATTTTCCCTTTGCTTGTGTGCACACTTGTTTTTTGTTTGCGGCCATGATGGAATTGCATGTCTTCGACATCATGAGTGATGTCCCATGTTTACAATCCGCTTTGTGTGGCCTACTTGTTTTCTTGTGTGTTTACACTACTTTGTTTTGTCGTTACTACATTGTTTGCGTATTTTACACTTCTCTTATTGCATGCATGTGTTTTCAGACTAACATTTATTTTGGCTAGCCATCCCCTTTTTGCATGCCTTGGTTTCTACCAAGCACTTTCCCTTTCCCCATATAGGGCAAAGCTACGTAGGTCGAGTGCGACAGGTCCACTTTTGGGGCTACATTCTCCTTTCGGGGACGACGTATGTGCACCCAAGAGGGGAATCATTCAATGGTTTCTACATACTAACACTTTGTTAGAAGCTGCAATATAATATGAGAAATAAACACCGAATAATATAATATGCAAATTGTATTCATCCGGGATATCAATTACATTGATAGAGTTTACATTTATAGTGTTTGATCTCCTACAATGGTGGAGTCAACACTCATCTTCAATCCCTCATATCTCTCTCCATGAATCTCTCAGTCTTATCTCCTAATATCTCTCAAACATCCCTAGGATCACTCACACTACAAAATAGCTATGTGAATTGTTCTCACAACTCACTCAAATAATTAAACTATTACAACTATATTATTAATATGAGTTCTATAAACTCATTATTAATAATATTACAATTTATTTAATAATGTTACATAATATTTTGGTAACATTCACTCCCCTATTGTTAACATTATTAATTCCCAATATACACTCCCTAATGTTGACATGGTATAACATAACTCCTTTTTCTCTCGCAACATGTTACACGGGATTGCCTCATAATCTGGATCAAAGAAAGGTGTGTAAACTTCCAACTGGTTGATTGTCTTGCTGCACATGACCACAACTATGCGAAGGAACGTATCCCGCATTTACTCCATGAAAAGAACACACTTGGCATCCCAATAAGCGGACCAATAGCGGATCATCTTCATAATGAAGGAAGGCAGTCAGAGGACCGCTACATCAGTAAAAGTTTATCTACCTTTTTACATCTATGGTTTTCTGGATCTACCACCAACCCTTTCCAAATCTATGAGTGTTACAATAAACTTAGAGACATACTCTACAATGTTTTCTTCTAGGAGGTTACATATAGGAATTTCTCACACATTACAATTGAACATGAATGTGACATCTGTTCTTATTTTCACATAGTGGAAAATAAACACACAACTGAAAAATTCCACAACTTCATTGTGCGGCCCGTTGCTTGCGGCTGGCGAGAGGTCGCTGATTGACCTCCTTCCTCCGTTTCCTCCTTCCTCCAACATGTCATTTCAGTTAACTTAGCAAAATGTCCTTTCGAAGCTTAGTTTGAAAAGACCCTCTCAATAATGACTCAAACATTACGTAGAAGCAATAATGTGTAAGAAAGGTAATTTTTTTAATTTTTAAAACTTTTGACTCACATATTTTGACTAACTTTGACAATGACGAGACAATACAATGACACAATTTAAAATTTTCAAGACTTTAATACATAACTAATTAAAACATTGACAAGACAATAAAATCGACAATACACATAAATGATATTAACAAATAAAAATAATCTAAAAAACTAAAAAAAGAAGAACAAGACAATTAAAATAAAAACTATCTAATAATAACTTTAAACAAATCATAAAAAAACTTTAAAAAAGAAACTATATGATTTAATATAGTTCATAATAAAAAAACTTATTTTGAAAAACTAAAGGACACGTATTACTCATTTTTTAAATCTTTATACTTAAAAAAACTAAAACTAAACTTTAAAACAAATCAATGTAAAACAAACTTTATAAAAACTTTAGAACATATTAAAGAATTAAAACAAACTTAAAACACAATTTTTTAATTTTTATTTTTTAACTAGAAATGACACGGCTGACTACACAATAAAACAATAACTTTGAATGGAAGATGAATGGATTTCACGTTTTTTTTTTTTGTTTTCAATATGCTTCACCTGGATAAACTTTTGGCTTTTGATATTCTCCAACAGGTAATGGCAGACACCACATAACCAGCCGTGAGAAATCCTCATGCAAAATTCGTGAGTTTTATTTTGGAAAATCAAGGGATATCTCAAATGTGGCATTCGGGATGGGCATAAAATGCATTTGTAGCTTGAAATGATGAAATTCAATCCAAACAAACAACACTATTAAACCAATAATAGTCTTTTCCTTCACGAAAATAATTCAGATCTGATCTTATTCTGTAACACTGAGAATGAATGAGTTATATCATCCACATATGAATACTAAGGATCCTCTTTTAGACGTTATGGGCTTGCAGCACTAAGACAAAGTCTGAACCGGAAAATGATGGTAAATTCCTTGGTGTTCACAACTAAAGCGAAAACTTAATGATTCTCATTTAGACGGTTTTCGCTCATAATCTATGTTAGAAGATGCAATATAATATGAGAAATAAACACCGAATAATATAATATGCAAATTGTATTCGTCTGGGATATCAATTACATTGATAGAGTTTACATTTATAGTGTTTGATCTCCTACAATGGTGGAGTCAACACTCATCTTCAATCCCTCATATCTTTGTCTATGAATATCTCGGTCTTTCTCTCCTAATATCTCTCAAACATCCTAGGATCACTCACACTACAAAATAGCTACGTGAATTGTTCTCACAACTCACTCAAATAATTAAACTATTATGACTATATTATTAATATGAGTTCTATAAACTCATTATTAATAATATTACACTTTATTTAATAATGTTACATAATATTTTGGTAACAAACACAATGCATTTAAACCATGTTGATTACAATGCACTTTTCTTCCTTTGGCTTTGTGGGTTTACATAAGACGAGTGAGTTCAAACCATTCTACGAACTCCATACACAAGCCTTTACTTTGGCATCCTTTGGCATTTACGGGAAGTAGTTACATGCTTGGGGGTTACGAGGATGTGCCTCTCTACACTAATTCAGCTAGTTGGTGTTGTATTGCCCAAAAAACTAGGATGCTACGAGATCTCTTCAAAAAATTTAGAAAAAAACTAGTTAGAGTTTAGGGATACAAAGCATATCCTCTCTACACTTCTTTAGCTAGGGTGACGTGAGATCACCCAAAAAAATCGCAGTAGTACATGATATCCTTCTACACCCTTTCTCTCAACATAGATCAGGTGCACATGTTCCATTTACTTTTTCATTTAGCATAGTTTAAACTTGTGTATTTGACATTTACATACATACATATATTTGACTAATTGATCATTTTATCCTTGCAAGTCCAACCGTATGAGAAACAAATAGTCAAATTGGGGGCAACAACAACAATAACAACAATGACGACACATGCCTTACTAACCATGCAGTTACACTACACACCATAGCAGCTACACATGCATTTCACCCTAGGTTCACTCTCATCAATTTTTCTATGCGCATTTTTCATCTATAGTTTCCACGCTCCTCCACTTTTTCTTTTTGTCATTCCACGCTTGAGTCTAGTCCATTGGCACATCTCTACAACACTCTACATGGATATCAGTACACACTTCTTATATACTTTATGCTATCAAGAATTCCACTCACCAACATAAAGTGGGGAAAAATGTAGTCACAAAATCATGCTCATTAGAAGTTATTTAAACTACGGTTTTCATACTACAATTTCAAGGTTCTGAGTGAAGAAAGTATTAATTAATCCCACATTTAGGCCATATTGTTTTACTTTTTATTTTTCATTCCCATGCATTTTTACGTACGTGCCCATATGTTTCAGCACTTTCCCATCATTTTAGCCTAAACCGGGGTGCCCAGGACTGTCTTAGGGCACCTCAGGGTGTCCTGGTCCCACCGGGCACCTCAATCCTTGTTTTACTTTCCCACCTCTTTTTAGGATCTTTCTAACCATTTTTCATCCTTATCTTTTTCCTAGTCGGCTATGTTGGGGTTAATTACAAAATTAGATCAAGATAACCCTATAAATATAAAGTTATGATACCATAATGAGGGTCCTAAGCGTCACATACTATTATCACTCCATCTAGAGTTGCATCCATTGCATCACTTACATCCACATAGTGTCATGCATCAAGGCTAGGAGATCTACATCAACACACACAACATAAGGGGAGGGATTCTATTCTATTCCATGCACACATTCTATTACATTTTCTACATTTAGTTATTGCTCGCTACTTCACAAAGTGTGATTTGTCTACAAGAGAGAACCTAGGGCATGACATACACACACACGTAACTACATTTGGGTGCAAATCTATGTCTGAAATGTAGTACAACTCTCAGTTTAGTAAGCCGATTATTGTGGTAGCTTAGGTTATTCTAACCCATTCATTTTGCATCTTTATTTTTATGGTTTTGATACTTCTTTATCTTTTACAGGTCATTCCTTCATCCTACATTATTTGCTTAATCCGAGTAGCTTGGAAGATCCGGTGGAGTAAACAAATGATATGGAATATTTTAGAGTATCTTGTGACACTAAAATAACCAAATTATGAGCTTTCGTGAGGTACTTATAAACTTATTATTCCATACCGGGGCACCCCTGAGGAGCCCCGATTCGCTCCTTGGTGCTCTAATCTATTCAAATCCTCCATATCCCGAACTTTATAGGACCTCTCAGTAAAGTCATTCCTACTTCTAGAATCCACAGTCAGACCTGCAACGCCTTATGATAGTCTTTAGAAATAGCTAAGTCCTTTCCTTTTACATATTTGCATTATAAGGAAATTACTTCAATAATTTTGATTATCACCAACAATATAACACAAAATAACACAATATTGCAGATAAATGATCTCAATATGAAAGTATAATAGCTTAGCCACTTCGAGGGGGCAACCTCCAAAACATACAATAAGACTCAAATGCTCAATATGATGATCCACTACTACCTACTAACCCCTATTTATACTCTCCTATGCTATGGCCATCCCCAAGGCCGACCCACCCATGATAATATAACATATATGAAAGAGATACATAATGATAAGAAGTTATGATAGCCACAAGTTAGCTATATACATCAAATGTAAGATATATGATTAAGGGCGTAACATGCCCTTCCCCTTCAAAGAAACATTGTCCCCAATGTTGAGAAGCTCACAGGTGCTACTACATTAATGTCATATCTTCCCATGTTGCATCTTCATTGCGCATATTTTCCACTTGATCGTGTACTCAAAAATAACCCATATCCTTAATATTTTAGTGTGTATTTGAAGGATGCATTCAGGTTCCAAGATGACTCTCCCCTCCTCATTGAGCTCAGGTAACACTGTTTGGGCTGATAATCTCTGTCTAATTACTTTCTTCAGGAAAGAAACATGAAATAATGGATGTATTTTGGTTTTCTGTGGAATTTCTAATTTGTATGCTATAATACCAATCTTTTGCAATACTTGATAGGGGCCATAATACTTCGGTGAATTTTTTATCCTTTTGTTGTTGTTTCAAATACATTTGCTTATATGGTTGTAAATGCACAAAAATCCAATCACCGACTTCAAAATGTCTTTCCGTGTGATGTTGATCAACTTGTTTCTTCATGTGGTTTTGTGCCATGGCTAAGTTCTCCTTGAGACTATAAAGGACCTCTTGTTGATGTTGAATGTGTTCTTCTACTACTCTAACCCATAGTTGTCCTCTCAATGATGATGTGATGGATGGTGGATGGTACCCATAGAGTGCCAAAAAAGGAGACATTTTGGAGTAAGTATGGAAGGAAGTGTTATACCACCATTTTGTAAGTTGCAGCCATTGGACCCATCTTTCTTGTTTATCTAGAGGTGAAGCAACATATATATCCCTCCAAACACTTATTTACAAATTCTATTTTCCCATCGAACTGGGATGATAAGAAGAGCTACGAGCTAACTGAGTACCCAAACATGAGAATAAATCAGTCCAAAATTACAAGTAAATATAGGGTCTCAATCACTTACTATAATCTTTGGTGTCCCATGAAGCTTCTAAACGGTGTCCATGAAGGTTGTTCTTTATCATGCTTGTAGAAAATGGGTATGACAAGGCACAAAAATGAGAATATTTGGTGATTCTATCCACCACAAACCAAGATGACATTTTTCCTTGATTTATGCAATCCCGTGATGAAGTCCATGGAAACCTCTTCCCACCGCCGGGCTAGGAATAGATAGAGGTTGTAGAAGACCTAGGGACCGAACTATTTCATCCTTATTTTGTTTGACAAATCATGCATTCTTCCACAAATTTTTGGACACCCCTTTGATCCCTTCCCTTTTAATAAATCTTGTTTGACTCGATGATAAGTCTTTAATAATCTAGATTGCCCCCAAGTAGAGAAGAGTGAAGCTCTTTCTGGATAGAACCCTATCTTTAAGAGTTCCCAAAATATTTGAGACCCATTTTTGCTATTCTTTAGATGATAAATGCTGCTCCAAGAAGTATTTCAGACTATCATTATCTGTCTTCACTTTAACGGGTCTTCTATGAGATATGGTCTCCATTGCTTTATTGCATGAAGTATGGCTAGCATTTCCTTCTCATAAGTTGGATTTGAAAAATTCTTACCTTTGAATTGATGGCTCAAAAAGGCAATAAGATGACCTTCTTGCATGAGAACTTCCCCCATACTAAACCCTGATGCATCACATTCAACAATGAATGTTTTGGAAAAATTTGGAGTAGCCAAGACTGGAGTGGTGCACATGGCCTCCTTTAACTGCTCAAATTCTTTGGTAGCATCCTCATTCCAATGGAAGGATTCCTTCTTTAATAAAGTTGTGAGAGGTGCTCTATTCTTCCATAATGCCTTATGAATCTTCGATAATAACATGTAAGCCCCAAAATCCTCGTAGATTCTTTAGGGTTTTGGAACCTTCCACTCCATCATGGATTTGATCTTATTAGGATCCACTTTAACCCCTTCATGAGAGACAATGTGACCCAAATATTCTACCTCCTTGACTCCAAAATAACACTTAGAGGGATTTGCATAAATTGACGTTTCTCAAGGGTTTCCAAAACCTTATTTACATGATGCAAATGTTCCTCCCATGTTTTTATATAAATTAATATATCATAAAAAAACTAAAACAAACTTCCATAGAATGGATTAAAAATAGAATTCATCAAAATTTGAAATGTAGAAGGTGCATTTGTGAGTCCAAAAGGCATTACCAGGAATTCATAATGGTCTTCATGTGTCCGAAAGGTGGTTTTATGAACATCCTCATCATTGATTATGATTTGGTGGTATCCCGAATGAAGATCAAGCCTTGTAAAATAAAAACACCATGTAACTCATCAAGAAAATCATCAATTACAAGAATAGGAAACTTATATTTGATTATGTACTTATTAAGTTCCCTATAATCGGGACACATGTGCAACATTTCATATTTCTTACATACCATCACTACCTGGAGAAGAATAAACAATATGACTATGAAGGATGATTCCTGCTTCCAACATCTCTTGTACAATCTTCTCAATCTCACTGTTTTGCACATATGGGTACCTATAAGGTTTGATGTTAGGTGGTTGGATCCCTGGTACTAACTGAATAACATGATCATGATATCTATTTGGAGGTAAACCCTTTGGCATATTTTCAAACACAACAGAGTGTGCATCCAACACTACTTACATATCTAATGGTATAATGTCCTTAGAATGATGCACCTCCAATGAAAATAGTTGTGCCACAAATCCTTTTTGCACCTATTTTTAGCATTTTTGTGCATCTAAATTGAGCTCACTATCTGTGGAGACTTTTCTCTTAAGCCTCTTAGCTCAAAAGTCCATCCTTCAGAATGAAAGCGCATGAACAATTCTTGAATTTCATCTCAATGGTTCCCAAAGTGGTAAGCCATTGAACTCCTAACGCAATTTCTACTCCACCCATAGAAATGACATACATGGGGATATTTAGTATATAATCTCCCATGGCAAGCTTAATGTTATGAAATTTTCTAGAACAAGTAATAATACCTCCATCAACAATCATTACTTGACATTTAGAAGTTGGATAAATAAAATAGTTTAGGCACATTGCTAACTTATGATTGATAAAGTTGTGAGTACTTCCTGAGTCAATCAACACTGTGACCCTCTTTTTTTAATAATCCAACCACCTTGAGGGTTTGGGGTACTAATACCTGAAATTACATGGCATGAGATCGTTGGTTGGGGATCTCTTGATTCCTCCTCTGCTCGACCAAGACCTCTGACTCTATGTTCATCCTTCTCTTCATCTTCACTAGGCCCATTAATGTAGAACAACTTATTTTTAGCACATTTATGTCCTGGTCCATATTTACTATCACAATTAAAACATAACCCTTTTTCTCTCTTTTCTTCAATTTGTTGAGGTGTCAATCTAACTGGCCGAGGGAGTGTTGGAGGAAAGGTGTTGCGATCTCTGATATTAGTGAAATTTTGTCTCCTACTTGAAACAAAATTTTCCTCTACCCTTCATTCCATAATCATAGAATCAAAAACCTTATGAGGATTAAACATATGCACCTCATGCTCAATGTGATCCTTAAGACCCCCAAGAAATAGGTCACTTAGATTCTCTTCAGTAATATTTTCCACCCGCAAAGAAGGTTTTGGAATTGATGAATGTAATCCTTAAAAGATCTGTTTTGTCTTAACTTTGTCAATTGGTTGAAGTCATTTTATGACACACTATAACTATAGTGTAATTGTAACTCTTTGATGAAGAATGTCCATGTAACATTAAGACCATTTTTTTACTTTGAGCACATAACCATCGATACTAGATGAATTGGTCATTTTCGAGATACAAATATGCCATGGTCACCTTTTTTCCTTGATAGAATTTGATGTAGTTCAAAGAAATTATCCATTTGGTTGATCCAATTGAGTGGATCCTTTCCATCAAACTTGCACATCTCCACTTTTGGAAACATATTACGGGCTTATAGAGTGCTTGTATTTGGATTGGGCATGCTCGAAGATCCACCCTGGCTCATTTGTCTATTACCTTGACCTGAAGATCCACCTTGGTTGATAGAATTATGATTACCCATTATATGTGTACTGAATTTATTCATGAAATCCTCTAATCATTTTCCAATCCTTTCCACATCTTCTTTGTTGGCCACCCTAGACTCGAGGTCTCTCAGGTTAAACTCAAGTTGGCTTACCTTATGGTCCGTCGAAGTAAACCCTAACCCTGAGGAATCATAGTTACCTCTTCTATCTCCAACTCCTCAACTACTATCTCATCCTTTTCTGGTGTTTTACCCAGAGTGATGGGATTATTTTTGCCTCTTGTGGAAGGCCCCACCATGATGCCCCAAAATAGTAGGATTTAGGGATCAAGGTCAAATTTTAGGGTTTGGGAGTTTGATAAGAGTTCATGCCAAATATAAAAAAATTAAAGAACAAACTCCAACTAATTTTTTATCCTCTTTTCGAAAATGTAAAGAAATTGGAAAAATTCCACAATTTGCAGCCTAGGGAGCAATTTTATGAAAAACCATAAATTTGCAATAACTTTTGCAAAATAAAGCAAAAAAAGTCTAAAATTTTTAGGGAATCTTACTTGGAATGATTCGTAAAGATTATAAAACATCTCTCAATTTTTTTATTTTATTTGCAAGATATAGCAAAACAAAAAAATTAAGGTTTTTGCCATAATTTTGGCTTGATTACACTTTGATACCACTTGTAATGAAATTACTTGAATAATTCTGATTATCACCAACAATAGAACACCAAATAACACAATATTGTAGATAAATGATCTCAATATGAAAGTATAATAGCTTATCCACTTCGAGGGGGCAACCTCCAAAACATACAATAAGACTCAAATGCTCAATATGATGATCCACTACTACCTACTAACCCCTATTTATACTCTCTTATGCTATGGACATCCCCAAGGCCGACCCACCCATGATAATATAACATATATGAAAGAGATACATAATGATAAGAAGGTATGATAGCCACAAGTCGGCTATATACATCAAATGTAAGATGTATGATTAACGGCGTAACATGCATACTTAGGGTTTTATTTTAGTTAGTATAATTATTTAAAGTTATTCTATACTTTTCTAGTGATTTTTACAAATTATTAGTCCTCCTACATTAGATTAAATACATTATCATTTACCCTATGTTTAGTTAATTTTTAGTTAATCACCCAGAAAAAGAAATTGGTCACTATCTTTATTATTAATATTCATAAAACTCTAGCCTTCCACCTCCAAGTCCATTGTGCAAACACCGTTGATGAAATCATAGAAAAGGAATGCAAATAGAAAATGATCTTTTCTCCAAAGGCCTCATCAAACTATAATCTTGAGATAACTATAATTAATCTAACCATCCTTCCACATTTGAGAAACATATGTATTTTAATAAGTATAAGAATTTTTGACGATGGAGTGAATGAGACCAAACACATCTAACACATCTAAAAATACACTTTGCCATATTTGTTCCTAAAGGTTAACCCCATTCAACACAAGATCCAAAGAAAATATCATATACCCCTCCCGCGAATCCATTGAAATAATCCTTAAAAACATGTTTCCACTAATATGGTTGTTTTCCCTTAAACCCAACCAATTGACGAGTCTAGAACCAAACCATCTTGGTTTAGGGAAAATGAATATTACAAGTTCCAAAAATTAAGGGTCATGCCACCACCAGGTGTATGAAGCTAAATAACTATATTCAAGATTTTATTGATCAAGGTGAAATCAAAACCGAATACAACATCCTCCTCTTCTCAAAATAAAAAAGTTAGGAATTTATCAAAATCAACTCCTAATCATGGTCGAGCCACACTTCAAATCAAAGTTAGCGAGAAGTTTGTTAAAACCCTTGAATAATCTAACCATCAATCTAACCATATAAACTATCGACGCGTACCCTTCCAATATGAATCTCTCGTTAGCCATATTCACCATTCTCCCCATCAAGTAGCCACTATAAAAGTCAAGAGACCTTCCCAAAACCCTCAGTGTGTTATTACTACTTGTCGAAGCTATGTAGTGGTTTAAGGGGTTGGTACCTCTTCTTCCAATACACCTCTATAAGATAAATAAAATAAATTTGAACAAATTAAAAAGACTCCCACATAGATTTCCATCATGGATCTTCTCAAAACATCTTTCGTATATAAAGATATCCTAAACTGCACTCTTCAAGTAGATTCACATCCTAATTGATATTGAACCCATGCAATTTCAAGCCCTCATTTCCCACCTTTACCCTTATCCAACACTCCCACTTACTTTTACCCAACAATACTTTCCACTACATGGCCCAACCCATAATCTTCCTCTTTACATTGAGGTTCATATAGAAAATACTTGCGTCAAGCGAGTACTATTAGATAATGGATCTGGTGTCAACCTTTATACTCTATCTCTTATTTAAAGCCTAGGGTACAATGTATTGGATTTAAGACAACATATAATATTTATCAAAGCATATGATAATACTGAAATAAAATATGTGGGCACTTTATACCTTCCCATTAATGTGGGGCCTGTCATGTTGCCCACCCTGGTACATGTTGTGGACATCCAATTCCCCTACAATTTACTTACTTGGTCACCCTTGGATCCATGAAATGCATGTTGTCCCATCCACATTACATCAATGCCTTAAGTTCGAGCATGCCGACATGGAGGTCACCATCCATGGTGACCCTTAACCCTTCTAGTTTTTCTAAGTGCTTGAAGCACAAGCTTATGAGGAACCGTATTGTCCCATTACTAAAACTGTCACTTCACAATTTCCATCTCCATCATCCACGACATCCACCACTTCATATGATTTACTTGATAGTCTTCCATCCACTTCACATAATGATTCATCATCGTCTGCTCCTATCTTACCATCCACTCAATCTCTCAAAATCAAAGCCATAGGGTGTAGAGAATACCAAACTTTCAGTATTGAGCAACTCCTTCTTTCACCTAAACATCAAGGCAAGCCATACATGTGTCAAGATAATAAAAAAACATATTCATTGGGATATTCAAATTTTATCCACTTTGGGTATCTCGTTGATGAGTACCTAGATCCATCCAATACTACATGGCTCATAGATGATTCCATATTGTCCTACTACTTGAGTAATGAATATCCAATCCCAGTGTATGATTAATCACATGGGTTACTTTGTTCGAGGAATAGGTTACAATGAATGAGGTGTCCTGAACCTTCTCTGTCATCCCCAATCTTGATGGTCATGGATTAGGGTATCATCTACCCGATGAAGGTATCGCGATGATCTAAGTAACATGGCGAGATAGATGAGGAGACCATAGATGACATCGAAACAAGATCCATTTATATCTAATACAAAGAGATTTCAACCAAAAACTTGTTCCATGAAAAAACCATCCCCTCCATCGATGTTTCTCTCACATATCCCCAACTCATCCAGTGGAATCAACAATATGAACATATCCCTCTCACAACATTTCAATATGATGAAGCAATTCTTGAGTTCATGGGAAATCGAGATAATATACTAATAGTACCATAAAAAGGGTTTCAAAGTATGTATAAATGTTGACACCTATTTTGTGAATATGAGCTTATCCAACCAAGCCCTCCCATTTCATCCCTTATTACATATTCTAAAACCATACAAAGGCCTATCACATCCATTATACCCCTTAACACTAATGCTCTAAATCCTAGCCTTATTGCAACATCATACTCAAGATGCATTCCTTTATGATATCGTACTGTTGTTTATCGACTTCATCTCCATCCAAATTGTCTCTTCCTTACTCTAGAGCATATCTATAAATAGGTTTAGCACCCATCACCATGCCTTCCTCCAAAGAAAGTAGATCATATTCCAAGTGTCTAGGTGGTCCTCCAAAATGAGCATGCTTATTCATTCGAGCTCTCCACTTCCTTCAATGATTCCTTTCAGGAACCTTCCATGCACGGAATATTCTTTTCTTGACCACCAAGTCTCTAGGCTAGCACTTTATCCACTCAGCATGCCTAGTCGGGTCACATTTTTCTTTAAGTGCCTTTAGAACGTTGAATATCACTAAGTCCTTATATCTTGTGCATTGCCTTGCGTGCACGCCATGGGTTCTCCTAAACCCTTCTTAAATCCTTGTGCTGCGTGCTTTTCCCCATGCTCCCTTCTTCTTCTGTCCTTGTGCGCGCACGCTCTATTTGGCACTTAGCCAATATTTTGAGGCCCAATAGGGTAAGCCCCTTTATCCATATCCATATTTTACATCCCTATCCACACTACTCTCTTACTATCCTAATCCATAATAATTTTGGTCTTTCCTAGAAGAATAATTCTATGATGACCGGGAATGCTATCTTTATCCTCTCAAAGGTCGCATTGTCTACAAAAATGTATTGCAACATTGAGAAGATTCAAGCCTCTACATCAATGCCAAGAAATGTAACCCTTGTAAGATCCTAAGGATTTCATTCCTTTTCATCCCCCCATCCACCTGCCATCGTCATATCGAGTTAGATTAATTTTTACATTTACTTTGAATAATAGCTTTGTAAAAATTCCATAACATTTACCATATATATATATATATATATATATATATATATACCCACTTGATATGTAAATCATCACATCCATACTTAATCTACACTATCCACATCAACATTAAACACCACACTAAACACTACACACTATTATCCATAATAACATTACATAACCATTTCTACATCTCATAATCCAATTCACAAACTAAATAATAAACCATGACAAAACATCTCATCATCAATATCATCCATCTAAACATCAAAATACAACATCTAACCACATAACCATAGTAATAAATAATCATCATTACATCAAACACCATAATCCATCTACACCTAACATCCTCATCATAAATATCCATTCATTTTACATCCAAATTAATTAAAATTGGAATTATTCATACATCTCTACATCTCATCAACATCAAAAATTGTAAAATTTTCAAAAAATAAAAAAATTGTAAAATTAAACAAAAAATCGTAAAATTCTAAAAAATCATAAAATTTTCAAAAAACAATCGTAAAATTTTCAAATAATAAAAAAATTCATAAATTTTTCAAAAAAAAAAATTGTAAACTTTTGTAAAAATTTAAAAAATCACAAAAACTTAAAAAAATGTAAAAAGCTGTAAAATTATCAAAATTCCCAACAATGGTCAAACCTCATCCACTTGGTCAAACTATTCACAAATCCACCCCATCACCACAATCCAGTAAATCTACCCTAACCTCATTCACTCACTTTTTCTTTTTTTGCATGTGTGAATGTGAATGTTTACTTTATTTCTTGCATCTTTTATTTTTCGGTCGATGATATGAGGCCCCTTTTGTTTCTTTTTTTTTGCATGGTCCATGATATGAGGACCATATTTTTTATTAATTTGTCCAATGATATGAGGACAAGGAATTTGGAAATTCAATCATCATGGTCTTTATACCTTGGTGTATTTTTCTCTATGCCACATCAAAATAACATTTCTAATGACAAAAATGTGGATATTTCATGACAACACCAATCCCCTTTAATCATCATCCTAATCTCATCTGATCATCTATTCATCCACATTTATCACTTTAAATCTTCTTATCCTCATCCAAAATTTTGACCACCTAAGCCAACATCCAATTTATCTTTAAAATCCAAACAAAGAGCATAAGAGGCGTGTGGTGCGATAACACCAAAATCCAATCAAATCAATCATTGGAAAGACGCAGCCAAGACTCGCATCCCCAAATCCATCTACACTTGGTAGTTATTCCTGACTAGTCAAACATCCAATCCTTTGAACAACCAATACGTACACACCCCTTTCATATATTGTTGACCCCAGGGCATCCAATCAAATTCATCCAACTTGATCCTCCCGGGTGGGGCATTGTATAAATCCTATTAATCCTATTAATTTAATCAATCAATCTAGGCTCATCCTCTTTTCTTGGGTATCCAAGCAATCAATGTAACCCCTCTTCACTAGGAATCCTTATTTGGCTACCTTGGCTAGGGCATCCTATCACTCAACAATACCTCTTGATCTCAACACTTCTCATATGATTCTACTAACATGACCTTCTCTTCATTTTGAGCAGTCACCTAACTTATTTCCTCCCCATTCTATCTCTTAAGGGGCATCACCTTTTCTATCCTAAGAACTCTCTTTCTTTGAGTGGTCATTGGTCTGCAATAACCCTTCAAAGAGCGGAAAATGTAGACAAGTAGAATGTCAACATAATAAATAAATAAAAATATCCCTATAACTTTATTAATTCCTAACATATATTTCCACCCTATTACTAATTCATCATTCCACAATTCCCATCTTGACCCTATAATAATTAATCACAAGATTAATTATTACTAACCCCTTTCCTAACTTCCCACTAACCTCATTTAACATTTCTAGGAATTTAAAATTCCTATCTACCTACCCACCTACTCTACACCTACCCTATAACTAGCCTCTCCATGTAATCACATCATTAACTCCTAATTAAACCTAAACTAATTTAATCCCACCTCCTCTATTTCTAGAGGCTTCTAATTCTAGAAGCCTCTCTAACTTTCTACTCTTCTCCATTGAATTTTAAATTCAATGGATATTTCTCCATAATTCTAGAATTTTCTAATTGTAGAATTATCTATAGTCTTCTATCTTCTCATTCAATATTAACCATTGATCTTCCATCTACTTGGAAATATCCTAGCCTTCCTTTTTTCTTTCAAAAACTATAAATTGACATGCCATCCTCCATGGAAGAAATCTTTAGAAATCATAACGAAGTACTACTAAAATTCCTAAAATCTCTCTAATATCCATTTACATATTTATCAAGCATCCATAAGCAATTTTCAATCCAAAAAGGGGAATTTCTATCTGTTTACTTCCACAAATATGAAGAAAACAATTATATCCAATCATCACAAGCAACTACTAAACATCAAGGGAGGTTATTTGTTGGTAAGTTATAGGTATTGCTTCCATCTCCTTTCATCTTTAGTCAATCGAGATAGTGTTTAAGAGGATTAGACTTAGGAAATAAATTTGGTTTTGGTTTCTAGTTTGCATATATATCTAATCAATTTTTGGCATTACAAATAACACATGTGTTATGTAAGAAAGTGGATGCCCCATGAGCCTCAGTGGGACTAGTAAGAGGTACAATGCCAAGAATCATTACTACATGTAAAGATCTGTAAAAGTATGCATTCACAATTAAATACCAAGTGAACGTGTATGTGTATATAGAAAATATATTGACATACTAAGTATCCGTCTAACATGGAAAAAAAGTGTACATGTGATTATAAGCAAGAAAGATTAAGATGCTTGACCAAGATATTCATATGCGGTGTATGAATCAAATGGTGTGATATGCAAGGTGTGAATGTGATAGGAACAACATGAACCCCAAAACATTATATGTATGAGATGAGGTTCATTTATAAAATACCCCTTGACAGTCAAGAATGAACCATATAAAAAGAGTGTGTCATGTAGAAATAGTTTTAAAAATATGTATGCTAGAAATATTTGATCATAAAGCACGAGTGCAAAGAGTGAATGGGGTGAGGTTCATTTCATATTTAGACCCTCAAAATTCAAGTATGAACCATAGAACTAAGTTTTTTCATAGGGTAATGATGATACAATGCGTGTATCAAAGGGTTTGAAAGTACCTAGAAATATTAGACATGAAGCGCAAATTACTAAGTATGAATGTAGGTGCAGAGACAACTAATAGTCCTAGAAGGGGGAAGTGTAATGAACCCCAAGTGTGTGAGTGATGGAGTTATATGTGATGATGAAAGATATATATTGTAATGGTGATGAAGTTTGAAATGTATCATAATAAAGGATAGTGCTATCACAATGGTAGGTAGAAGCGAGTAGGATCGGGGATGGATTTTGGTTTGAAAGGAGGAAGCCAAAAGAGACCACATAGAGTTTGATGGTATTGCTTCTTGAGTGGTTTCTTGTTTAGAATTGGTGACATCGTAGAATACTTGAGAGGAGGAGGGGTTGGATTGATTTTGAGAGGTTGTTGGTTAGTTTGACTTAGTAATGATATAGATGACTTGTAGGTGATTAAAATAAAATGAAATATATTAGCCTAATCGATGCAATGAAAAGTAGTAAATAACAATTGAATAAGGAAAGAAAATGAAAAAAGAAACTAAATAAATAGTAAGATGAAACCCTAATGTGTAATAAGGGTTAGGAATTCCTTAGTTGATTAGACAAAGGTGCAAGATTGTGTCACACTTGCCAACCGGTGAACAGGAGGAAGAAACAACCACACGAAGCACGGGAAAACAAAAATCTAACAATCTAGCAAATCGATGTAGACCTAGGGGTTAGACTAACTAAGTGTTGCACTACATCTTAGATCTGATGTAGTTTTATGTGTGTGTGTGAAATATCATGCCCTAGGTTTCTCTTGTGCCAATCAAACTTTATGAAATAATGAGTAATAACTATATGTAGAATGTAATAAATGTTTGTATGGAAACAATAAAATCCCCTCATATGAAGTGTGATGTAGATAAACCAGGACTTGTGTGACTTGTGATGGAGCTAGATAATTGTAGCTTTAGGTGCCTTCGATGGATGCAACTCTAGATAGTGATAGTAAGTGCTTAGTGCGTGGTTCCTTATTATGGTCTCATAACTTTATATTTATATGGTTATCTTGTTATAATTTCATAATTAACCCCGAAAAGGTAGACCACTAAAAATATAGAAAGCTAAAATGGCTAGAAAGTTCCTAAAAGGTGTAAGTAAAGTGGAAAGAATATCAAGACGCCCGTAATGGGACCAGGGCACATGGGGCACCTAGTCTGGTTGGGTGCCCCAACCAAAAATATCAATAATGCAAAATGAAAAACATATTGGGAAAGTACATGCGAAAGGTCGGAAGTGACGATAGAAAATAAAATAAAATGGCCAAAGGACATGGGTTAATTACTACTTTATTCACTTAAGAACCATATAAATTGTAGTATGAGACTAGGACTAAACATTGACTCAAAGTGCATGATTTAGTGATTCTATTTTCCCCGACTTTATGTTGGTGAGCGTAAATCTCGATAAAATAAAGTAGATAGAGTTATATACCTGATAATCCATGTAGAGTGATGTAGAAACACACTAAAGGAGTAGAAGGCAAAGTGTGGAGTGACAAAAAGATGGTTCATGGACACTAAACATGCAAAAGTGTAAAAAGTGATGAGAGTGAACATAGGGTAGAAACACGTGTGTAGATTCCATGTGTGTAGTGTACTGCATGGTTAGTATCATGTGTGTACTTTGTCCATGTATGTGTTGTTTTTTAACTTCTTTCTTCCCATACGGATGGACCTACAAAAGAGAAGATGATCAAGTAGTAAAATGTGCATGTATATGTGTAAAATGTATATAAAGAAACGTGTGAAAATAGTATGAAAATGATAATGAAAAGGAACATTTGCACTTGATAGCGTGATGAGACAAAAGGTGTAGAAAAGGATATCATGTAATTGTCGGTGAAGTGTGATTTTTTTAGGCGATCTCACATCACACCGATGGCTGAAGTAGTGTAGGGAAAATGATTTGTTATTATCCATCCTGTAACTATTTCCTGAGATTTAGTGAAGATATATCTATATTTTTGGTTTTTGGGTGGTCCGCGCCACTTGGACAAAGTAGTGTAGGGAGAAGAGTTCCTATTATCCACCAATCTGTAAGTATTCCTTAGAATGCTAAGGAAAATCTTCCCTATAAAATCTAGTGTGTATGGGGTTTGTAGACCGGTTTGAACCCACTTGTTATAAACTGAAAAATGCCATGGATGATGATATGTAAGTGAACTATAGAATAGACCGTATTGATAATGTTTGTAAACCCCAAATGATGTTCTCCTCTTTGGGGGCGCATGCGATGTCACGGATAGGAGAATGCAGCCCTAAAGAAGACCAACTGCGTAACTGAAACTCTACCCTATGGGGGAGGGAAAGTGCTTGTAGAGACTAAGGCACACACAAAAATGTGGATAGAAAACAAGTTTTAGTACGAAAAAGCATGAATGTATAGAACAAGTATAAACTAAACAAATAATGTGTAAGCTAGAACATACGAAGACAACGTAAACACTCAAAGAGATAATCATAGGCCACACAAAGTGGGTTACAAACATGGGACACCACTCATGGTGTCACAAGACACTTAAGGCCGTCATGGCCACAAAAAATCAAGTGTGTACACACAACAAAGGAAAGGCCTGCAAAAATATAAACAATAGAAGATAATAACAAAGAAACAAACAAGTATGGAAGTAAATATCCCTACATAATAAATGTTACACATGAAACACTCTTTATCATGTTAGAAAAATAACAATTATGTCAAAACATGTATAACTTGATAATGGAAAGTGCTACGTAAAAAATGAAACGATAGCACACACCTCGTAGTGTACGAATGTTGATGCCCCCAAGATAAATAGTGTGTGAAGAATCCATGTTGCGTGTATAAGCCTGTATAGCTGTGATCTCAACTATAAAAGGACATGAACAAGCATGTGTGTATGGTAATGACATATAAGAGATCTAACTAACAAGTGTAGTAAAGTGAACACATGAAGAAAAATGTAAGAAAAATTAAATGCAATCATAAAATGCAATATGATGTGGATGGATGAAATGGAATGTAAAATGGATGATAGGAGCTACGTGCCCCTAGAGTGAATGGATTTTTATTTAGTGAGGTTCATTTAGTATGCCTTATCAGCAGCTTAAGAATGAACCAAAAACGAGAGGGCGTCATCAGGAAATGGTCAAACTATGTGTTATGTATAGCATGCTGTGATGAGTATATGGTGATGATATATGACATGTAGATGAATTGTGTGTGACCCTATAGTGTACGCATATGTCATGACTAGATGAATAGAAAGGATGTGGTGATTTAGCCTAAAGCATATACCACTAAACGATGTAAGCAAGAGTGACGATATACCCTATCACAAGATGTTTCTAGAAGAAGTGACCCTATAGCCTAAGGCATATATCACTAATCCTAGGAATTTCATATGAGAAGAGTGAATGCTGAAAGTGTGAATGTGATGTAGTCCATTTTTAGTATACCCTCAACATCCAGATGGATCAGTGAGACTAGAAGCATCATTAGGTAGTGAATGCAATGCATATAAAAAGATGTAGTATGTGTGATGAGAAGAAATGGCCATTTGATGAGATCAATGTGTAAATATGCGATGTATATAATGCAATGCAAGATGTGTAAATATCCTAATAGTGGGAAACATGCACTATGTAGCATGCATGATGAATAAGATGTAATGATAGACTCGTAGACAATGGGAGTGTGACACATGGGTGATGAACACTAGTATGATGTGTAGATGTACGAATGTCAAAATACAAATGATGTAGTATGAAAAATGTAATATGTACTCTAAGATGTGTGAAGAGGCACAATGTGTCGTAAATTTTATGTAGTGTGTGAGGTTTATGTGTAGTATGCCCTCAATAGTAAAGTGTGAACCAAAGCACGAGAGTGCATCATAGGATAGTGATGATGTGTGTGATGTAAATGACTGCGTGAATGATAAAATGTAGATGCATGTAAATGAGAGTATAATATGTGTGTTGATGCTAGGATGGTGGGGGTGTGTAAATGTTATGCTCACCTAGTGCGTTGGTGAGTATAATCATGTGACACTCTCTAATAGATCATCGTTGTCATTATCGAAGCCTAATAGTACAACATTAGAGACCTAATATGCAATAGAATGAGGTGGATGATATAAATATCCATTGTGATGTAGGGTGTAAACGTTCATTTCATATTCTTCATTAGTGAAGGTTAAAGGTGGAAAATCATGTGCGTACCATCGAGATATATTTTGGGAATAAGTAGGAGATGAGTCGTTATGAATGGAAATGTTTCCAAATGGAATAGGAAATGTGAGAGAAGTGTGGTCTCTATCTAAAGTACTACACATATATTTAAGATAATATTTTACCAATGTCAATGGGGAAGTGCGAGGGGTATGGGAAACAAATATTGTCAAGTGAAACACACGAAGGCCATAAGTGGTCGTAATGTGACAATAGCCATGGTATAGATGGGGTGAGTGAATGGGTGGTAAGATGTCATTAAGTGTCAAACCAATTCATGTTAAGCCCTCAAGTGTACAAACAATATCTGAACAACCACAGTCAAGTGGGATGTTATGCCAAAAGTAATTGTTGATGAATAAGGTACACGTGAAAGGAGGAGGTGGCAATGTTGACGGTGAAGTATAAGTTGAAACAAGTGTATAAGGAATTAATAGATCCTAATAAATTACCATAACATTGGTAGAAGGGGATTTTGAATCTATATTCACCCAGGCCATCGGCCACAAAGGTGTCTTTGAAGTAAGAGTCATCTACACTAAGAGGGGTAAAATTCAGCTGGCCTAATGCTTCATCAATAAATTATATAGAATTTAATTCATCGTCGGATATCTCGAGAATCCTCGGTGGTAGGATTATCATGTTGTATATCTTTGTCAAGTATATTGCTAGGATTTGTACTAGGTGAAGTATTATGAGAGGACACCTCAAGAGGTTGAGTAGTAGCGGGGAGGAAGGTGTGTGTTGTACATGAAATGATGGAAATAGTATGGTATAAATGATTGGATTGGTTTGAGCGGTGGACAAGTGGGAGGTACTAGACTAACCAATGTCATATGTATTAATACTACTATATGGGATACATTGTGTAGGAGGGATGGGCATAGCCGTGATGGGGTTTATGCGATAAAATTTGAAAGGTTCGATGTCTGCTAAAATAGTGTGTTCATATCCATCATATAAAAATTTGATACATTAGTGAACAATAGATGGGATTACTTGCATTGCGTGGATCCAAGGCCTACCTAGTAATAGATTAAATTGGAATGAGGTATCAATAACATAGAAGTTAGTGAGAATAGTCTTAGGTCCAACCTTAATGTGTAATGAGATAGTCCCTAAACATGTGCGAGTAGTAGAATCATATCCTTAGATGAGAGTAGAATTCTTAGAAATTAGATTATTGTTAATACCTAGTTTTTGTAGAAGAGAATGAACACATAGGTTGAAGACTGGTCCATTATTGATAAGTACTCGTTTGATGAAAGTAGTGATAATTATGGAGGTAATGAGCAAGGGTGCGCATGGATTGATTTTATAAAATGATGACAGTACTCATAAGTGAAATATATTGCATGTGTGTTGTCGTGCAAATGTGCAATAGGGAAATTGACAAATTGAGCACAACAACTATACCCATGTGTTAAAATTTTCTAATCTATTTGGTCAGTCCAAATGACCTCTGAGTAATGTTATCTCATCCCCTAGGTGATTTAGGAAATTCCATTCATTCCCCTAGGTGATTTTAGGAGTTCATTTGCAAAGCTACATGCAATTATGGGAAGGGCTATCACTAGCCTTCCTAGAGTTGGAGCAACCTCACGAGCAGAGAACAAGATCCTAAGTGGATGTGGAGGTGATCCAAAGGTCTTGGGACATCATGGAGATGGTTCAAGAATATTTTGGAAGGTCTCGAAAGAAGTTGGGGTAGTTTCGCTAGAATTAGGGTTCACAAGCCTAGGGAGTACAGCTTGGCCTAAAACAACTCTTTTGCGCTTCAAAAGAAGATTTTGGGAGCTCTGGATGGAGTTAGAAGTAAAATGAAACTTATACGAAAGAGTATTTTGATACCTACATGATGGTGGAATCATATTTTTCACAACACCTTGGTGCATAGGATTTGTAGGTAATTTTTCTCAGGCATAAGTGGAGTCTCAAATCACAAATACTATTTTTCGAGGATCATATGGTTACATCAAGACATGATACACACGCCATTGGATTCAAAATTCCATTTCCAGTCAGGATCATATAAAATTTCACCAAGAAATTCCACCGGGAGCTCAAGTTATCATCATCCCAAGTTGCCCTCTCAAAGGTAGTTCAAGAGTTAGTCAATTTTCGGGAGGACACATGTCAACACCAGGAGCCTGGCGGGATTTAATTTCTTTGAATTCCCGAGGTTAGGTACACTAACCTTGGAAAAATGTACCCAGCCCCCATGTGACCTCTAGGGACCCTCATGTGACCTCCAAACTTGACAGTTCAGCCCCCAAGTGCATTTTTGGAGCATTCATTCCCTGTCGTCGGATCAAGCGCCACGTGTCAGCTCCAAGACCACCATGGAAATTTATGTCCCTCATGTCCCTAAGGTCAGGGACATAAAACATGAAAAAATTCACCCAACCCTTATGGGAGTCTTTTGGTCATCCATGTGACCAACTTTCACCCCAGGTGCATGTTTGGAGCATTCATTCCCATGTCATGTCCGATCAAGCACCACGTGTTAGATCCAGACCACCATGGAAATTAATGTCCCTCGCATCGATGAGGTCATGTATCTAAATTCATGAAAAATGTGCCCAATCTTCTCCTTCCATGATTTCAAAAATTTAAAAATTCTAACTGTCGCTTCAGTGCTTCCAACTTTGCTTCCACTCCCGTGCACAGATTTTCTCCATTCTTCCTCTGCAACTTCTCACCACCATTCCTCCATTTCTGAACCTCAAACCATACCTGACACAAAGTTACTTCCATTCAATCTATAAAATAACATAGGTACTAGAAGGAAAATTTGAGCAAACACAGAAGGAGAAGCAGAGAAAGAAGAAGGAGAAAAACGAGAAGTTAAAGAAATCTCCCAAATTGATGCATTAAACAAAAATTTATATTTTGATTTTCATTCCTATACCTAAGGCTATCAAGAAGACACCTTGAAACTCTCCTATCATGTAGCAGCATCCGCAGATGAAGAAATCCCACTTCTCGCCCAACGAAGAAAAAATCCAATTTCCGTCAAACCACTGGGCAAAACAAAGTAGAATTGCACATGAAGCATCAAAAGAAGAAATATATCACAATGAAATTTATTTTTCACAAAAATATGAGAAAAATATATCTGCAATTTTGAGGTCCATTAATGGCTGCCACATCTAGAAGCAACCTTTGCCAAGTCCAAAATTTGAAAGTTTAAAATCTCCTGGACTATTAAGCGGGCGGGTCTGAAATTTCAAAGGGGAAATATTGGGAAAAAAACCACATCAAAAAAATTTGTTCCACATCAATTGGACCTCCAGAATCCCACTTTCTAAAAATAGTAGGTCTTCTACATAGGGACTACTATTTCGGAAAGTCAACAACAAAAGAACCTGCGAAGGAGGCGAAGACATTGGAGGTGCACTATAACTGAGAATTCACCAAAACGGACATTTTTGACACTTACTAAAAATAGTAAGTGGTCCCACAGACACCTGCTAAAAATAGAAAGTCACACTGAAAGAGTAGTTTTGGCACAATGGGACATTCAAAACTTCGTCGCATCAAAGCTTTCCATGAACGAGGACCATCAAACTTCATCACGGGCAACATCTTCTCCTCTTCTCTCTCTTCCCTCTCCCCCAACTTTCTCTCCCTTCAAATGTTCTAATTCTCCATTGGGGTTTGCACTTTTTGATATGCCTTTAAGTCACTTAAAAGTGACTTTAGAAACATAATGTAAATTAATTCGCCTTGATTTTATAAAAGGGACTTAAATATTTTGTAGGAATATGAATAGTCTAAAGTTAGAAATAAGGCATATGGAGGGTCATGAGGAAGATGATAAGTCACCTCTCATTCTATAAATTGTAATGCCATTCCCATTTTAAAGGGTTGGTCATTAATTTTGTAAGCTCAAGAGTGTATTCTACCTTGAGAGAACAAAGGAGATAGCCAAATTATTCCTTTCCCCCATTCTCAATTTCCTCCATTTCTCCACTATGTACAACTTTTGTTTGAGAAATTAATACAAGAAGAAGGATTTTCTAGCTTTCTTTGACTAAGATATTTCTTGATACTTTGTGTTCATCAAATTTCATTTGGTCTTAATGATGCTTACAAAGTTGTTTCTTCTCATAAATGCATGTGATGATACTTTTGACTAGTGTGTGCAGGAATCTAATTTCCTACCTACAACATTAGTTCTCCTACCTCTTTTCTCACTCCCCTTTCCCACACTTCAGACAAATTCCTCTCTAGCAATTAATTTCTAGCTTTTCCGCAGGGTCAGTGGAGTGTCCCTGTTGGATCCCCGGTTAAAAGGCCACCACAAAATCTACCTTTTCATGCGCGTGCATATACGAAAATTGTACCATTAAGTAGAGGACTTAGATTCTTAGAGTGTTGGCAAGAAATCCTCAAGTTTGTCCACCTAATAAATTTTCTCGCAAACAATGTGGCAGATTTGAAGAGACTCATATGAGGTGTGTAAAGGATACCACAAAGTTATCAATTTATATATGAATGTCATGAAGATTTAATTCTAGTGTTTTCCGAAAGTTAGGTGCATTACGCAATAATTCATAAAGATAAATCTTAGCCGAGTATTCTTAAATTGTTTTATGATGTCATAACCCTTAGAAGTAGTAGGAGGAACCACCAAGTGTGATGGGTGGAGGAATAGGCGGGTGGAGCCATAGGAGGATGAGTACGACGAGTAGTTACTACATTGATGGAAGGATTAACCTTAGGCATAACAAAGTGAGCGGGATGTTAAGTACATACATAAAATTAGTATAAGTAGTGATTGTACCAGAAATTTTAGTAGGTCTGCAAAGTAGGATAAGGTGATTGAACCATAACTTAATAGGGTGAAGGTATAATCAAAAGAGAGTATTGGATCATTTGGGTTCACCAAAATGATTAAACTAAATTAGAATATATTATCCTAATCTAATGTTATGCAAAGCATGAGATAACAACTGAATAAGTAAAGAAAATGACCCAAGCAACTAAATAAATAGGAAGAAGAAACCTAATGTGAAAGAAGGGTTAGGAATTCCTTATCGATTCGACGAAGGTGTGGGAATGTGTCACGGTGTCAACCAGTGAATAGGAGGAGTAAATGACCACACGTAAGGCTTTGAGAAAGCATAGATATGAGCTTCTTGACCGGAGTGGGGAACTTTGAAGAGGACAGAGGGGTGCCGTGGTTGCCCTAGTATGCGAAAATAGCCTAAAACCTTCCTTTGAGGTGTCGCTAGATATTTTCTTGTAGTTTTTTTGTGTTGCATTAGCTTCGCTAGACTTTTCAATATGTCACTGGAAATCAATGATGAAGGAAAGACCTATAAAATCCCAAGAAAAACATCAAACCCTAAAAACATAAAGATGCATATGAAGGGTCGACTTTTCCTCAACAACCACAATGGTGGATTTAATAATTGAGTTTTGCACTACATCTTAGACTCGATGTAGTTCTAGATGTGTGCGTGTAATATCATGCCCTAGGTTTCTCTTGTGCTAGTCAAACTTTTTGAAATAGTGAGAAATAACTAGATGTATGATGTAATAAATGTGTGCATGGAAATAATAGAATCCCCTCTTATGAAGTGTGATGTAGATGAACCAACCTTGTGTGCCTTGTGATGGAGCTAGATGGATGCAATTGTAGCTTTAGGTGCCTTTGATGGATACAACTCTAGATGGTGATAGTAAGTGTTTAGTGCTTGGTTCCTCATTATGGTCTCATAACTTTATATTTATATGGTATTCTTGTTAAAATTTGGTAATTAACCTGAAAAGGATGACCACCAAAAATATAGAAATCTCAAATGGCTAAAAAGTTCCCAAAAGGTGCAAGTAAAGTGTAAAGAGGATCAAGGTGCCCAGAATGGGACCAGGTGCACAGGGTACCCTAGTCAAGAATAGGAATATCACGAGAATGGAAAAACAAGGAAACTACATGTGGAAGGTCGGTAGTGATGATAAAAATAAAATAAAATGACCAAAGGACATGGGTTGATTAGTACTTTCTTCATTCAAGAACCATATGAATCGTAGTATGAGATCGAGACTAAATATTGACTCAAAGTGCGTGATTTAGTGACTACAGTAGGAGGAGGTGATGGAGGACAAACCTTGAGAGGTGATTTATTATTTGGAATGCATTGGATAGGTGGCACTTTAATGAACAAAGAAGGAACATTAGAAGTGATGGAATTCTGGTCATTTGACATAAAAGGAGCAGATTTAGGAGCCCATTTAGATGTAGCATTTGGAGATGGGAATTTAACGAGAATGTTGAGTAGTAAAGAGAAAAACCTAATGCTCAAGGTGCTTTATTCTTCATTATAAAACATATTAATCATTATCATTATGTCCATTGATTTGATGATAATGGAAAAATGTGATACCTTGATAGTGAAAAATCCAATAAGGAGGATAGTAATGAGCGGTGGAAAATTGATCAATTGGTGATTAAGGAGTGTAAGAAGAATGTAATGTTTATTAAGTTTTACATCAAACTTGAGAGGTTCTTGTAGTGGTAAGACTTGAGGTTGAATGATATGATCACATGTAGAAGACATAGAAGTATGGTGAAATGTAGAAGAAGAACTAACATAGGCTTAAAAAACATACTTGAGATCTTTGGTTTGAGCTTTAAGAGATGTAATCGTTGTTTTCATAGCTTTAATTTTGTCTTGATATAATAAATTTAACACTTGAAATTAATTTATAATGGGTTGATTTGATGGAGGGTTAGGATAGATAGAGTCATTAGATAGACGATCGAAAATGGCACTCACTTGAGCGGGTGACGTATATTTAGGGAGATACATATTATCTAGGTTATTTTGGAGAACAACTTTACAATGTGGATGATCTCGAAGTAAGCCACAAAAATATACTTGAGGAACCTTCAGAGCCATGAAGGAAAAAGAAATGTGTAAAATAAGGATCCGTGAGTATGATAATGAGCGGGGTTAACCAAATGATTTAACAAAAATGAATTTTTAAAACCCTAATTTCAGAGTAACTAATAGAAAAAATGAAGTAAAGATGTTATGATGCAAAGTGACATAATCAATATGATAGTAAAATATGAAACCCTAAGTGTAAGAGAGAGAGAGAGAGAGAGAGAGTAAAGGACTTAACTGATTTGTGATTTCCTGGAACCGATATAGATTGGGCAATGATGAACATAGAGGGAAGACCATCATTATTATGCCTTTGTAAAATATGGAGCTTTCAAATAAAGTTGGACTAGGGTTCCTAGAGTAGTTCTAGGGTGTATAGGATCTAGTGAATGCTAGAAAGCACTCATGATTACATAAGAGCTTAGAATCTAATTTCTAGAGTTTCACAAGAGTGTCGGCATTGATAATCGTTGTTAGTCACCTATATGTCACAATTTGATCACCGAAGACACTTGTAACATGCCAATATTTTTCACCTATAAAACCATCAAAATAACTCAAATCCAAAAATGAAAGATGCAATATGGGGAGTTAGACTGACCTCGACGGTCACCCAAATGAGTGAACTTATGACCAAGTGTTGAACTACATCTCAAACTATGTGTAGTTCTTGTGAGTGTGTGATAATGGTTCCCTAGGAATCGCTGGTGTAAGATTCACTAAACAGTGAGCTATATTTTCTAGAGAGATGCAAATGCATGTATGAAATAGAATGAACTTCTGATTTTTATGTGTGTATGAAGAAAATGCAATCCCTTGTCCATTGTAATGGATGCTAGATGAATGCCTTTGAACTCTTTAGATTCTTTTGGATGTAATTTTAGGTGATATATAGTATTCTTAGATCTTGGTATATCAATTTGATTACATAGTTATATATTTATATAATTCCTTTGGTTGAATTTTGTAATTGACAACTTGAAGGCCAAGCCATAAGAAAGTAAGATGTCAAAAATATAAAATAGGCTAAAAAAGAGCGAGTTTTTGGCATGTGGATGCTTTATGTTGTTATTGATTTAAAAGGTATATTAATGAAAAATTAGGATGCATGAGATATATAGGGATATTGGAGTGACTTAGACAAGGCAAGACATGTCAAAGGCTTGAGAACACATGAGTAAGAAATGAATTATTGAGGAGCTAATGACTAGCAGAGGAAAAATGATGATGAAATATCATAACAAGATGGAGTATTAGATATTATAACATGTATATGTTGTGTAAAAATGATCATAAGGATAGATACATGGACACATGAGTTGATTTTTGAGACTAGCTCATTTCAGGATGCCTAATCCCAAGGCTTAGTTATAAAAGTGACCTAGAAAGGTGAAGTGAAGGCTTGAGGCTGATGGTGAATATTTTTGAGGCATGAAACACATTATTGAACATGTTTAATGGGATAAAAGGTGAAAAACAAGATATAATTGATAAGCTACAATGCAAACTAGCTCAAATTGGTCTAGTTTAAGGACCTAAAATGAGGATATGAGGAAAAAAGATACATCAGGCTAAAAATCATGAAACATGTGTAGGGACATTTATAAGAGTCCTTATTTGAAGTATCAAGTCATAATTACATAGAGGCATATTTAGGGTCATTGGTATGACTACCCTTCAAGACAAACAAGTTTAGCATGAGAAAATGAGATTGGCCAAGATGTTATAGGTTTATTTATGATGAAGTATTAATTTTTTTATCATGTATGAGGTAGTTAATTTTTTCATGGTGGTTTGAGCCCTTGACACCTAGTGGATGCCACCAAGAAAATAATAAGTTTACGAATATTTGAGTGTATAGACAAAATTTGTAAAGTAACCCATGCTCAATTTATTTTATAGAGGATGTTGATAAGGTATGGAAGAGATTAAACTAGTAATAACACAAAATAATAATATTATAATTCGATTCATTTGGTATATCTTAATACAAGAGTGATACACATAAATAGGAGGATGCACTCCTTAATACAAGGAGTCAACAATCATCTCCAACTTCCCCTACAATCTCTCTCATCCCTAAGATATCTCCAACATCCCAAATATCCCTCAAGACTAATCAACATGAGTTGTTATCACAACACACTCACACTAACTATATTATTAATATGAGTTATATTAACTCAATATTAATAACATACACAATATATTAATAATGTTACAAAATATATTTGTAACATTCACTCCCCTATTGTTAACATTATTAATTCCCAATATACACTCCCCTAATGTTGACATGGTACAACATAACTCCTTTTATTGCAACATGTTGCATGGGCTTGCCTCATAATCTAGATCAAAGAAAGGTGTGTAAACTTCCAACTGGTTAAATGTCTTGTTGCACATGACCAAAACTATGCGAAGGAACACATCCCACATTTACTCCATGAAAAGAATGCACTCGGCATTCCACTGGTGGATCATCTTCATAAAGAAGGAAGGTAGTCAGAGGACCACTACATTAGTAAAAGTTTATCTACCTTTTTACATCTATAGTTTTCTAGATCTACCACCAACCCTTTCCAAATCTATGAGTGTTACAATAAACTTAGAGACATACTCTACAATGTTTTCTTCTAGGAGGTTACATATAGGAATTTCTCACACATTATAATTGAACAGGAATGTGACATTTGTTCTTATTTTCACACAGTGGAAATTAAACACACAACTGAAAAAATGCCACAACTTCATTGTGTGGCCCCATTGCTTGTGGCTAGCGAGAGGTCATTGATTGACCTCCTTCCTCCGTTGCCTCAATCCTACATTAGTGTTGCTACTTAGTTATCAAATGTAGCTTTTAAGCTCATTACAAATTTTTCTAGGTGTGGGTGTCGAATTCACCCCCTCACTATGGACGTCACATACAAGCAAAAAAATGTGTCCAATTTTTTTTAAGTGAGGTAATATTTTATATATATATATACAATATTTGAAAAAATAAGATTTTCAAAATTTTGGTCTAGTAGGGTTTTTCTCTCTAAATTTAGCTAGTTATAACTAAATTCAAATTTACTGCTAAATTTAATGAATCCACTAAAAATTCCACCAAAGCTCATGTGGAGGGGGATTTGACCCCTTGACCTCTTCTTATTGAAGAGTCTTACAAAATATTGGATAGCCACTTCTCCTTGTAAGCTAAACATTTATATAGAAAGTGACTAGATATTTAAACACTACAAATCAATCAATCTTAAGCCATACCTCCTTTTCAAAACCACAGGTTTGTTGAATAGTGGTTTTATGAAAAATGCAGCAAATAAAAAAAAGAAGGCGGTTTTATAAGGTGGTTTTGGACATGTTTAAGGTGGTTTTTCTCCTTCCTTCACTGTAGATCTAAGAGATTTCTCTTGAAAAATAACTAAATGATATTTAATCAATGCATATCCACTTAGACTTTAATTCCACCATGAAATATTTCTATTGAACTTTAAATGACAGAATATAAATGTCTACGTGATCCTCAATACCATGCAGAGGCATTCAAATAATGCAATTCTTAGTTCGGATTGCCATGTAATATTGCATTTGATTTTTGACTCATGAGGATACTGCGCACATGGAAGAAGATTAGGAAAATGACCAAGATCTCACTGACTGAATGATCTCTATGCAAAGAAGGTAGAGTTCAAGCATGGTTCCATAGGTAGAATGAGATAAATGAACCAGATATTAGACTCTGATCATTCTTACCAAATCGACTCATTGATAATTGCATGCAGGTTTAGACGATGTCGAAATTCACCAGAAAAAATGAACTCACCAATTTATTTAATATGTTGATCTTGGGAGATCCAATATTGACCAAGGTGACACAGATAATCTTCAAATACAAAAAAATGTTGAGAACATCCATACACAACTATCTCAAAACCGATCCTTCACTATTGAGAAATCCATAGAGATGATGATAGAGTATTGTATACGGAACCTCCAACTCTCACAAGCTAGAATATGTGCATGTCGTTGCTTCACAATGTTAATGCAACCATATCGTAGAACTGACATGCTACCTTCATTTTTCCTTGACCTTCTCTGATACCACTGATAAGGTATGGAAGAGATTAAACCAGTAATAACACAGAATAATAATATTATAATTCAATACATTCGGGATATCTCAATACAAGAGTGATACACATAAATAGGAGGATGAACTCCTTAATACAAGGAGTCAACAATAATCTCCAACTTCCCCTACAATCTCTCTCATCCCTAAGATATCTCCAACATCCCAAATATCCCTCAAGACTAATCAACGTGAGTTTTTATCAAAACACACTCACACTAACTATATTATTAATATGAGTTATATTAACTCAATATTAATAACATACACAATATATTAATAATGTTACACAATATATTTTTAATAGATTCTATGGAACTGTCATTGATGATCATGAAGTCACTAAGGTTTTTCTTTGGATAAATTTAATGGTAAATGTCTATTTTTTCTCCTACTGTTTGAGAATGCTAGAATGCAAGAATAACCTTGAAGGTATGAAGAGTATACATGATGAATTTCCTCATGAAGTGATTGTTTTTCTCGAGAACAACATGAAGACATCCCATATGATCCATGAGTGTTCTTGGTTTGGTTTGATGAAGTGTTTACATGCACAAGTTTGAGTGATCCAAAACTACCTTCTTGAGCTAGTGAAGAAGCCCTTAGCTACAAGTATGAAGAAGATGTTTTTCCAAAAGAAGGTATAAGTATGAGTGTTTGAGCATGTTTTTAGGATGCATATGAAGTAGTTGAATAAATTAAATTCCTTGGTGAATGATCTGGATATGGTTGTACCATGATAGTTCAAGATTGGTTTTAAGATCCCAAAACATAGTCGACTAGTTTGAGAAATTGAATTGAAATGATGATCTTTTCCTTGTTTTGAAGAATTCTATCAATTGGAGGTGAAATAAGACTTGAGATATTTCCATCGATTTATGATATGTATTTTGATGACAATATTTAGTGTTCCAAATAACAAGATCTTGAATAATTTTTTATCCACCAGGACCATGAATGTCCGGATGATATGTAAAGTTAAATGAAGGTCTTATGCATAATTTTATGAATCCCAAGAATTTGGTGATGATGTATACATCTTATAGTTTCCTCCATGAAGTTTGAAAGGTTTGATAAGACCTAGAAGTGTAGTAGTTACTCCAAAAATGAAGACTAGTTTTTGAAGGACTAAAATCAGCTATGCATTGGAGCTCTAATGGAGGTATGAGGATGAAGTGGCAAGTTTACAGGAATATAAATGTTGCATATGGCTTGGTGGGACCATGCTCAATGTGCATGAAAATATTGGATTCTTATAAACACATTTGGAAGGATAAAAAACAAAATCAGGACTTGGTTAGCTAGAAGACAACATTTGATAGGACAATTACAAATTAGAAGTTCAGGGGTATAATTGGAATATATGATGCATAACTGAATGTTAGGGGTTGTTGGAACCTACCATTTCATCTCAAAGGATTTATAAATAATCTTGATTTCTCAATAAATGAATGGAGTGCAAACTCATACATTTGCATATGTAATGATTATACTTTGACAATTTTTGGTTAAGTCTATTTGATTTCTCTTATACGTACTTAGAGTGGAATATGAAGTGATGTAAAGGTAGAGGAATTGTATGAGACATATGAGAGAGTTATTATCTTGTATATGAAGGCTTGAGTGTTCTAATAATAGGTTGTTGAAACCAGGGGTGTTGTTGGAAGATATAGGTGCAACAATGTGGATATGTGAGCAAATAGGTGTAAGAAGTGTGAGAGTGCCTTCTCCATGAAGATGAGAAACTAATAATGAATGTAGAATCATCCATGAAGATAAGAAATGATATTAATGTGAAAAGGAGAAGACAAGAGATGAGATAGGTGTGAAGAAAGAGGGAGAGAATAGGTGAGATGATTTTGTGATCACAACTTGTTGTAGTAAGACAACTGATAAATAAGTGATCAAAACTAAATTGAAGACTAAGTAGTGGCTTAGAAAGAGGGAGTCAGAGATTCCTTGTAAGTTTCAACTTACTGAAGATCAAGTTGAAGCATAGTTGAAGTGTTGGGAGTTGAATCTTCCACACAAGTAGAAGCTATGAAATAAACGGGGTTAAAGAAGTCAAATTCAATGAATCTAAACCTTATATTTGTCTCAAAGTATGGATTGTGTTCTATTTTTTAGGGCTAGAGACAAGAAAAGAGTTGGTCTAAGCCACAATAAGTCCAGATATAATGATATGAATGATATATCATGAATATTATGTTATCTTCCAAGTGTTATAAGTACTATATTGTTTTGAAGAATGTTATAACATCTAAAAGACCACGAAGACATTGTTGATTGTACTTATGACCAAGTAGAAGAGCATAACAAGAACGAGAAGAGTGTACAAGGTTTTCTTTATGGGAAAGAAGTTGGTGTCTCTCATGATAGTTGAATAAATGTATGCACAATAAGAAAGACTCAGAAATTTCATAAAGGATACTTAATCTAAAACCTAAGGATGATAGACCAAAACAAAGCTTGGAGACAAATAAGGGTTTGACACAAGTCAAAAGCCAAAAGTTCTAAAATAAGATGAAATTTACTAAGAAGAGTAAAATAACATGGTGAATATCATAAAATAAGTTTTTATAATTGGATGAAAGTGTCCTCAAAATTAGAAATAGTGAAAAACTAAGAAACCCTAGGTGTAATCCAAAGGAAGGGCTAGAAAGAAGTGAAGAGTGAGTTGGGAAAGATGAGAATGGATTTGGTTTATGGAATTCATCGGAAAGAAAGAATAATAAAATGGGTATCCAAATATTATTTGAATTTTGCATGAAAATTAGTGGTTTTAACTATACATGGGGATTTGCTTAAAACTAGGGCTAATTGCGTGCCTTGAGCTAAAATGGTAAAAAGAGTATAAGAGACATTGGATAAAGTATTTCTTGATGAAACTTTGTAGGCTTGTCAATGGGTTAAATGGGTACTCTAAAATTTTACAAGTGAGTTAGGAAATAGAGATTTGTGGTTTTTACGCTCAAATATGCATTTTTGTAGGGATAGTAATAAGAATGAAGGTCTAAGAGGAAAGAGATGGAAATGGAGTTGTGAAACTTGATGAATTGTCTCGAACCTGGTGTCTTAGTGACATTTAATAGGAACCAAGTGGCTTCAACTCTTAAATCAATCATTTTGTGGAATTTGGTGGTTATAAGCAATTCAAGTAAATTAAGAGCAAGGTAAAAAGAGCACTTACAAGTCCGAAATAATAGTCTATAGGTCAGAAAGGTATTTCTAGAGAAAGGGAAGTTATTTGAATCCTTTAAGAAGGTAATTAAGGAATCTAGGAGGATGGAAGAGAATTCTTACTAGGTTACATGACAAGGTAAGTATGTGTTTTGAAGTTAATATTGAAGCAATCTCAAGATTACAAAGATAATTACAAGATGGATAATTATGATGGGCTACAAGCATTAGAAATATGATTGAGACAAGGGAAGTTGACTTGGATATCAAGTAGGTGCATATGAGTCAATCTAAACACTTAGAAATCCTAGTAACAAAAACTAATGAGTATGAGTAAGTACACTTCAAGGGGGAGCATGTGTATGACCCTGTCAGTTGAACTGAGACAAAGAGCACTAAAAAATCTCCTTACGACCTTATTAATACTATTGATTCATCAAAAGAGTTGAGATCAAGGTATGAAGTTCATTTTATTACATAAAAAGTAATACATTGATGGTATAACCTCAAGGGAGGTAGAAACCAAAGGTTATTGAAGCATATGATGTTCCATAATATGACAAAAAAATTCCTAAAAAGCTCAAAATTTCAGTTTGGGGACCCAAGTCCTAAAATTTGGCTACAAGTAGCATATAGAAGAAGGGTGAGTGCACCAGTTGGGGGGCCAAAAGGGGTCTTAATTGGACGCATTTTTCTGAAAAAAAAACTTCAACTTGTACGAGTTTTTTGAAATAGTTACACTCAAAATTGGAAGATGTTGTAGAAATATGAATCATAGCATTTTGAGTCTAGTTTCTAAGATACTAAATTTTATTGAAAACGGATAAGTTTAAGTGGGTCAAACAACTAAAATACCAATAGATGCTCTTGTTTTTGTTAAAAAACATAATAGAGTGACTTTTGTGCCCCCACCATTTTTTTAGCACCATTTAGTATTTTTGAAAACCCTTCGGTAGAAAGATAGCTAGGAGCATCTAGTTTGGGCTCCATTTTTAAAATATTTTTTATTTTTATTTTTCTAGTGCAAAAATTTTATGTTTTGAAAAATAACAGAGCTCCGACCGTGCCCCCTAACTACCTCAAAAATATCGAAAATTGGATTTTGTTTTTGAATATAGAATTATGCCTAGTTTGGGCTAATATAATTTTTTTAATTTTGATCACCCAAAAAAATACACCATGAAAGATAGACATATTTACACTTCAAAAAATAGCTATAAAAAGGCATAGTTAGAAAATAAATAATATGGAAACCTTATATTAGTCAGAAAATTTGGAAAATTATATTTTTAGAAAGAAGAGACTCTGCTCTACATCATGGTATAATTTTTTTAAAATGGATCGATTGTTTTATTTTGATTTATCATAGAGGAAGTTTCATTTTTACATTTTCTTGTAAAAACTCGTTGTTTGTTGTGTTTGTGTAGGTCCATGCCTCAGGCTTGGGGATCCAAACCAGATCCCAAGCCTTGAGGCATGGCTTGGGAAAAGAGAAAATGAAAATGCATACGCATTATGTAATGCGTACGTGTTTTTCTTTTTGTTTTATATATTGTGGCCCCCAACGTCCCTTTCATCTCTTTCACGGGAATTCTACAAACATTTTGTTTTGTCTGCAATATTCTCTACATTCTTGCACAATTTTTAGTATTTCATTTTTTCCCCTACCCCACTAGTTGATTTTTTCTAATCATGGGCAGAAACGTAGAGCTAAGGACAAGAGGAAAGTCAAGAATAAGACACTGGAGCAATTGGAAGAGAAGAGAATAAAGAAATTGAAGAGAATGCAAAAACTTCAAGCAGGGCAAGGTACATCCGCTATATCAAATGTAGCTAATGTATTAGAAAATTGGGATGAAATACATAATGAAAATGTAGAGAATAATGATTTTGTAATGAATAATGATATTGAATTGAATGATAATGTTGGTATGGATAAAGAAATTGATATGAATCCAATTGTTGAACCTTTACTTGAGAATCCAAATGTTAACCCCGAAATTTGTATGAAAACACTAAATGAAGAAAGTAACCTTGTAAACGAATCTTCACCTCTAAGAACACCTCCTTCCATTTCACGAAGAAAACCAATTCACTTAATTGAAATTGATGAAAATATTATAAAACCAATGCCTAAAAAATGTCTGAAAGAAATGCGAGAAGAAAAGCTAGTGGAATTTGGGATAATTACTTTGAGAATTTAAATGACACACAAAGATGTCAATTATTTGTTTCATTGATGAAATTAATTAAGATGAGACCTATAATGAAGACCCCGGGGTTAAGAACATCTAATGTTGTTGATCAAAATGTGTCAATTATTGAAAACATACATAAAGCATACCAAACTGTAGGTGGCAAAAGACGCACCAAAGATAGTAATGCTACACGACGTGCACTAACTAATTGTATAGTAAGTGATAAAACAATTAATAAATGCTTGATTAGAAAAACAAGCAGTGCTTTGAAGCTAAACAGAAAAACACTAATGAAAGCAATAGAGAGACGTAAACGTCTTGAGTTAGTCAATAACAATGACTATTGGGCTTTCTCTAGTAGACTTCCACAAAAAGACAAGAATACATCTGATATTCTAAAAGAATTAATTGTAAAATTTTGGAATGAGAACACAAGGGTGTCACCGAATAGAAGAGATACAATAAAAGAAGAATAGGTTCTCGTAATCGTGAATCGTGTGCAAAACATTTCTTAGATATGACTCAAACAAAATTTTCTCTAAGTTTAAAAATGAAAATCCACAAATTAACATTAGCCAAAGATTCTTTGAAATGAGAAAACCCTTTTATTTGAAAATCAATCACTCACGTACCACTTGTTATTACAGGCATCATGTTGAATTTTCAATGCATTATGATGTTTTTTTGTCAAATACGTAGTGTTTTGCATACTGACATCATGTTGCAAGGAGTGTGGAATAAATGTCCCACAAAAATCTTCAAGGGAATTTATCAACAATATTTTGTGAAAAATCAACAAGACAATTTTTATAACAAAGCATGTTTGGATGGAACGTGCAATGTATGTGGTGGCTTTGCCAAATCGAAAAGTAGTATTCATGAGGAGAGGTAAATATTCAATAGGAAAAGAATTGGTTGATTTCACAAAATATAAATCGGTGGCATATCAATTAAAAGATGGAAAATAATCTAAGAGGTGTGAGCTTGTTACAAAACAATTACCTGTATCAGAATATATGGTCAAATTCAGAGAGGAAATTTTTTATGAGTATGCAAGGCACACACATAGAGCTCGATGGTTGGATGAACAATTCAAGTTAAGAAAGGACACATTCCCACTTGGTACTATTGTTTTAGTAGTTGACTTTGCAGAGAATTACACATTGTAGCCATAAATGGAGGTTCAGTCTCAATATTATAACTCAGTGCAAGTTTCTATTTTCGTGCATATAACATTCATGCACTCTCCTGAAAGCACTGAGCAAGATCAAAAAATATTAAGAGAGTATCATTTCTACATCAGTGATGATCAGACACATTCTACAGAATATGTACAAGGGTGTTTCCAGGTGTTTTATGTGAACTTGAATGAGAGGAACATTAGTTTCGATCAACATTACATTTAGTCGATAACCGCATATCAAAATTCAAGAATGCATGGATGTTTTATTGGCTAAGAAGGATGCACAAAGAAACAAATGTACAACATATCTGGAGTTTTACTAAGGTAGGGCATGGAAAAGGAGAGCATGATGGTGTAGGAGCATGTGTGAAAAGAGCACTTGCAAGAGAAGAGTTAAAGTTCAAGGATGGTGCTAAATTTACAGATGTGTAAAAAGCATTGTTGATTGGTGTGTCAAGAATATGGGACATGAATCTCAAGAGAGATCAACGGTTTGTAGATATTTCTAGTTGATAGAGGAATAACATTTGAAAACTTTGAAGATTGTATGACAGTTGCAGGATCAAGTGATATGCACTCATTCATGTAGTTCGATGCAAATGATTGGATTATTTATACTAGGTACATGACATGTTTTTGATATCATGCATTGATTTTGCGTGGAATGAATGTGAGTCACAACAAGGGGTGGATGAATGGACTTGTAGACCTCTAATTCCATTTGACACACATCAAGTTCCATGAGTATTACAACTTGCGGTCTTCAAATCAAATGACAACATCACCCGAATTTGACAAAGTCTCTGCGATTTAGTGCAATACGGTACATACATATATGTACATGCCATGTTTTAGATTTATGAATTATTAAATGGTCAACTCTTAATGTATTAATAAATTGACTGAAAAATTTTACTTTGTGATACATAGGGCACATTTTTGCAGCTATTGCGATGAAATTTAACGAAGAGGAAAAGCCTACTTCTTATCTCATTGTGTAGGGGAAAAAATTGACTTCCACAGTCATTGATGGTGAAGACCTTGAGTATCCCATTGGATCAGTGGTAGTCACTGGAACTTGGCTTCGATGATATCCTATCAAAAAATCAAACATTTGGTTGTTTGAAGACTATAAAGTATATCAGAAGATACTTCACTATTCACATTTGGTCCTTGCAACAAATATTAAATTGATCAAATATCAAGGTTGGCCATCAAACAAAAATTTGTGGAAGGTTCATGAATCAAATCATGAAGCAATTCTTGCTACTGTCAAGAATAGAGTTGATCCTTGCGATTTATTGGATTGAATTTGCAAAGGTATGTTCTTCATGAATTTAATTTGAATATTTACTTAAATGATTTTGTTTAAATTTTGTATGATTTAAAATTTTATTTAATTGCTTACTAACATGTTTATGTAGGTTAGTGGTACCAAAAAAGATTCCACCTTTCACGTGGTTGGCACTTTGTCGACAAGAGAGAATTTATTATTCTTGAAGCCAAGTGAAGCTAATAAAAATTAAATATTAGAAAGGAACAACAAATAGAAATTCTCATTTCACCACATATATTGTAAAAATATCTTATTAAAATTCTCATTTCACCACCTATATTGTATGAACCACCTATATTATTCAGGTGATTGGCAATGGACAACCTTACACTGACTCAATCTGAATGGAGATGGAGAAAACCATGAGAGGATTTCGTAGAGGGCCCCGACGTGGAGGTCTCGGATCTGACGCAACATCTCTAGGTGCCACGGAGTCCGAGAAATCACCCGTCAAAGATATGGCGTGATTGGGCCTCAAGGCTCTTAAGCGACTACACCCGGACAGGGTAGCCCAAAAGCACGGGAGCATAGGGAACCAAAACAAATGCTCCAATAGCATTCACATGGCCATCCCGATGTGTTGGCGTAGTTGGTTCAATCCCACGAGATTTCGTTTGCAAACTACAACCTCTGCAGTAGCATTACACCGACTCGAGACTACACTATTTCTCACGTTTGCAAACAATAACACAGCGAGAGAACCGGATGGAGATGATGAAAACCATGAGAGTATTTCGTAGAGGGCCTTTCCATGGAGGTCTCGGATCCGACAAGACATCTCTAGGTGCCACGAGTCCGAGAAATCACTCATCAAAGATATGGTGTGTTTGGGCGTCAGGGCTCTTAAGGGACTACGCTCGACGGGGTAGCCTGAAAGTACGAGGAGCATAGGGAACCAAAACAAATCATCCACTAGCATTCACTAGGCCACCCCAATGTGTTGGCGTAGTTGGTTCGGTCCCATGAGCTTCCATTTGCAAACTACAACCTCTACCTCTAAAGAAATTCTACATTGACTCGTCAGATCGCACTATTACTCATGTTTGCAAACAATAAGACAACGCGAGAACCGGATGGAGATGGAGAAAACTACAAGATCATTTTGTAGAAGGATTCAACATGGAGATATCTGATCTAATGAGACATCTCTCGGTGCCATGGAGTCCGAGAAATCACCCGTTAAATATATGGTGTGTTTAGGCCTCGGGGCTCTTAAGGACTACTCCCAGACGAGGCGAGGTAGCCCGAAAGCATGGGCGTGTAGGGAACCAAAATGAAGACTCCAATAGCGTTCACCAGGCCACCTTGACATGTTGGCGTAGTTGGTTCGGTTCCCATGAGCTTCTATTTGCAAACTACACCTCTCCAAAGTAGCCCCTGTACACTGACTCGGACTACACTATTTCTCTCGTTTGCAAAAATAAAGCACAACGAGAGAACCGAATGGAGACAGAGAAAACCGTGGGAGGATTTCGTAAAGGGCCTTGATGTGGAGGACTTTAATTTAACGAGACATCTCTAGATGCCACGCAGTCTTAGAAATCATATGTTGAAGATATGGTATGATTGGACCTTAGGGCTCTTAAGCGAGTACACCCGAAGAGGTAGCCCGAAAGCACGGGCAGCGTAGGGAACCAAAACAAAGCCTCCACTAGTGTTCACTAGGCCATACAAACATGTTGGCCTAGATGGTTTGGTCCCACAAGCTACCGTTTGGAGAATATAGCATCTAGTAGCCTTACACTGACTTAGACTACACTATTTCACGCGTTTACAAACAATAAGACAACGAGAGAACTGGATGGAGATAGAGAAAACCACGAGAGGATTTTGTAGAGGGATTTAACATGGAGGTTTTGGATCTAACGAGACATCTCTAGGTGCCACGGAGTCTGACAAATCACTTGTTGAAGATATAAGGTGTTTTGGTTGCAGGGCTCTTAAGAGACTATGCCCGAACGAGGTAGCCCGAAGGCACGAGGAGCGTAGGGAACCAAAAGAAAACCCCCAATACTGTTCACCAGGCCATTTGGACGTGTTGGCATAGTTGGTTTGGTCCCACACGCTACCATTTGCAAAATACAACATCTAGCAGCCTTACACTAACTTAGACTACACTATTTCGCGCGTTTACAAACAATAGGATAGCAAGAGAACCAAATGGAGATGGAAAAAATTGCAAGAGGATTTCGTAGAGTGCCTCGACATGGAGCTCTCAGATCGACAAGATGTCTCTTGGTGCCACGAGTCCGAGAAATCACCGTCGAAGATATGGTGTGTTTGGGTCTCGGGGCTCTTAAGAGACTACTGGCCAAACCGAACAAGGTAGCCCGAAAGCATGGGGAGCATAGGGAACCCAAATAAACCTCTAGTAGCATTCACTAGGCCATTTGGATGTGTTTTTGTAGTTGGTTTTGTCCCACACACTACCATTTGCAAAATACAACATCTAAAGCGACCTTTACACCGACTTAGACTACACTATTTTGCACATTTGTAAACAATAGGACAGCGAGAGAACCGAATTGAGATGGAAAAAACCATGAGAGGATTTCATAGAGTGCCTTGACATGGAGCTCTTGGATCTGATGAGACATCTCTAGGTGTCACGAGTCGAGAAATCACCCAAAATCGAACATATGGCATGTTTGGGTCTCGGGCTTTTAAGAGACTACGCCCGAACAAGGTAGCCCGAAAGCACGAGGAGTGTAGGGAACCAAAACTAATCCTCCACTAGAATTCACCAAGCTAAACCGATGTTTTAGCGTAGTTTTTTTAGTCCCATGAGCTTCTGTTTTCAAACTAAAACCTCTGCATCCCTACAATGACTCGGACTACACTATTTCGCGCGTTTGCAAAACAATATAACAATGAGAGAACTATATGGAGAGGAGAAAAATTGTGAGAGGATTTCATAGAGGGCCCTAAATTGGAGGTCTTGGAGCTGCCGCAACATATCTCTAGGTGCCATGGAGTCCAAGAAATCACCCGTCGAAGATATGGCGTGTTTGGGCCTCAAGGCTCTTAAGCGACTACGCCCAGACGAGGTAGCCCGAAAGCACGGGGAGCATAGGGAACCAAAACAAATGCTCCACTAGCATTCACCTAGCCACCCCGATGTGTTGGCGTAGTTGGTTTGGTCCCATGAGATTTTGTTTGCAAACTACAACCTCTGGTAGCCCTACACTGACTCAAACTACACTATTTCACACGTTTGCAAACAATAGCACAGCGAGAGAACTAGATGGAGATGAAGAAAACCGTGAGAGACTTTTATAGAGGGATTCAACATGGAGCTCTTGGATCTAATGAGACATCTCTAGGTTCCATGGAGTCTAATAAATCACCCGTCGAAGATATTTCGTGATTGGGCCTCGGGACTCTTAAGCGACTATGCCATGCCGATTGACAGGGGTAGCCTGAAAGCACGTGGAGTGGAAAAACCACCAATGTTCAATGATTTTTCCATAGGATGCAACTATGTAGACTATGAACTTAGTTTTTTTGGGGAGACCACCAATGTTCCAACTGTTCATTTTGAAATAATGAATATCTTCAATCAAACAAAGAATGAAGAGCTTGAATTTTTTTGGACTTTACAAAAGGTTGTTTATGCACAAAAAGAAGCCGAAGGCCATATAAATATTCAGTCTTCAACTTTAGATGACAATGAACATCTTCAAGAAAAAAATTAGGTGAATATGTCACTATGATTCAAGAATAAATGCCTCCTAAAAGTCATAAAGAGTCAATTTGATTACCCAAAAATATCTAGAAGAACTTAAAGAGAAGATACGAAAGCGAGAAGAAAAGAAAAATGGGAAGCGTGGAAGGATCACAACTTAACTAGAATGAAAGATCTATGTGATGTTGTCGATAGAATCATGGATAATCTTAAGGAAAACATGCCAAGTTGATTATTTTTATTAATCCCAACTGCTTCAACTTTTATAAATCAAACCAGGTAGTTCAAAAGCAACATACTTGGCAAGAAAAAGCTGCAATGAAGTATTGATAATTGAGCACGAAACTCGATTAGAATTGTAATTTATTTTTGATTGACCATTCACCCATAGTTTCATTTTTAAAGGTAGAAATTCATTTAATATGTGATAAATAAAATTCTGATTTAGTCTATTACTCGACTATTTAGGTTAGATTTCGTAGTCTACAAAATCCTCACGATGTTTTCTCTGTCTCCATCCGGTTCTCTCGATGTGTTATTGTTTGCAAACGTATGAAATAATGTAGTTTGAGTCAGTGTAGGGCTATCAGAGGCTGTAGTTTACAAATGGAAGTTTGTGGGACCGAACCAACTACACCAACACGTCGGGGTGGCCAGGTGAATGATAGTGGAGCATTTGTTTTGGTTCCCTACGCTCCCTGTGCTTTCGAGCTACCCCGTCTGGGCGTAGTCGCTTAAGATCCTTGAGGCCCAAACATGCCATATCTTCGATAGGTGATTTCTCAGACTCCGTGGCACTTAGAGACATCTCATCAGATCTGAGACCTCCATGTCGGGGCCCTCTACGAAAGCCTCTCGCGGTTTTCTCCATCTCTATCTGGTTCTCTCGTTGTCTATTGTTGTTTACAAACACGCAAAATAGTTTACAAACGGAAGCTCGTGGGACCAAACCAACTACACCAACACATCCAAATGGCCTGGTAAATGCTATTAGAGGCTTCATTTTGGTTCCCTACGCTCCCCGTGCTTTCGGGCTACCTCGTCCGGGCGTAGTCACTTAAGAGCCTTGAGGCCCAATCATACCATATCTTCGACGGGTGATTTCTCGGACTTCGTGGAACCTAGAGATGTCTCGTCATATCCAAGAGATCCATGTTGAATCCCTCTACGAAATGCTCTCGTAGTTTTCTCCATCTCCATCCGGTTCTCTCACTGTCTTATTGTTTGCAAACACGCTAGAAATAGTGCAATCTCGAGTCGGTGTAGTAGGTTACCAAACATTGTAGTTTGCAAACGGAAGCTTGTGGGACTGAACAAACTACACCAACATGTCTATATGGACTGCTGAACACTACTGGAGGCTTCATTTTGGTTCCCACTCCTCGTGCTTTCGGGTTACCTCATCTCGAGCATAGTCGCTTAAGAACCCTGAGGCCCAATCACGCCATATCTTTGACGGGTGATTTCTCGGACTCTGTGGCACCTAGAGATGTCTCGTCGAGATCTGAGAAGTCCATGTCAAGGCCCTCTATGAAAGAATCTCTTGGTTTTCTCTGTATCCATTTAGTTCTCTCGCTATCCTATTGTTTGCAAACGTGAGAAATAGTGCGATCTCGAATCGATATATGGCTGCCAGGACGTTGTAGTTTACAAACGAAAGATGGTGGGACCAAACTAACTACGCCAAAACATCCAAATGGCCTGGTGAACACTAATGGAGTCTTCTTTTTGGTTCCCCTACGCTCCCCATGCTTTCGGGCTACCTCGTCCGGCGTAGTCACTTAAGAGCCCCGAGGCCCAATCACGCCATATCTTCGACAGTGATTTCCCGGACTCGTGGCACCTAGAGACATCTCGTCGGATCCAAGACCTCCATGTTCAAGCCCTCTATGAAAAGCCTATTTTGGTTTTCTCCATCTCCATCTAGTTCTCTCGATGTCTTATTTTTGCAAACATAAGGAATAGTGTAGTCCGAGTCGGTATAGGGTCATGTTAGATGTTGTAGTTTGCAAACGGAGCTCATGGGACCGAACCAACTACGCTTACACATCTAAATGGCCTGGTGAATGCTACTTGGAGGCTTTTTTTGGTTCCCTATGCTCCCCATGCTTTCAGGCTACCTCGTCCAGGGCGTAGTCGCTTAAGAACCTTGAGGCACTATCACGTCATATCTTCGACGGTGATTTCTCGGACTCGTGGCACCTAGAGATGTCTTGTCGATCTGAGACCTCTTTGTCGGGCCCTCTACGAAACCCTCTCTTGGTTTTCTCCATCTCCATTTTTTCTCTTCTGTCCTATTTTTGCAAATGCGAGAAATAGTGCGATCTAAGTCACAGTGTAGGGTTGCCATACGGCTGTAGTTTCTCAAACGGAAGCTCGTGTGACCAAACCAATTATGCCAACACATCCAAATGGCTTGGTGAATGCTATTAGAGGCTTCGTTTTGGTTCCCTAAACTCCCCTTGTTTTCAAGCTACCTCGTCCGGGTGTAGTCGCTTAAGATCCCTGAGGCCCAAACACGCCATATCTTCGATAGGTGTTTTCTTAGACTCCGTGGCACCTAGAGATGTCTCATCAGATCCGAGACCTCCATGTTGGGGCCCTCTATGAAATCCTCTCACTTTTTCTTCGTATCCATCCGGTTCTCTCATTGTACTATTATTTGTAAATGTGATAAATAGTGCGATGCAGTCGAGTGTAGGGCTACCCCGTCAAGGTGTACTCACTTAAGAGCCCTAAATGACTAGATTGGCTTAAGAATGAATTTGATAAGGGTATGTCTAAGAATACATGGGAGTTATAAATCACCTCGTAAATCTTTCTTATTTAGTTCTGATGGGAGTCACCGCCTACGGCTTAGTGACCTTCCATTCATTGATAATTTATGTTATGATAAACCCGTGGATGCTTTCAAAAGCACCTTAAAAATGATAGGGATAGTCATCGGACCTAGTGAAGGGTGTGATGTGATTTCCAAATAACTTGAAATGCCTACAATTTAAAGATAGTAACACGAATTGGATAGGATTAGACAATCAAGAGTCATTGAATGTCCGAATCAAAATATCATTGCATTTGGAGACATTATCAAGCATTGGAGTAATGTATATGGAGAGACATTCTCAAAATATCAATAGATGAAAGGCATCAAATTGTGACGACTGTCAGGTGTTTTAACAGGGAGAAATACTACTAAGCATAAAAGAATGTAGTAAGTGCATGATAAGATAGAACCAATACAAAGATACCATGAGAAAGAAGAAGCACAAGTAAGGTAAATACACATATACACATTGATAAATTGAATGAATAATTACTCGATTAGGTAACTCTTTATATACATACATTATATAAATATTGATTTCCAAAGTTTGATGCATATTATACATTGAAAATGCTAGTACATGTACATCACCAATAAATGAAAAAAATCCATAATGTCTTAAATATTATGAAGTCCACATCATATTAGATTCATACGAAAATAATCTCATAAATGTAAGGTCTCTTAAAAAATTATCAAGCTCCAAATAGTATTTTAATGTTCATAATAAATACAAAAATTCCCAAATAGGTCATATACCATCAAGTTCAAATTCCATAAAGGATTACATACAATGCCATGCACATAGGCATATAAAAACAATGTCATGTAAGACATATATATTTCCTACTCATCAAAATCTATCCCTCTCTTGGCCTTGCTCGAAGAAGGCCCTCCCTTAAACGAAGATGGAGATCCATGAGATGACTTTGGATCATCTGAGCCCATGCTTTGAGTCCTCTTCCGTTGAATACTTTCCCGTATATGAGCCTCAAATGAAAACAATGTTTTTTTGTCAAAAATCAATTTATATATGTTTTCAACGTGTATTTAAGACCATACTAGAATGAAATTATTTACATAAATACACAAATTTACTGCAAGTTGTCGATCACGCCAAATTTGCATCTCATGCTCAGATGAGTCATCGGGAGCTCCTGCAATACGAACGTGGGTATGAAGACAATGAGATGGAGGAGTTCGTGCCCTCGAAGTCAAAATGGAGGGGGTTGAAGTTCCCTACATACACATAAGATCAAAAAATCAAACATCGAATTAGCGAAAATAGAGCTATGTACATGTATCTACATAATGAAAATATTTTAACTAATTTATCAATATAGAACTATTGTTTTTACTCCACCACACATGTGAATCAAATGAATAGGGCTGCTACCTGTCATGCAGTAACTCCTGCATACACATAATGAAGGAAATTATTAACATAATTTAATAATTCTATAATGAAATACATTACTAACATGTAATTTAACATAATATAAATTACATGAGAAATTTAACAAAATTTACGTGTTGTTTAAATACCTCGGTGAGTTGTTGCGCGATGAAATCACAACAAACACACCTTTATCTACTTATCGCGAGATATGGTGGGGTGTCTAGTGAAGTCAACATCTTTATCAAACATGTATATCATGTGAGTTAGATGGACATACAAGAACATACATATATTTGACTTTAAAACTAATATATATATATATACACATGTATGTGAAATTTTACATAATTAAGATTCTAAATTACCTCTGTGAATGTATGTGTATGCATGGTGCTCACCGCTTGTGGTCGAGATGAAGATTCACCTCCCGTGCTATAATATCAATGCATGTACATGTACAAATACAATTATTTCAAAATTTAACATATATAAGTAAATCAAGTACTCCAAACTTTTTGTAACACATAACAAAACATAAAAATCTACCTACGCCAAGGTGATGTCGATGAATGTAATCCAAATGTCTCACTCAAAAGGACATCTGACATAGTGACATTATCGTGTTCACCCCTAGCACCAGGTGCACCAAAATTAGTACACATGAAAGTATCATCCTCCTCGGGCCCCAAACATATGCTACCACATGACGAGCAAAAATGTGGCCTCATGCTAGTACTCCCTGAGGGAATACTCTATGTACCTCCATGAGCATCTAGCTCAGAAATATCCCTCGTATGTCGAACAAGGGTCACAGATAGCCCCTGAAGTGCGTGGAGTGTATCAATCTCTACTGTCTCCTTCATTGCTTGAGGAAAATCTCAAGGTGAGGGGCTTCTGCATAGGGAATCTACCATGTTTGAATAGGTGCACGTTGTGCACCTAGTCGATCTTGTGCAAATCCTTTTCCTCGGCCCTGAAAATCTTGGAAATCAAAATAATTTGGGATCTCGTTGAGGATAAAATCATAATAGAGTTTCCTTAGAAAGTATAGTGGCACCTCGTTGTTATTACAAGGTGGAAAATCAAACACCATCCACCATCGGTCCCAAAAATTATTTTTAATCAAATTATTATTGCACCAATGGATGGGAAATCATTTACATGTCAACGGAATAGGAAAATTAGTGCGGGGGTCCGTGAATAAGGCGCATATGATTTCTTTTGAAATTTCTTTTTCTTTACATCCACATATGACAATTTGTTAGAATAATAAACCCTACAACCCTCTTTATAAGTTGTCCAATGATCAATTTTCCCATTGCCGCGTTAATTTGAACAAGTAATGCCTCCAATGTGTTTGCAAGAGAGGCGTGATGGGGGTTTGTAGATTGTGCATCCCTCATTATTTTGATTAAATCCTCAATTTCAATTTTGTTTTCAACTATTTGGGCTGCTAAATCTTCTTGACTACTTGAGGGATGTTGAGAAATTGTGGGAGTGTCGGGAGGGATGTAAGGAATAACAGGGTTTGGTTGTGGTTGATTCCCTCGACCTCTAACTGTAATAATAAAAAATATGTACTCAATTCAAATTTTAATCTATAATTATCATATTTTAATGCAATTTTGAGAAAATAATTGTGCTTACCTCTTCTCCATGGCACCATCGTCGATTCAGATCTTCCCGGTGATCCAGAAATGATCCTTTGAGCTTGAGATCCAGCTGAATGAAAAAATGTGAGGGCACGAAATAGCTCAAAACTCGCGTTTGAGGGAGGTAAAATGATAGAGTCTCGAGCATATTTTTTTTGTTTATAATAGGCATAACGCATAAGCGTTGTGTAATGTGTACGCGTTATGCTTTGGTGATTCCCAATCCAAACAAATTAATATGTGACCACGTTTTAACAAAACACGTACGTGTTTTGCTTTTTCAGATTCTTGTCCGCTTTTGGCCCCCCAACTTGGTGCACTCACCTAGAAGTAAGTCTATAATTGTATCTTATGAGCTAAGACAAACATATTTAGGTGCTAGATGGTTGTATTCACTTAAATATCTATATATTGGCATGTGGTTGTCTTTATGACTACATTTTCTCAAGGGGAGCAATTGTGAATTCCAATGCTTGAAGAAGGGTAAAAACAAGGCTAAGGAAGATAAATACAAGAGGAGGATCTTACATGATGAATATTGTTAATGTTTCTAACCAAAGTAGAGGTCAAACAAGCTGATGTAGGAGAATACCATGAACTAAAACCAAGTACTTTGTCATTAATTTAAAAAGGGGGAGAAGAATTAGGAGGTTTTTCCATCAATGACAAAGGGGTAGATTGTTGGCATGTGGATGTTGTGCTGTCACTAATCTAAAAGGTATATTAATGAAAAATAAGGATATAGGAGATCTAGAGGGATCTTGGAGTGATTCAGACAAGGAAGGACAAGTCAAAGGCTTGAGAACACTTGAGTAAGCAAAAACTTCTAGAGGAGCCAATTACTAATAGAGGAAAAGTGATGATGTGAAAGCATACTAGGATGGATTCTTAGATAATATAACATTTATATTATGTGTAAACATTTTCAGAAGGATGTATACAAGGGCACATGAGTTGATTTTGTGAGACTAGCTTAGTTCAGGATGCCTAATCTCAAGGCCTAGTTATCAAAGTGACTTAGAAAGGTGAAGTGAAGGATTAAGGCTTATGGTGAATCTTGGCATAGGCATAAAACACAATATTTAACATGTTTAAGGGGATACATGTGAAGAACAAGAAATACTTGTTGAGCTACAATGTAAACTAGCTCAAATTTGGTCTAGTTTAAGGACCTAGAGTGAGGATATGAAGAAACAAAAGATACATCAGGCTAAAAAAATCATGTAAGTGTGTAGGTACATTTATAATAGTCCTCATATGAATTATAAAGTCATAATTCAATACTTAGAGGCATATTCAGGGTCGTTGGCATGGTTATCCTTCGGGATAAACACGTTTGATATGCACAAATGAGATTTAACAAGAAGGTACACATAAATTTATGACATAGTATTTATTGAATATCATGCATGAGGTAGTCATGAAGGTTTTCACAAAATTTCAGGACCTAGGAAGGATTTTTGGAAGATATTATATTTTTACCAAAACAGGGTTAAGTAAGGTGTGTTAAACTAGCACTCTAATTTCTTAGCATTCAACCTAAATTGTGGGCAATAATTCAGATACTTATTAAGAGAAAAATATTAATAGAATGTGGATAAAAATATTTTGTAAAATTTTTGAGCTCAAATGGATGAGAAATAAGAAAGTTCTATTGAATTCTGTGGACCTGTCCAAAACCCTACTAAGCCCAGTTGAAATTGGTATGGAGAAAAATGCTTGGTTATGCCTCCAAATGAATATTTTTATTGTTTATGAATTTTGGCATGTAGAGAATTCATGAGATCATATTTTCATGATGGTTTTAGCTCTTGAAACTTGGTGGACCCCATAAGAAAATAGACATTTTATTAAGATTTCGGTGTATAGAAAAAAATTGTAAGGGAATCCATGCTTAAATTTTTGTTGGAGGATGTTGAGGATGTGTGATTAAGCATCATGAATTCACTTGGGTTTTTCCTTTGGATAAATTTTATGGTACATTTATGTTTTTTCTTGTACCAGTTGATAATATTAGAGTGCAAGAATAGCCTTGAAGCTATGAAGAGTATAAATGACGATTTGCCTCATGAAATGATTCTTTTTTACCTAAAAACATGAAGAAATCCCATATGATCCCTGAGTATGCTTGATTTTTTTGATGAAGTGTTTATATGCACAAGTTTTAGTGATCCAAAACCGCCTTTACTTGAGCTAGTGAAGATGCCCTCAAAACTACTGGTATGAAGAAGATGTTTTTGTAAAGAAGGTACAAGTATGAGTGCTTGAGCATGTTATTTATGATGCATATGAAGTAGTTTAAAAATTAAATTCCTTGGTGAGTGATCTGAAGATGGTTGTGCCATAATAGTTGAAGACTGGTTTTAAGCTCCCACAACACAGTCAGACCAATTTGAGAAATTGAAGTGAAATGATGATCCTTGCCATATTTTGAAGAATTATGTCAATTGGAGGTGAAATAATACTTCATATATTTCCATTTATGTATGATAGGTTTCTTGATGACAAGATTTAGTGATCCAAATAAAAATATCTTGAAGAATTTTTTAATCCACCGAGGGACAGTGAATTTCTAACTGAGAAGTAAAGTGAAATGAAGGTTTTCTTCCTTGATTTGATGAATCCTAAACATGTGGTGATGTGGTATATATATTTTATTATCCTCCATGAAGTTTGAAAGGTTTGATAATACCTATAAGTGTAGTAGTTACTACAAAAATGAAGAATGTTTTTGAAGGACTAAAATCAACTATGCATTAGAGCTCTAATGGAAGTATGAGGATGAAATGGTGAGTTAAAAAGCATATAAATGTTGCATATGGCTTTATGGGACCATTAGATAAGTGTATGCAAAACTTTGACTCTTCTAAAACATGTTTGGAAGGATAAAAGATAAAATTAGGACTTGGTTAGCTAGTGGAGAAAATATGAAAGAACAATTACAAATCAAAAGTACAAGGGTCATATTAGAATATTTGATGCGAAATTGAATGTTAGGGGTGTTGGAAGAATAATGGACTATGTGGGGTGAATAAGTCATAAAATTTTTATTCCATTTACCATTCATCATTCATTATCACTTATACATACATTCAATCAACCATGAACCATATGCATGTTTACTTAAACATGGAAGGTCGACCATTCCCAAGAAGCAAGAGCAAGAGAGTACACAAGAACAAAAATATAAGTGAAAAACCATTAAGGGGAAGAAAAACCATTGAAACACAAACATTATATTTCCATGTTTCAAATTTAGTGAGGCACCAACCCCGAAAGGAGAACCAACCCCTAGTTTAGTAGAGCACTAACTCTGAGGAGCACCAACCCTAATTTAGTGAAGCACTAACTCCACGAGGAGGCTAAAACCCCATAAGATGAATAAAAACCCACTAAATTATTGATCAAATTACAAATAAGAGATAATTACATTATACTGATTTAAATCTATAATCTGCCATTAATTAGGTCTTAATGTAATCCTCCAATTAAATAACGAAAAATTTGAACTCTCATTAGGTCCTTGGGTACGACTTATATTATCGTAACATGGGTTATCAAGGATTTACAAGTTGGGAATTAATTAAATCAATTGAACTTGTTAAGATTTGATGTTCCATTTAGCAAAAATTCGAGGAGTTGTCTCGGCATAGCTATTGTTTTATAGTACCTGAAGTAATGATGCATGGCATTACTTGACTAATATGGAGAAGCTACTATGACGAGATATCACGTCAAGATCCCCTAAACGTAACTATCGTAAAACCATGGATTCAAGCTTTGTTAGAAAGTAATTCAACACAATAGTATGGATCAATACGAGACTTCATCTTATGATGACTATGGGAAAGGAAATGGATCTACGGATGATGTAAGTCATTTTGGAGACGCTTAATTCCCATAGTCACCCTAAGTTTACTTATTGGCACTTACTCATGTTTGTTGTCTTGAATTAGTACCTAGTATGTAGCTTGAAAGTGATTGATGTAAATCAAATTAGTCTTAATCTAGATAACAATTTTCGAGTGTATGGTGAAATACATATTCCAAATGACTTCCACTATACAATCATGGAATTGAACATGGAATATATTTTAGCATAATTTAGCATAGGCATATTTATTGCATTTTATTGCATTATCTTTTATTTAATAATGTGCAATATGTGCACTCTAGTCTAGTGACTTGCATTCAATATTGTTATGTTGGATAACATTCAATATTGGTATTAGTAGTAATTACATGTGCATGTGAGATGGGTCTTATCATCTCGTAGTTGGTGTTTGATAAGGTGTCATGTCTATCCATATGAGGTTGTCTAATATCTATAAATATTACAGCTCTTGCATTGTTATGTAATCTGATTTCATGATCAATAATATTTGTGAGGCTTCCATCCCTCTTTGGTCATTGCAATATTATTCTATTCTATCATTTGGTATCAAAGCTATACCATTATTATCATTTGGTATCAGAGCGGAGTTCTATCCAAGCAAGGTTGAAGAGGAGCACTATTGGAGAGGATCCATTGGAGAAGAAGATCTGCATCAAAGGAGAGCCATTGAAGCATCCCACAACCTCCATTCCTTCCAAGCATCCCTCAACTAAAATTTGACCTATCCACTTATTTGGAAGGTAATTTTTTTTTTATTAGTCATTAGCATAGCCAATTGATCTAACATATTGGCGGAATATTTCAGATTTGGAGATCTTAAAAAAAAAAAAGATTTGTAAGAGATCTTAAAAAAAAAGAAAGATCTTGAAAAAAACATTGCAGATCTAAAAAAAAAAGAGTGAAAAAAAAGATCAGATCTAAAAAAAAAAATCAGATCTGAAAGTGGAGGTGTGAAGAATTCGGGAGCAAAGGTTGAAGCAGTCCCATCAACAAAATTCTAGCAGATAGCTCTTAGAAAAAGGACGTAACTTTTTCATACAATGTCAAATTGATGTGCTATTTTTTTTCTCTGGAAAGATAAGAAGGAGATGCACAACTTTTCAGTTTACATCATCTTCAGATTCGGCCTCTACATGTGAAAAGCACATGCATAAGTCGGATCAAGTTTTCTGAAAAAAAAAAATCAGATCTAGCTGGTAAATTGGTAAGATATCAAAAAAATATTCCAATTCTTCTGAAATTTTGTGGGTTTTAAGAAAAATATTGTATGATACTTCTGTCAAAATTTGAGAAAAACCCAGATCACGGTTTGTGAGAAAAGGTGAAAACAATATTCAGATTGTTTGTTTGGATCTTGGGAACAAACAGGTCAGCAGTTCAATTCCCACTCTCCATATTTTTTATTAAATTATTTTTTTAGAAAATTTGGAGAAATTACTAAATTTTGGGAGATTTCCAAATTTAGAAGCTCACCAAACACATTTAGAGCCACCGCTAAATTTAGCGGAAAAACACCTATTGGGGGTAAAAATATTTTTGGCCTAAATTGTGTATTTTGTGATTCTAGACCCTTTTTTGTAAAGAGGGGGGACACAAAAACTTCATTTTGATGTACTTTTGGAGCATTTTGTACTAATCTTGGTGCATAAAGTGAAAAAAAAAAAAAAAAAGTACAAATTTTTTATTTTATGTTTGGTTCTATCACACGAGATCTTTGATCTCATAGCAGCGTTCGGTATATATGGTGCCTCTGGAAGCGCTTACGGGTGATGTCGTTGCGACTACTACTGCACTTAACGCCTAACACAACTACCTAAATTTCATCAGGCATCGACCCTATAAAATCGACGGGGAGTAATAAGGACACAATACACACACATTTAAGCCCTCCCATCCGTTTGTGCTTGCACAAACCCCTCTTTATATTGTCTAAGTACCACGTACTAAATTCTTTCCCATACGTTAACACCTCTTTCCATACTGATGGGTATATTGAAAGGGTAATCTTCTTCCACGTACCGATGGGTATATCGGAAGGGAGCGTATATAGAAAGGTTTGGTATATCGGTCTGACGATATATTGAGAGGGAGACCATAAACTTGGAGTGATAAGAGTCTTACCCTTTGTCAGAAATTTAGAGTTTCATAAATTCAGATTGCAGAAATGGGTGCACAAGCACCAAAGTTCTTCTTTCCAGATTCACAACTGCTTAGAAGAGACAACTATCTTTGCATGGAAATCGAAGATCAAGGTGTTACTTGAGTTTGAAGACCTATGGACAGTTGTAGATGGAAAAACAACAAGATCACTTGATGATGGAAGACAACAAGTTCAATTTGATAGGGCCAATCAAAAGGCCAAGTTGATCATCTTGTTTAGCGTAACAAACGATGTGCAACCCCACATTAGAGATGCCACATCGGCCAAGGATGCATGGGATAAGTTGAGCACAGTCTATGAGGCAAATAAAAAGAATGCCATCCTCAACCTACTATCATAGCTGCATACTCTCAAGTTCAAGCACAATGAGAAGGTTAAAGTTTTTTTAGACGAGTTGCTACTTTGAGGGCATCTCTATTGGCATTGGGAAAAGAGATAAGTGATGAAGACCTCGTACCAATTATGTTGCGAGCACTTCCTCCTTCCTACAGAATCTTTGTGACAACTATCAATATGAGTGAACACATAGTCACCTTTGAAAACTTGGTCAATCTACTCCAACAAGAAGAGGCAATGAACAACAAATATCATGAAGATGAGCAAGCACTATCTTCCAATCATAAAGGAAAGGGGAAATTTCAGTCCAATCACAAGAAGTCCCAACAAAATCAAAGTCAACAAGACAACACTAAGAAGTGTCCCATTTACAATAGAGGGGACATGACATCAAAGATTATTGGTACAATTCCTACAAAAGGGTTCATCAAGTAATTCAAAACCCAATAACCAACAGGGTAACAACAATTCAAATCAAGGGAAGTCCAACAACAATAATAATCAAGGGCAGAAAAATGGTAATTGGCAAAGAAAACCCAAACAACAAGGGTACATTTCCGAACATGAGGATGATTCAGATGAAGGACACCACATGTATTCTGCTCAATTTGATGAAGAAACCAAGTCCACATAAGATATCTGGTATGTTGAATCGGGTGCAACTCGACACATGACTGGACGCAAGGATTGGTTCTACACACTACGTGACTCACCTAACAAGAACCATGTGTCATTAGGTGATGACTCATCATACAGTGTCAAGGGGATTGGAAACATTTCACTACCTCTTGGAAAACATAACTGCAAAATCACGGATGTATTGTATGTACAGGTTGACCAAGAATTTGCTTTAGCTTAGTCAACTCCTTGATCACAACTTGAAGTTGGATTACAGTAATAATGGAGAAAAAGTGTGCTTGATAAGAGATAAGTCAAGAGGTTCCAAGATTGTAGCAAGAGCCTCCAATGTGGGACGCATGTTCCAACTTGATTTTGTCCACAAGGATGATCAAGCTTTAGTGGCCAAAGACACACAATCTACAAAACTATGGCATCACAGATATGGTCACATCAGTTTTGGCTATCTCCAAACACTTCAAAAGGGCAACATGGTGAAAGGATTGCCTACACTCAAGCACAACACTGACAAGTGTCATAATTGCCTAGCTGGAAAGCAACACAGAGTACCCTTCCAGAAGAACACATATAGAGCTAAGGGAAAGCTTGATTTGGTGCACACCGATCTTTGCGGGCCCATGCAACCAAGTCATTCTGGATGTCAATACTTCATGCTTTGTGTTGATGACTACTCAAGAAAGATGTGGATATATTTTCTAAGAAACAAGAGTCAAGCCTTTGAGACATTTCAGAAGTTCAAAGCACTTGTTGAGAATGAAGTTGGTCGTAAGATCAAAACTCTCCACTCGGATCAAGGGGGAAATTCATAAGCAATGAGTTCAAGACTTACCCTCTCATGGGATTCGTCAACAAATGCCTCCTACTCACACACCACAGTAGAATGGTATAGTTGAGAGAAGGAATCGTACTATCATGGAAATGGTGCGATGTATGATTGACGACTTAGGTTTAACAAAGACATTTTGGGCAGAAGCTGCAAGAACTGTAGTCTATTTGTTGAATAGAGTGCCCACAGTAGCTCTTGAAGGAGTGACACCTCAAGAAGCATGGTCAAATCGGAAACCATCAATTGCACACCTAAGAGTATTTGGGTGTAAAGCTAGCATGCACATACCCAAGAAGAACAGGAACAAGTTGGATATGAAAGCTGAGAAACTGATATTCATTGGATACAGTGAAGAAGCACTTGGGTACATATTATGGGATCTGAAAGAAAAGAAAGTATACACAAGTAGGGATGTTGAGTTCTTTGAGAAGAAACAAGTAGATGCTCCACTCAACGAATCAACAAACATGCAGAATACACCTCTTGTGAAGACATAATTTGATGTTCCCACTGAAGATGACAGTGATGAATTGGATGATGGTGAAAACTTGGATCCACCACAAGCCAATGGAACAGCTAAGAAGTTACCTAAATGGTATACTCAATTAATAAGAGATGCAAATTTGGATGAAGCACCTAGCATATCATCCAATCCTGGACCTAGAACTCGTAGTCAAGCTCGTGAAGAGGTCAATTATGCCCTAATGAGTAGAGTTGTTGAAACAGTTGAGCCATCTACAGTTCAAGAAGCCCTATAATCAAAATCTTGGAAAGATGCCATGGATTCAGAGTATCAGTCAGTGATGAAGAACAACACATGGCAACTTGTCGACCTTCCACTGTGGGAAGAAATCCATTGGATGCATATGGATATTCAAGACTAAGTACAAATCAGATGGGACTATTGACAAGTATAAATCAAGGCTTGTAGCAAAGGGGTATGCACAACAAGAAGGCATTGATTATGAGGAGACATTTGCTCCCACAACCAAGATCAAGACAATCAGGATGATCTTTTCTCTTGCTGCATAATTTGGTTGGAAAGTCCACCAAATGGATGTGAAAAGTGCCTTTCTTAATGGATATTTGCAAGAAGAAGTCTATATGACTCAGCCAGAGGGTTATGTAATACCAGAAAAGAGATGATGGTATGCGAGACTTATAAAATCTCTATATGGCCTAAAACAGGCACCCCGGGCATGGTACATCAAAATTGATGAGCATCTCATAAGTCATGGATTCGAAAGGAATCCTTATGACCCCAATCTCTACCTCAAAAAGCAAGGGGGAGATTGTCATTGTTGTTGTTTATGTCGACGATCTAGTCATTACAGGTAGTTCTGTGAAGATGATCAATGCAACAAAGAAGGATTTTAATCGATCGTTCGACATGACAGATCTCGGGCTCATGCACTATTGTCTTGGGTTAGAAGTATGGCAAAAAGAGAATCATATCTTTGTGTCACAATTGAAATACACCAAGACAACACTTGAGAAATTCAGGATGATGGACTGCACTCCTATTTCTACACCTATGGAAGCGAGACTTCAGTTATCTTGTTCCGATCCATCACCACCGATGAATGCAACTCTCTATCGGCAGTTGATCGGGAGTCTCATTTACATGACATATACTAGACCAGATATCAGCTTTGCAATCAGCTATTTATCACGCTTCATGCAAGAACCGAAAATATGTCATTGGAAAGTAGCAAAGAGAATACTAAGATATCTAAAGGGTACAGTTGACCTTGGTCTAGAGTACAAGAAGAACAACAACTTCTTCTTGATAGGATATTCAAATTCAGATCATGCAGGAAACATGGATGATAGGAAGTCAACATCAGGCTTCATCTTCTTTATGGGATCTGGACCGATATCATGGGGAAGCAAGAAACAAAACTTTGTTTCTCGCTCTTCTCTGACGAGTATCGAGTTGCAGGTGAAGCTGTTTGTGAAGCAATATGGCTACGCCCGAATCTTTGGAAGGAATTGGTCTACCACAACAAAATCTACTCCATTATATGTTGATAATGAAGGAGTTAAGAAGCTTGTTCGCAATCTAGTATTTCATGAGAGAACCAAGCATATTGAAGTACAGGTTCATTTCATACATGAGCATGTCTTGAAGCACAACATAGATCTCTAGTTACGTCCTATGGTGAACAAAAGACAGATGTTTTCACTAAGTCAATTGCACATGACAAATTCACACTGTTCAGAGAGTTCCTCTCCACTTCATTAGAAACTATGCAAAATTAAGGGGGGAATGTTAGCATAATTTAGCATAGGCATATTTATTGCATTTTATTGCATTGTCTTTTATTTAATAATGTGCAACATGTGCACTCTAGTCTAGTGACTTGCATTCAATATTGTTATGTTGGATAAAATTCAATATTGGTATTAGTAGTAATTACATGTGCATGTGAGATGGGTCTTATCATCTCGTAGTTGGTGTCTAATAGGGTGTCATGTCTATCCATATGAGGCTGTCTAATATCTATAAATATTACAGCTCTTGCATTGTTATGTAATCTGATTTCATGATCAATAATATTTGTGAGGCTTTCGTCCCTCTTTGGTCATTGCAATCTTATTCTATTCTATCATTTGGTATCTAAGCTATACCATTATTATCAATATATGACTCAAAACATTTGGCTAAAGTAACTTGAGTTCTTGATTGCCTTTATCATGATTTCACCTAGAATTAAAGATGTAAGATAACAGATGGGTTATTGGTAACAAATACCTAGATATAAACCTTAGAGAATAAATCTTGAATTCCCTTGAATAAATAAGGTAATCACAAGTATATTGAGTATACATAGTTGATTAAATTGGATATAAGAGATAGGTTTTAAACCAACTCACAAAGCTGCATATGGTTTTTGTAATAGGATGGATTGACTAAGATAATATTGGTTCTAAATTATGTGAATTTAGAATAGTGAACATGCTAAAAAATTCTCTTGAATTGAAGTCATTAATGAGGATGTTACATTTTAGTATCAAAGATGAAGGTTGCAGCTCTTAGACCTATTGAGTCCATCACTAAAAAAATATTAATTTTTGATTAACAGAAAATGGTTAGAATAAGGGGACATGTGGCTAATAAATAGCCTCCGGTTGGTGAAGAAGCTATAACACAAATGTTGGATGAGATACATGTTTTACATCAAGACACAAGGAATCAGATTTCTGTACTTGAACATCAAGTTATGGGAAATAACAAAGAGTCTCAAAGTGAACCATATTTGGGAAATCCGAATGTTAGGAGAAGTATAAACATTGGAGATCCCAATGCTGGTAATAATAACAACGAAGCTAATAATAATTTTGTAGATGCAAAATCTAAAAATGTGAATGTAAATGCACCAAACCAGCATGCAAACAAGAAGAAAAGGTTGAAAGATGAACTTACAAATGATATATAATGGATAAGCCCACCAAAAATTGATGGTACCGCTTTGGGAGACAAGGATGAGAATTGGCTCGGTGAAATGGAAAAGTACTTTGCATTAAGGAAATTTTCTAAGGAAACAAAGGTATTATGGGAGCTTATCAACTTTCCCATGAAGCATATTCTTGGTGGGACAACCGTAAGGTTGAGCTTAATGTTGATGAAGCTAGCATCACTTGGGACCAATTTAAGGGTTACTTTAGGTAATGTTGGTTGCCTTGACTTTACTATGATAAGAAAATGTTTGAATTTTAGATGCTAACATAAGGAAAGCTGATTGTTACTGAGTATTGGGAGAAGTTTACAAAACTTCTCCAGTATGTACCACGGTACCAAACAGGATGAAAAGTTCTACATATGTAAATTCATAATGGGGATAAACACGATTATTATAGGAGAAGTTGATGTACACAGTCCATCAACTATGGAAGGGGTTGTTGAAAAATCCATAAGGCAAGAACATAAGCTAAAAGAAATTTCTCTGTATAAAGAAGAAAAAGGTAAGAACATTTCTAACTCTTCCACACCTCTTGCACCTAAAAGGGGGCATGGAAAAAGTTTGGGAGAAAAATAGATTTGAGAGAGATAATGGGAAAAATTTATAACCAATAAACCTTTTGCAAATTTTAGAAACAATGGGAAGAAAAATAACAATGGAAAAATAATAATTTCAGAATTGAGAACAATTTTGAGCCTAGGAAAGGACTTGTTGGGGGCTGTTATCTGTGTGGTAAAGATCATTACACAAGTTACCATCCTCATATGAAAAATGACAACAATCCGTAGCACAAGATACATGCTACGAGGTGATAAGCAAGCTAAGAAGTAAGATACACCTATAGAAGTGCCATGTAAGTTGTTTAGATTACCTATGACTATTTTGTTCAATACTAGTGCTACTAAATGTTTTATTTCTAGTAAATTAACATCTAAATTGAAAAGAAAAGTTGGTTATATGAAAAATACATGGATTTTCCACTACGAGAACAATGTTGTTCACACAGTTGATCAATGCTTATTTAGCGCAACCTTAGAATTGCCAAGTTTTACTACTGAGGTAGACTTTGTATGTTACACCTTTAGGGTCATACGACATCATAATAGGTGTAAATTGGCTAGCTAAACATAAGGAAAATGTAGATTACTATGGAAAATAAATCAAATGCTTAGACGATCTGCATAAACCAACAAACATTCAAGGTGTAAAAAGGAGATTACAGGTTATAAAATATAGTCATGTAGCTAAAAAGGATAAAAATAAAGGTTGCATGCTATTTTTTTGTAAAAGTTTCAGAATTAGCTGAAGAAGGTAGTGATTTTATGGAAAAGTATTCATTGTTACAAGAGTACAATGATGTATTTCCAGAAGAACTACCTGGTCTTCCACCAAAAAGAGAATTTGACTTCACAATTGATATCAAGCCTGGAACATAACCCATCTCTAAGGCACCTTACCATATACCTAATACTAAATTAGTTGAACTTAAGGTACAATTTCATGAACTTTTATCTAAGGTATTGATAAGACCTAGTGTCTCACCTTGGGAGCACCAACTATTTTTTCCAAAAATAAAGATGGAACATTCAAATTATGTATTAACTAAAAATGTTGAACAAAGTAACAATCAAGAATAGGTACCCACTTCCAAGGATTGATGATCTATTTGACCATATGCGTGGTGCATCGGTTTACTCTAAGATTGATCTGCGGTCTGGATACCATCAGCTACAAATAAAATAAGAAGACATACATAAAACAACCTTTAGGACGAGATATGGGCACTATGAGTTCACTATTTTACCTTTTGGTTTAACTAATGCACCTGCCACTTTTATGAATTTGATGAACAATATCTTTCAAGAATACTTGGAAAAATTTGTGCTTGTATTCTTGGATGATATTCTTATCTATTCAAAAAGTGTAGAGGAACATAATGAACATCTAAGGATTGTACTTGAAGTTTTAAGAAAGAAAAAACTATACGAAAGTTGTCAAAATGTTCATTTTATGAAATTGAAGTACAATACTTAGGCCATGTGATAAATAAGGATGGAATCTCAGTTAATCCATCAAATATTGCAGACATAATTGATTGGCCATCGCCATCGCTGAAAAAAAAAGTGCATGAAGTTAGAAGCTTCATGGGGCTTGCAGGATACTATAGAAAGTTTGTAAAATACTTTTCTAAGATTGTTGCTCTAATTACTTGGAATGATAAATGCAAGACTGCATTTAAAACATTAAAATATAAGCTAACAACAACACCTATTTTAGTTATTCCATATCTAAATGGAAGTTTCACAGTTGTAACAGATGCTTTCAGAGATGGATTAGGGGGCATATTACTATAAAATGATCATGTGATAGCATACAAAAGTAGAAATCTCATGTTACACAAGCTAAACTATGCTCCCCATGACCTAGAGCTTGCTTCCATTGTACATGCACTGCAAGTTTGGAGACATTATCTTTTAGGGAAGCCCTTTGAGTTGAAAACAGACCACCTTGGGCTGAAATACATCTTCACACAACCAAATCTGAATATTAGGCAACGAATATGGTTAGAATTTTTGTCTCAATATGATTTTGATATCATTTATATTAAAGGAAAGAAAACAAAGTGGTAGATTCACTAAGTCGTAAGAATTCCATTTGTGCCCTTGTAACCTTAAGAACTCATTTTAAAGAAGATGTAAAGAAAGAAATGATAACAAACCGATATTATTAGCAAGTAAAAACAATACTTGCTTGATTCCAATGATAAGAGATACAAAGGATTTAGATTTGATAACGAAGGAATCCTAAGGTATGAAAATTAGGTGTATGTACCCTTGGAAAATGAGTTAAGGAAGAAAGTGATGACTGAATTTCATAATGCACCTTACTTTGAACATCTCGAGTGAAAAAAATGCTTTTTGATGTAAAACAACAATATTTTTGGAAAGGGATGAAGAAGGATATACTTGACTATGTGTCACATTGCTTAGAATGTCAATGTGTTAAGGCTGAACATATGCACCCAACCAGATTATTGTACCCTCATAGCATTCCACAATATAAGTGGCAAGTGATAAGCATGGATTTTGTTCAAGGGATGCCTATGTCTAAAAATAAACATGACGTTATTTTGGTTGTAGTTGACAAATTAACAAAATTAGCTCATTTTATTCTAGGGAATCTAAAAGATGATTCACCTGTTCTTGTAAAAATATTTGTGCATGAAATTTTCAGATTTCACGGTGTACCTAAGCTAATTATTTATGATAGAGACCTATGGAAAAATTTAAATACAACCTTAGGAACAAAACTAAATTTCAGTTCTGCATACCATCGGAAACTTGATGGTAAAACTAAAAGAGTAAACCATATAATGGAAGACATGCTTATGATGTATTGTATGGATCAGCAATACAAGTGGGAAGAGTATCTTCTTTTGGTCGAATTTGCTTATAATAATACATATCATTCCTCTCCAAAAATGACACCTTTCGAAGCTTTATAATGATGAAAGTGTAGAACACCTATTAGCTGGGACAACATAGAAGATAAAGAGGTAATAGGACCTGAGATGCTTACTAAAATGGAATAACAAGTAAAATTAACCTATAAATGATTAAGAATCTAGATAGGTAGAAAAGTTACATGAGACCTAAAACAAGTTGAGAGGAAATTTAAACTTGGTGAGAAAGTCTTTTTAAGGGTCAAGCCTAAAAAGAGCTCTATTTCCTTTGGTAAATATGCCAAGTTGTGACCTCGATATGTAGGAACCTTTGAAATTATTAAAGTGATCAATCATGTGGCTTAACAACTAGCATTGCCTCCCGCATTAAGGGGTGCGTGATGCTTTTCATATTTCCTTACTTAAAAAGTATGTTTTAGATTTGTCACATGTGTTAAACTAGAATTATTTGCAGGTCCAAGACCTAGGGGTAATTATGGTTGAACCCATGAGGGTGCTGGAAAATTGCAAGTTGCACTTGCGTAACAAAGAAATAAGTCAATGTAAGGTCCAATGGGACCAATTTAATGAAGAAAGTGCAACCTGGGAGAATCTGGAAGACATAAAAACTACTTTTCCACATCTATTTTAGCATAAAAATTACAGTTTTCTATGATACTTGAATATATTTTTGATTTAAAAACTACCTTTAAATTTTTTTGTTTCAAGAAAAACTTGAATAAGTGTTGTTACAACCATTATGACGCTATTATAAATTCGGAAACTTGAATTTTTGTAATTCCATACTAGATTTTTATCTATTATCTGTTTACTTAGAATTATGTTATGATTAAAAGAGAATCATTGGGATGATGATTCTTTTAAGGGGGAGATATGTGATACCCCTACTATTCTATCGAGTTATGCTTTGATTATGTGTTGGTTGACATACATTTTTCGTGAAATTTCACTTTGATTGATGATCTTCTTTGGGCGATTATGGATGATTTTCTGGTACTTGAATATCTTGAGTGTTTTAATATGCACTTTATGATATGTTGCTTTGATATACTTATGGAATATGATCATGTTGTTGTAATTAATTACCTTTGGTTGTTGATCATTTTGATAAACAAGGTAACTCCAAAAATCGGATAATGTGATCCGGATATAAGAGATGAAATGTGTAACATTTAATAAGGTAAGCTTTACCGTTAATACTATTTTACTACTTCATTAAGCATGGGATTAGTCAAATAAGGGCCCGGTCTAATATGTTTTGGAATCTATTAGACTATTATACCGATTTGATACTTCAGAATAATACCCTGGATGAATTCATGGGGATCTAGGCTATTAGCTTTGAATCATCATAATAATTTGGACTATAATATGAAGGCATACTCAGCATCTCTAAGGCTCTTGATTATTACTTTTGTCAGGCCTAAAGTTGATAGTTAAACCTAACCTAAATCTAAGCTAAGGTTAAGCATGATTTAATATATTCAAAGATAAGCCTTGTCATATATGCAAAGGGGTCTATTAATGGATGAATACATTCATTTTGATTAATTAGATCCTAACTTGGGGTGGTTACGATGAAGTTGATTTATTGAATCAAAACCTATGTTGAATACCTATGTTTTTTTCCAAACCCTAAAATCTAACCTAAGTATCACTATGATTTGGCTAATGACAAGGGATGTGTGGCATTGGATTTGAGTTGGGTTCCAAAAAACTCATACTTTTATTTTAAACAACTTATATTAAATGATCGTCAACATCTATTAGTGGAAAGATCGGTTAATTTTAATGGTCTTGGCCATAGTCTTGGCTAAAGAAGTTAGAAAGTGGTTAGTTAATTGATTTAGCTCCTCTACATTTAAAAGGAAAAATGGAAGAGGAGGTAGGAAATCAGGAATGATTGATAGTCCTTTCCAACATTAAATGACCTCAAACACATCCGTCACTTCCTTGGAGAACGCATTGGTGGTTTTGTACGGAAAGGAGGAATGGTGGTTTCATTGTTATTGTATCATTTGATGGCTTAGAGGCTCTACATGTTGCTATTCATTCCTATTTTTGATGTCAGTCTATTTTCAAACTCTTGCATGAAATTTATGTTACATTGAGGAGAAATTTATGGAATCTATTATTAGATTTGATAAATAAATAAGAATGGGGAAGGTTTTTGGGGTTTTCTAGGAAATCAAGCATGGGTTAAAGCTGGAATTTGGTCAAGCTTGTAAAAGGGAACTTGAGAAACTTGAAGGAAATAAGAGATCTCTATTAGACATGATAGGCTCTAACTCTTCTTAATAACTTGTTATATATAATACTTGCATAAAAGAAACCCTTAATAATTTTATGGATGATTTTGGTATAATTTTTGTTACTTGGCTCAAAATTATTATACTTCCCGTTCCTATTATATGTAGATCGAGTGTGGAGTAATAATTGGAGGTGAATATTATTGAACCTATGGTTTGTTAAATGCATAGATGGTTTCTTTAATTATATGTATTTCACAAAACAATGATCTGTGTTATTGGGTTTTCTTATATAAATGGGTTTCGTATTATCACACCTTTAAGAAATATTCAGGGTATTCTATGTTAGTTGTAAAAATATGATGCCACGGGGTAGTAGGATATACCTACGAAGAAGGTATAGGTATTCTATTATTCTAATGTCGACCGTATATTTTCCTCTCACTTTGTTATCATGGGGTATTTTTAGAACAAATACCAAGGTTATTGTGGGTTTCCCTTTGTGATTACTTGGCCATCACTTCTTTTATAAAGTAAAGAGACCCTGGTCTTCGACCTAGGTGGTAGCGTGTTGGTGGAGATAGATCATTTTTGTGGGTCCTTTGTAGTAGTTGGTATCTATTTCATTATGGGGTTAGTTTGTTCTTGCACTTTTAAATGAAATCAAAGTGAATCTATTGTCCTGAACTCTCTACCACATGTAACTAAAGATATTTACATCCTTCACAAACTTTTTACTTCCTAATGGTGAAATTTAACTGGTGACTCTATCACTTGTTACCTTCGTGATCTATAAGGTAAATATATTACCGTTATCCATATTTCACCCCGGGAAAAATATTGGATCAGCAACGACCCGGGGGAAGGAATCGGAGAAAAACATTTAAATCCTACAAATAGGTCACAAAGGACTCAACAATGAAGTGGTAAGGCCTACGAAAGACTAAACGACCTTGTGTAAAAGAAATAGAAAAAACGGTTGTCGAGCGAATGCTGGGCCTTAAATCCATTCTACGGGTTATAGGTGGACTCGAAAATAGAATAATAGGGTCGGAGGAGAAGGATCAATGTCACAGAGAAGCCAGGAGAAAGAAAAAGAAGAAACGACAAATATCCGAAGTCTTCGGGCTCAAAACAGTTTAGAATGAGTCCAAAAATTGGCTAAGTATGGAGGAGACAATGGAGAGAGCCACATGTCGGAATGACACTTCTCCAAAGTTGAATCCAAAGAAGGAAGCTCAAATGAGCGCCAAGCTTCCATGCATCCAGAGCCCCAAAAGTTGTGCGGCCATTGAAAAGTCTTTGACTAGACAGGAAAGTGCAAGGTGTCGGCTCGGCACAAATCCAAGATGGGAGTCAAAGGCGAGACTTAAACTTGTGCCTTCCCTCCACGTAGAAAATGGTCAACCAAGGTCAAAAGGAGAGAAAAGTGGACCTCAAAATAGGCTAAGTATAGAAGTATTGGCGAGGTATTGCCACGTGTCCAAGCCACGCATCTCCAAGGGTAGATTCAAAACCGGAGACTCAAACAAGTGCCAGTTTACCACATAGCCCAAGGTATGAAAAGGTAAATAAGAGGTCATTGAAAGGTCTACAGAATAGTGGAGGCTTCCAAGTGTCAACCCGATGCTCCTCCAAGGGAAAAATTTTGATTAGGAGTTTCAGCGGCGCGAAGGCCTCCACATGTTCGGTCTTAAAAGGGAACGAGTTGGGTTGAATATTCAATGATGCATAAGGCGGCCAAAGAGAGTGCCAAGTGTCCAAATGGCACTAACTCAAAGGCCGAATGAAGAGAGGGTTTTCGAGACAAGCAACAAAATGCCACGTGTCCTTGGTCTAGAGATATGACCCCGTCGAGCAAAAGAATAATCCGAGAAACATAGAAATTGAAAGCGGGCCAGGTGGAGGAAGCCACATGTCAACCCTATTTTCTTTTCCAAAATTAAAATATAGAGGCCACCCTCAGACATGTGCCAACCAAACATGTGTCTCATATTAAATAGGGGCCTTTTTTTCAAACTTTTCCCAATCTTACTGTATGGACCCAATCAAACTTTGAAGGGCATATCTTTCGACTCAAGGATCAAAATATTACAAATTTGACACCGTTGGAAAGATCTCGGCCTCGCCCATGCCATGAATATCTGAAACTTTAAGTTTGGATAGGGTAGGCGGGAGAAAATGGAGAAAATGTATTTAGGGTCATTAATGTGGGATCTATACTCGCCTCAATAACCGGATCAGATTTGATGACATTTCACGATTCCTCCTCCTTCGAGGCGTCGAACCAGTGATATACATAATCAAAGCATATTCGGGGGTAGATTTTGTAGGAGGCATTAATAGCAGTGGTTGAGCTTTGACCTAATTTTTCACTTCTCTCTCTTTCTTCTCTCTGATTGATTCTATAAATGCTTTTATCAATACTCATTGTAAAGGGTTGGACATTCTTCATTTTGAAGGCTCCCCTTTTCTTCCGGCAAAGTAACTCATGGATTTTCTTACCTCCCTTGAGAATTGTAATATGTTTCCTGCCTCCTAGCCATTTGTAATTCATTGTATCAATCTACAAAGCAATAAAATGCGTTTGTGACCGATTTTAGATCCTTTCTTGTCTATTTGGATTTCATCGGTCTTTCATTATAGATCTCAAGGTTATATGTGCTTGGTTATTATATGAATTTTGTTGGTTTGTGTCTCTCAAAGAAAACAAATGTTCTTCATTCCTTTGGTGCATCATCTTATATCTTAGTTTGATTTCTTGCATTCCTTTTATCCCTATCTCCTTGGTAAAACTTAGATTAGGTTTAGGAATAGGCCCTCTGCAAGTTTTCACGCATGCACCTAAACATACGAATATGAACCAACCTTTAATGCGAGAGTTTTCCCATTTAAATATGCATCTGCAAAGTCCCACACTTTGGGAACAACTCAATGTTATGTGAATCATACCAAATGAATCTACCTTAGAAAAGAAGATCGACTACTCATTTGGAGTCTTTGTGATTTTGCACTAACAATTTCTGTGTACAAGCTTGAACCCCATGTATTACTAGCTTAGTAAAATGATGAAGGTCATATGGATGACTTGAGCTTATTATTATGGTTTTTATGACTTTATCTTATCATGTCGACCCTACGTGGTTTCCTAAGTGAATAAATTATTAATATGTATCGAACCGTTAAGCTCAAAGAGTATGATAAGAGTGAATCAATATCCGTATGATGATTTATTTATTTAGAAATTCAAGTTCAGTTAACCCTAAATTGATCACGAAGCTTTTGGTAATGGTTTTGGGGTTATGGGTTAATATGTATTGGTTGTGGAGATGGTATGAAACTAAACTATATTTGTTATACTTTTATGGCTATCCTCTATCCACTTTTGTAGTGATATTCCTTAAATAGGAAATTAAGTACACTACTTAGAATTCCTGAATGATAGTTTGGGAAAGGATTCTTGTATAGGATTTAATACATGAGTGTTAATTTGTATTGGAAGCTCTCTTAGAGCTAGAACCGTATACTTATGTTTGAACATTTATTGGAAATATTATACATTACTAGTAACTTGATGGTAGTGATAAGTATTACGGAACCATATTATTTATATGAAGAAGTTAATAACACATAGTAACTTTGTGAAGTAATAATACTTTAGGTATACTTAATCCCATAGGTGTTAGCAGGTTAATGGCCTTATTGATTATATAGATCATACTTGAATTTTTTATTTAAGGTATCATATCTAATAAAGTAAGTACTTGGTATGAGAAAATGATTTATGGGATGTTCAAAATGATGTGTGTTCCTTTTTGGTCCTTTATGTGATTTCAACTTGTTGTAGTATTTATTTTATGAAATTACTAGATAGTGCAAGTTTTTCAGGAGATTTAGATCTTATCATGCTAGTTTGTATGAACTGACAGTTGCTAACAATTTTGCAGATGGACTTCGTGAAAGGTGAAAGAAGGATGAAGTTTAAAAGTTGCATTTGTTATTTTATTGAAGAAAGATGAATTTATTACACTTGATTGTGTTTATCATTAAATGATGTACTTGTGTATTTCAGAAATATAAAAGGCTAGTAGCCTATTTATCTATAACAGTTTTGAAAAGGGAAATAGTAGGACATAAAATGTCTTAATGCAATTCTGTAATTTTTTTTTATCTTTTTCAAGAGATGAATAAGAGGTTGTTTATACATTCATTACTCCATAAATTATTTGTATGTGAAAGAGATGCTTGTGAAACTTGATATTTATTAGTTATATTTATGAAGCAAGATTATATTAAATTACTATAAATATAGCCTATTGTATTAAAATCAAAGGAAAAAGGGATTATTGTTAAGTATAATTTGTGTACTATATAGCATCATTGTGGAAAGGGGTGTAATTACTAAGTACATTATGACTTGTAATTAAGTTGGAAAATTATAATGTAATGACTTATGTATGAATGTATGACACACTTAGCATAATATAAGGTTGTCATATTGATGCTGACTATAAGTAATATAGGTAGTTGTTTTAATTAAAACAACTAATACCTATTAATGAACTTCATGCAAATATATATAGAAATGAAATATATGTATATAAATACATTTCCTATTGTGTGGGCATTATTTGACATTTAAATATGGATTGATGCCTTAACTTAGAACATGATCCGAATGAAGAATGCCTTAGTTACTGTGTTTACCTAATTATTGATTAGAGAATGAACAAGAGATAATTACATTATACTGATTTAATTCTCAGTAACTTCCATTAATTAGGTCTTGATGTAATCCTCCATTAAGTAAAGGACAACTTTTAACTCTCTTTAGGTCCTTAGATAAGGGTTATCATGGATTGACAAGTTGACAATTAATTAAATTAATTAAACTTGTTAAGATTCGGTGTTCCCTTTAGCGGAACTTGGTGGGATGTCTCGGCATAGCCACTGTTGTATAGTACCTAGGTAATGACACATGCCATTACTTGGCTACTACAGAGAAACTACTATGATGATATATCACATGAAGATCCCCTAAATGTAACTATTGTAAAACCATAGATTCAAGCGGTGTTTGATACCAATTCAACATAGCGGTATGGATCAATATCGATATCATCTTATGATGACTATGGGAAAGGATGACACAAGTCATTTTGGAGATGCTTACTTCCCCTTAGTCATCCTAAGATGACTTATCGACACTTACTCATGGTTGTTGTCCCGAATTAGTACCTAATACGCATCTTGAAAGTGATTGATGTAAATAAAATTAGTCCTAATCTAGATAACATTTTTTGAGTGTATGGTGAAAGATATATTCCAAATGACGATTATGCCATCATGGAATTGAGCATGGAATACATGAATCAAAAACTTTGGCCAAAGTAACACAAGTTGTTGATTGTCTTTGTCATGATTTCACCTAGACTTAAAGATGTAAGATATCAGATGGGTTATCAGTAATAGATACCCAAATATACACCTTAGATAATAATAATTGAATTCCCTTGAATAAATAAGGGGATCAAAAGTATATTTAGTATGCATATTTGATTAACTTGGATATGAGATATCAGTTTTAAAACAACTCACACAACTGAATATCATTTCTATTATAGGATGGATTGACTAAGATAATGTTGATCATAATTTATGTTAATTTAGAACAGTGAACATTATGTTAAAAAAATTCCTCTAATTGAAGTCATTAATGATGATGTTACATAATATCGTCACGTATCTCAAATTCATTTTAAAATCTCCATACATTAAGACTTACCTTTACTATCTAGCATGTTTCTTACCTGCTTGCTTCCTAAGGACCTCAAATATGCATTATACCTCTAAATTCTGATCCAAAAATCATAAAAACCTACTACATCATGTCAAAACAATGTTCCCATACTTGGATAGGACTGATCAAATCTAAAACTCATATCTCCATCTCATTCGCATGCTCTAAGGTCTTTGGGAATAGGCCTAGAATGACCTAACTCAACCATGTAACCTCATGAAATGACCTTGATGACCTCATGCAGACTCATGTAAACCTCTACCACACCCCATGGACCATGCTTTACTTCATGAAAACATGTAATTAACTTGGAATGACTCAAACCATGACTTAGCATACTCAACCATGCACCGGGACATTGAAAAACACCACCGAACATGACACTACCAATCAACCTTCATGCTTGACACCTAAAAAACCTATGGACACACATACCACACCATGAAAACCTTTTCCATCAATGGAATTGACATCAATGACATCATTAATACACAATGGCCAAAAATACCCCCTTTTTTCATTGATGGCAACCACCTGCAGAAACATTGATGGCAACTAACAAGACCAACACACCTACTAGACCTCATTTCAATATTTTTGATGCTTCTCTCCCCCTTTGACATCTATGAAAAAGGATACAATGAAAAAAATTACATGGAAATAAAAAACACACAATGAAAACAATGCACAAAACAACTTACTTGACTTAAATAGCCCCCACGAGATCGCATGTACTCGCTTCTCTTTGACTCCTTCAAAAACATATGAAGATTCTTTGGACCTGATATGAGCCTCAAAATGGATCCCCTTGAACATGTACTCTTGATTTTATACTTCATTCATGCACTACATTGCTTAATAGGTCTTGTTTCATGCTAAAAACTCAAGTTTTCCTCTAATGTTGTCATTTTCACATTTATGACCTAAATCCCTAAACCTCATTTTTAGTACCTTTTTGACTAATGTCATTAAGCTCTTTAAGAAAACATACCTCATGAACCTCCTTCTCATTACTCCCCTAGGGATTATAGCACATCTCTCTTGTAGAAAAAAACACATTTTTGGATATTTACCTTGCATACCGCTGGCATGTGTATCCAACACTCCCCATGAGTTTCGTGACATGCACTAACTACCTCTTGTGGATCCTAACTCTGGTGATTGTAGTGGAGATTAACACATGTGGATTTTAGTCTAATAGAAATCATGGTCCAATAAATGGTATCAGAGAGACAAGTCTCAAATTCAAAACCAACTTGGGTAACACTTGGGGGTTGTTGGTACATGCGTCTAGTGCTTCTCACGAGTTTTGTGAATGGACTAACGACCTCTCACGGATCCTAACTCTTACAATTGTAGCAGAGATTAACACCTGTGAGTTTTGGTCTAATGTAAATTTTTTTCCAACACATAATTTCCTTGGAGAGATGAAAAAAATTTCAACATAGTCTTAAAGCCACTGATTCAATATTTTAGATCTTCCTTGCATTCATATAACTCACTTTGGCTCATTACTAGCTTACCTTTCAACCTTTTCTCTTGCATTACTCAAATCTGTGCTAATCACCTTCTTGAGTGAAAAAACTTTCTCCCCACTATGATTGTATTATTTGACTTGTAACCACATATTTCCTCTCTCGATAGTCTTGATGCATTATTTTCATGTTTTCCCCCTCTTTACACGAGGTTAGACTGTTAGAGTAAAAATCACTTAACAAGGTTTTCCTTTTCCATACTAGTTTTCATAATACCTTATACACCTAATCAAAACCCAAGAGGGATTCCCCTACCTTAGAAGTCCTTTAAAAACATTAATACTATATGTTTTAGATCTTAGTCCATTGTAGACTGCATTCTTTGTAATAGTACCTTCATACATCAACAATTCTTCCTTACCTAACTATTGAAAACATAGAACATATGATCACAATCTGTAAAGTCTCCCCTGAATTAGATATATTTTTGTAGGCCTATGGAAACATATTTCATTCACTATAGAACATCTTCATATTCCCCTACAACCTCTCGCATCTTATCTTCATCACATATTTTGTCATTGTACTTCCACTCTCATGAGCATATGATATTGTATACTTAGATGGTGTCCCTTAATATACCAATTTTACCCATTTTAGCTACACAAGATCTTCCTTAATGCCTTATTAGAGCATTCAAAAACATAACACTACCTAGATATGGATAGAGATCCTCCACCTTTAAGTCCATCAGTCATTATTCTAAATCTTTTCACAAATTGTCATGTTTGAACCTTGTCAATCCCATTTTTCATTTGATTAAACTTAGATTTACATTCAAAAATTACATAGACCTATCTCATCTCAATATGAGCCATAAGATTATGCCAAACATGTATTTTCCATCAATTTGATCCTTTAGAACCTATAGTGGATCTCTTCACAATGTAACGGGTTTTAGTATTCTTCGTAGCATAATCAAGAACATTTGACAAACTATATGAACCTAGTCAACTTACAATGAACACCCAAAAGTTACAACACTTGAAACAATGCACTTTTACAACTCGAGAGAACAATATTTAGATCTTCACCATTGAATTACTTGTAAACATCAAATTTTGAATCAAATTTTTGATGATATCTCTCTATGACCGAGGATACACTTGAGCTTGAGAAAGAGAATTCAAAAATTGTTTAGAATAATTAATCAACAGTAGAGTACATACACGAATCTGTACATTTCTCATGTCTCTAAGGTCTTGGGTTCTCGGTGCACACTCATGTCACTTTGCTAACACATAAAATGACTTTCAACCACCCCAGGAAGACCTCATTTGTTATACAAAAATAATTGTAGCTTAATACTCCTTCTTGAGACCAAACAGAAAATATTGTTAATACTTGAGCCAACTTTAAAACTTATTTGAATATATTCAAGAGCATTCACACTCCTAAAAACATTGCAACATCAAACCATTATTGTAGTAAAAAAATCATGCACTTTAGACATTATTTAGTCCTAATCTCATACTAATATTCATATGGTTTTTGAGTGAAGAAAGTACTAATTAACCCATGTCTTTTGGCCATTTTACTTTGATTTCTATCATCACTGTCGACCTTCAACACATACTTGCCCAGTCTATTTTTGTTGTTTAGCATCATTTTACCTTTGACTAGGGTGTCCAACCCAATCTTGGGCACCCGAGCCTTTCTACACTTTCCACCATTTTTGGACACTTTCGACCGTTTGAGAGTCTTATATTTTTAGTGGTCAACATTTTGGGGTTAATTACAAAATTGGAACAAGAGAACCATATAAATATAAAGTTATAAAACCATAATGAGGGACCAATCACTAAGCACTACTATTATCACCTAAGGTTTCATCCATCAAAGGGTCTATTTGCATCCATCTAGCTCCATAAAAAGCACAAGGCTGGTTCATTTTCATCACACTACATAGGAGGTAAGTTTATTCTATTCCATCATCCTTTCTATTACATTTTCTACACATAGTTATTGCTCACTTCTTTCACAAAGTGTGACTGGTACAATAGCACCTTGGGCATGATTGCACACATAATCACATAGAAATACATCATGTTTGAGATGTAGTGTAGCACTCAATTAGTAAGGCCATCATTGTGGTAGTTGAGGACAGATCTGAACCCTTATATGCATATTTATTTTTTTAGGTTTTGATTCTTATCTTGGGGTTTTATAGGTCTTTTCTTCATCACCAATTACCAGTGACATACAACATAGTGTAGGGAGGTTAGTGCGATAGGAAACCATAAAAAAACCTCATAGGAATGTTACAAATCTTTTTAACAAACCAAAGTTCCCATATTACAAATTAGGGCGCCCATAGGTGCCCCAGACTATCCAGGCATCCCGAGTCCACCCAGGTCACCAAAATCTACACTTTTATGGACCTCGGCACAATCATTTCCTCCTCATATTTCTCTAGCCATCTCTGCGACATAGTCCAACAAGCTCATCAAATCAACTGAGTTCTTTCTAACTCTCTTTGCACTTTAGGGTTTTACATATCTACTTTCTTAGTTGCTTGGGTCACTTTCTATATTTATTTACTTTATTTACTTGATGTTCCTAATTTAGATTAACTACCATTCTTCCACATTTTATTTAATCATTTTGGTGAGTCTAAAGTATCCAACCGTATCTTTTGATCATGTCTTCACCTTATCAAGTCATGACTCAATCGTCTTATCTTACTTTTCCACATACTAAGGTTTCAGCTATAATTACTACCACTTTGCTGATTTTATGTGTGTGTGTACTCAACATCCTCCTCACTTTGTTAGGCCTAGGGTTGACCCATATATTAATGTAGTTACTACTCATCATAATCTCCTTAATCCTCATATGGATCCACTTACTTCTATTCCTATACCCATTCCTTTTACAAATCCTCCTACTACTTCTAGGGGTTATGGAACTATTCAACAACTTAAAAATACACCGCCAAGATTTCTCTTTACAAATTATTGCATAATGCACAAAATTGTCATAACACACTAGAATATTACCTTTGTGTCATTCATATTGAAAGAGACAACTTTTCGGTGGCCTTTGCACATCTCATCCAATCTCTTTGCAATTTTCCACATGCCATATCTTTCACTGATGAAGATCTATCACCTTTTGCTAAAAGAAATCCATGTGTGCCTTTGCTCATTACTACCATTGTTAGCACCACTTATATTAAATGATTACTTATTGATAATGGATCAGCCATAAAATTATGTGTTTATTCTCTTTTACAACAAATGGTATTAGTGATACTCTCATTTCTAGAAATTCTACTATCATCCGAGGTTATGACTCCACCACTCGTACATGCTTAGGAACTATTTCATTCCACATTAGAGTTGGGCCTAAGATTGTTCTAACTGATTTCTATGTTATAGATTCCTCGTTTCAATTCAATCTCTTGTTAGGTAGACCTTGGATTCATGCAATGCAAGCAGTTCCATCTACTATTCACCAATGTGTCAAATTTTTGCATGATGGCTATGAACATACTATCACTTTGTAGATCCAAAACCATTCAAATATTGTTGCATAGAACCTATTACTGTTATACCTATCCCACCTCCACAACGTATCCCATATAGTAGTCTCAACACATATGACATTGGTCAGTCTAGTGCTTCGCTACCTTCTTCTGATACTACGCATACTCCGATAGTTTCTACTCATACTATGACAATCATCTCACCCACCATACCCATTCCAATGACCACTTCTCATTCATCTATTAAGGAAACTTAAATTCCATTCCCCTAGTATAACTCCTAACAATGTACTAAAAAAATCAATACAACATGATGATGATCACACAAATAATTCTAGGACTCGATGACAAAATTACGCTATCGAAATCACTGATGAAGCATTAGGACAACTTAACTTTACTCCTATAGAGGTAGATGACTCTTATTTTGAAGAAACCTTTGTGGCCAATGGCCCAGGTGAATATAAATTCAAGACCCCTCCCTCTACTAATTCTATGGTACTATATCGGGGTTTATAAATAGTGTAGATGTTATTTCATCTTCTCCTCCATGGGTTGCAACTCCGCTGCCCCCTTTTACATGCACATTATTTATCAATAGGTCCTTTTGGTAGCACATCCCAATTGAATCCACTTGCTTAGATACTATTTGTACATGTGATGGTTTGGTTAGGTTTGGCATGAAACTTAATGACATCTTACCACCTCTTCATTCACCACATCTTTATCATGGCTATTTTCACATTACGGTCGCTTATGGCCTATGTTTATTTCATTTGATAGTCTTTGTTACGCATACCCCTCGTGATTCTCCACTCACACTTGGATAATCCTGGCTTGACTATATTGGTGGTATGATAGACGCTAGCCATTCTTTTCTTACATTTCCTATGCCTTTTGGAAATATCTCTATTCCTAATGACTCTTCTCCCACTTACACTCTGAATATATCTCGTTGGCATGCTCATGGTTGTCCACCGATAGCCTTTACTAATGAGGAATATGCAATGAATGTGTACACACTACCGCAATGGGTCCTTATACGACCCTCCTCACTCTATAGCTCATCATGTTTTTATGTTGCTCCAGTAGGTCTCGACCACGATAACAATGATCTCCTTGATAGCGAGAACATAGTAACCTTATCTTCCATACCCTTGGGGGAATATGATCTAACACATCCCCCATCCTCATATTCGCATAGGTTTATCTCTCATCTTTACATTATCGTACATTCATATCCTCGCATAGAATATTCATCACACATTTAGCATCATTATTACCTAATGGAACACTCTTTTGCTTCATCTCGCACTTGATTGTTGAGGTATTACTAGACATGAACCCCATACACTGCCTGATAACCATTACACATGAGTTTCTTCACATGTCTAACGTCATATGTCTTATATCTTACATCATACACTCTACATTTAGTCTACATCATTTGTGCATCTACACATCATACATCATACTAATCATCATTATACATGTGTCACACTCTTAGGGTCTACATTATATGCTTCTCATCTTGCATTGTGCATCCATACATCATACATACTCTACACATCATACTAGTATTCATCACATATGTGTCACACTCCTATTGTCTACTGAGTCTAACGGCATCATATACTACTCATAATACATACTAGTCTATCTACATGCATTGCCTTACATATTATTCATCACGCATTACACATCTTACACATCATACGGTACGGCTATTATCATCATACATATGACATCGTATTCTATTCTCTACACTCACTACCCTATAACACACTTTAGTTCCTTAGTCCATACTCAACTGCCGAGGGTTTACAAATCAAATGGATCCTATCATACACACACATTCATCATCCAACCTTTTACTATGCTACATTACTAGGTTAGTGATATATGCTATAGGCTAAATGGTCACCTATCCCTTCACCTTGTAGTGGTATACGCTTTAGGATACTTTATGTTAATGAGAGTTTTTCTCACCAACATAAAGTGGGGTAAAATATAGTCACAAAATCATGCACTTTAGACATTATTTATTCCATGTATCATTCTACTATTCGTATGGTTTTTGAGTGAAGAAAGTAATAATTAACCCATGTATTTTGGCCATTTTACTTGGATTTTTTCGTCATTACCGATCTTCACACATACTTGCCTAGTCTATTTTTATCATTTGATGTCATTTTACCTTTGATTGGGGCACCCTAGGCACCTTGGTCCCATTTGGTGCACCACAGAGCCTTTCTACACTTTCCCGCCACTTTTTGGGAACTTTCTGACTATTTGAGCTTCTTATCCTTTTATTAGTTAGCCTTTTCAGGGTTAATTACGAAATTAGAAAAAGAGAACCATATACATATAAAGTTATGAGACCATAATGAGGGACCAAGCACTAAGAACTAATATTATCACCTAAGGTTGCATCCATCAAAGACTCTATTTACATCCATATAGCTCCATCACAAAGAACAAGTTTGGTTCATTTTCATCACACTACATAAGAGGGAATTTTATTCTATTCCATCCACCATTCTATTACATTTTATACACATATTTATTGCTCGCTACTTTCACAAAGTACGACTGAAACAAGAGCACCTAGGGCATGATTGCACACACAAGCACATAGAACTACATTAGGTCTGAGATGTAGTGCAACACTTAGTTAATAAGTCCACCATTGTGGCAGTTGAGGACAGTCTAAACCCTTCATATGCATATTTCTTTTTTAGGGTTTGATGTTTGTCTTAGGGTTTCTGAGTCTTTGCTTCATCATTGATTACCAATGACATATAACCCAATGTAAAAAAGTTATTGTGATAGGAAGTGAAGGCAGAAACCATCAAACAACACCTTGGAGGAAGGTTACAGATCTTTTCACAGTTAGGGTGCCCGTGTTGCAAACTAGGGCACTCACAAGTGCCCTGTTCCTATTCGGTGTCCCGGTCCACCCGGATCACCTAAATATTCACTTTTTGGACCTCGACATAGTCATTTCCTCTTGTTTCTCTAGCCATCTCTACAACATAGTCCAATAATCTCATTGAATCAATTAAGTTATTTCTAACTCTCTTTGCACTTTAGGGTTTTACATATCTACTTTATTAGTTTCTTGGATCACTTTCTATAATTATTTACTTTGCTTTTATTTATTGATGTTTGGTGTTATTCATAGTTTAGATTAACTACCATTCTTCCAAATTTTAGTTAATCAAATATCATTCTTCTTTAAAGCCTTTAGGTTTCCTTTAAGAATATCCTCTGCAGATAATAGCTCACCTCTTTAGACCTTTATTATTTCCTTGGATGCATTTGTAGACCTCCATCAAGATAAAATATCTTCATAGAAAATAGATCCATGGTATGTTCATGAACTATAATTCATTGGAAACCCCAGGTTTCACGTGCTCTTTCACTATTTTGATACTCTTAGAGCTTTGAAGACATGGTCTTGAACCTTGAAAATTATCTATATCACCAAATTAGGATCCTCTGAGACCTTTACTTTTTGGTTTAAACTTCATCTTTGATTCAAGCTCTAATGCTTTGATTCAGTCATTCTTTATCATGATGTTGACTTCATTTTACATTTATCATCTAGAAACACCTATATATGTCCCTTGTTGACTGTTACCTATAGATAGTCATTTGAATTGTATATTGATTCTTATTTTTGCACTTTTCTTGATAGGTCTTAGTTCTTCTTGACAAATTTCACACTTAAGACACATTTTGGTCTTAAATAACTATAATTATATACTTTTTGACCTTTCAAAAGATGAGTGCATCAACATTCAATTGAGATTAGACCTTATATTCATATATTTTCATTTTAGATGGCATGGATTCACATGAACACCTTGTTGTCCAAAATAAATCCCTTGTTATTTTGACAACTAAAATATTCATTCTTACTTTGAATTTCAAGAGCATAGGTTACACACACTATGGAAGTTCCCTTGGTACATTTTTCTTAGCTACAGTTCTTCTATGTGCCTTCACATACCCTTATCACTTCCTCTTCCCATCACTCCCTCCTACGCATGCTCCTTGTGTTTCCTCCTTCCTATTTATACCTCTATCTTCTTCCATTTCCTTCACATGCAATCCTCATGCACCCGCCTTATTTCCAAATAAATTCATGCACCTTGTGTGCACACCTTGTAGGCTTACCCTATAAATCAGCTAAGTCCCCAAGATGCCTTCTGCGTGCATGCGCTTCTTCTTGAGCTCCACACATTTTCTCGTGCTCGCTTTCCTTGACCACATTCTCCTTAGGCGTATCTCTCCCTCACTATTATGTGCTAAGAGATTTAATCTTGGCTTGGTCCATGTGTCCCTTCTTTCCTTGTACCGTGCACTTATCATTTAAACATCCGCACCTTACTTGCATACTAATATAATTTTACAAATATGTGTGCTCCTCCTTTTCCGCATGTGTTACTCTCACACCATGTATTCTGCACCTTTCGCGACTCTTGATTTTGTGATCTTTGTGCATTATTCCATGCCAATCACCTATGTTATGTCATCACTGTTAGAATTAAGTGTACAACATGAAACCTATCTAAGCATGTCAACTGGGTACTATATCCTTTTGCACGAACCAATGCACGAAACATGGAAAAAATGACAAAACAAATGAATAGTTGGTTCATCCTTCAACTAATCAGCGCTCTCCACATGTAATTACATGTTTAGTTGCACTGCTGACCTTCAAATCGTAGTAATTTTTTCTACAAGGCTCCGTCACATGCGCATTTAATCATGTTTGAAAGTTGCTAGCATGGGCTACACATTGAATGATTAAAAACTAGATTTTAACGAGATTTAATAGGAGGAAAATAGGGAAACATCACTTAGGTCATTAATTAATACATCTAATCAACTCAACCACAATATTTTCTTCAAATCTTGCCTCTTTCCTTCTTCCAAAATCCAAATAGACATGGGAAGGCGCATCTGACAACATCATAGGTAGATTTGAAAGCATTTATTGCTTGTTGTTGGTGGTCAGAAGTTTGAGTCTGCGTTTCCCTCTTCTTTCTCCTCCTATTCTCTCCTTCTTCTAGAAATTGTAGAGATCTACTCATTGAAACATATCACTCTTTGTTGTAGAGGCACCATGCCAAAATGGTGGCCAACTTCCCATGATTTTCAGGACATTTAACTTAGTCTTTACATTGTATTCTTTCCTTTTTCCATTAATGTAAATTACTGTGTATCCTCTAAGCAATAAAATCAGGTTTTGTGGCACTTTTGTCTGCCCTTTTCTCATTGTTGTTGTGTCTTTCCTCTTTGTTCACATTTTTGGCATGTTGTGTGTTTCTCCTCTTTGCAGTTTTCATTTTCATGTGTTGTTAATGTGCGGAAATTCAGGCCTACATGGTTCCTTCTATGGTGCACTTTTCTTCCCTCTCTTTTGAGTTTTCCCATTTTCCTTCCCCCTCGTGGAGAGGAATTAAACCTCTTTCTGGTGCTATCACCACCCCTTTTAGCCTAGGATTTCCATTTTTATGCATCTCCTTCTAACCAGTGGTCCCTTAGAATTTGAGAGTAGTGATAGGGAGCTGCATTTCCCTTCATAGGATTAGTTTTAGCGGTAGAACTAGGTTGAGGCGGCCTTCTCCGGAGGTATGTCTCAAGCGTGGGAGGTCCCACAACTTGGAGACAATCCCATGTTTCCTAAAAATACCAATTCATCACGATCTCGGGATGGGTGCAAGTTTAAGCTCCAATTTTTTTGGCATGCACGTGGGAAAAATTTGAAGAGTTATACATATTCATCTTAGAAATTTTGATGTATTATTATTGAGATCCAACCTTTTGATGCACTTTTCAATACATCTGGTGACTCATAACATCCATATCGTCCGGTTTAATGAGTCCATGCACCCTATCATAAAAGGAGAACAAACATAGAAGCACATAAACATCCACATAAGGCATTGATGTCGGTGCACGAGACAAACAATGTTGGATGCCTATACTGAGATAAAAAGGTATAATCAAAGGTGAAGTTTTAGTGCGTGTAAAAATGAGTAGCATCAACACGCAACCCGGTTCCATGCACGTAGGATAATGAACCCTTTTTTTCATTTACTATGTTGATGTATTATTAGTAAATTTTCATCCTTTGGAGGCTATTCTAAGCACATCGACAAATCCATTGATTTTACCCACCCATTTTCTATTGAGCACGGGATAATACTTTTGAGAGGAAGGGGTGAATCAGTATTATGATATTATTTCAAACTTTAAACTTAGATTTATAATCACGAGCAATGTGAATATATCAAGTCAATCAAAGAACACAAAACTTAATGCAAGTAGACACAGATATACGTGGAAACCCTTTCGGGAGAAAACCATGGAGAAAATCTTCTTTATTATATTTCTCAAATGTTTGTAGGCACCAACCTACGGGAGACACCAATCCCCAAATTACAATTTTGTAGGCACCAACCTACAGGAGCACCAACCCCTTTTTGCTAAGCACCAACTCAGCAAGAGACACCGATCTCTTCGAATATGAAGGCACCAACCTTCCTTACGAAATTTGCTTTCCACTTTTAAACTTGTTGCTTCCTCAACGAATAATTGAAAATTCTTCTTCTTACTTTCAGATTTGTTGTTCTACAATTCTGCCCTTATGCTTCCTTTTCTTCTTCTTTTTCTTTAGGATTTTCAACTTGAATCCATGCTTAATAAGTCTCATATGAATCTTCTTATATAGCCTTTCGTACCTTTTCGAAAGGGCATTACACCTTAAACCATCATACCCTTTCATTAACATTAGTCGGCCTTTATTTATTAATTTATTCTTTCTAAACAAATCGCTGCCCCCTTTGAATTAATTAACGCACACATAAAGACTGCCCCAAATAATTTAATTATCACCTAAACATTCAATGCTGCCCTTTAAGACTTGAGCGCTGCTTTCTAGGAAAGTCGTGGGCCCTCTTTTGTGCAAAACATGGGCCTCCAAGGATAAATCATGGCCTTCATAAAAAGCGCTGCTTTCTTTTATCATGGTTGTCAATATACTGCTGTATTTCTCCTATAAAGGCGATCCTTTTCACATATATAAATATCTGATTTCTACTCTTTTTGCTGCTCTATATGTTGCTGGTTATTTCCGTTGACATACTCACAATTCCGTTAATAATTCCATTACTTTCTGACAGATTTCCGTTCACCAGTTCAGCACCTCTTTTGACATCAATGACAATATTTCCAACAATCTCCCCTTTGTCATTGATGGCAACCCAAAAAAATAATCTCCTCTTCTGCAGCTTCCTCTTGCCGTAGCTCCCCCTTACTACCATTCTCCCCCTTTGACATTAATGGCAAAGGGTTATCTTAGGAGCTAATTTTTTTTTTTTTTTGTTAAGTTTTAGCTTCCCCTTAACCAGTGCTACCCTTGACTCTTGATGTAAAGATGTAAAATAAATTACTCCCGACCTGCTGTAGTTATTCAAATGTCTCCTTTGGAAGTGGCTTAGTGAAAATATCTGTTATCTGTTCGGATGTAGCGACATACTCCAACTTTACCTGTTTCTCTGCCACCTGCTCTCTTAAGAAGTGATATCTTATGGGAATGTGCTTTGTTCTGGAATGCATAACCGGATTCTTTGAAATACTTATTGCACTAGTATTATCACATAATATGGAGATGGGATGATCATACTCTACTTTGATATCCTTCAAGGTCTGCTTCATCCATAAAATTTGCATGCAACATAGTACCGCTGCTATATACTCTGCTTCTGCTGTGGATAGGGATACAAAATTTTGCTTCTTACTTAGCCAAGATACCAGGCTGTTTCCAAGAAAAAATACTCCTCCGCTTGTACTTTTTCTGTCATCTACACATCCTGCCCAATCTGAATCTGTATAAGCTGTCAATGTGAAATCTTTTCCTTTTGGATACCACAACCCGTATTCCATAGTTCCCTTTAGATATCTGAATATGCATTTTACAACTTGCACATGTGTTTCTTTTGGCCTGTGCTTGAAAACGTGACACCATACCCACCGCTGCTTTGCATGATATCTTGCGGTTGATGTCACATATAATAAACTCCCAATCATTGATCTATAGAGATTGATCAACATCTGGAGATTTTTCATCTTTTCTAAACTTGGTTCGGTGATCATTGGTGTCTTTGATAGGTGCACACTCCTCCATACCAAAATTTTTCAACATTTCCTTCACATGATTGGTTTGAGATATAAATATTCCTTTATTAGATTGAAAAATTTTCAATCCAAGAAAAAGGATAACTCACCCAACATGGACATTTCAAATTCCTTTTACATGTCTTCTGCAAATTTTCTAGACATTTCTTCATTGTCTCCTCCAAATATTATGTCATCCACATATACAACCACAATTAATTGGTGTTCATCTTCAGTTTTGATGTAAAGATTACTGTCAGAAAGTCCTCTCTTGAATCCTTGGTCTGTAGATGTTGATCAAGCCTTGAGTACCATGCTCTGGGGGCTTGTTTTAATCCATACAATGCCTTTTTCAACCTACACACATAATCTTCATTTTCTGATAATAGGAACCCTTCAGGCTGTTCTATGTAAACCTCCTCTTCTAAATTCCCATTTAAAAGGGTGATTTGACATCCATTTGGTAGACTTTGAAATTTTTAAACCTTTGTGAAAGCAAGGAACATTCGATTGCTTCTAGTCAAACCGGAGCCGGAAAGCGTCTCTTCAAAATCAACACCTTCCACTTGAGCATACCCTTTGCATACCAATCTTTCCTTATTTGAGTGAATTGACCATCTTCATTCAGTTTGTTCCAAAATACCCACTTAGTGCGAATCACATTCGACTCTTTGAGTGCAGGGAACCAGTTCCCAAGTTTCATTTTCTCAATTTGGTCTATTTCTTCTTCCATTTCCTTCAACCAATGTTTATCATGTCTTGCTTCTAAAATTTTCTTAGGTTCTACCTTAGATAGTAGAGAAAAATACCCTTGCTCGAAGCATTTTTAATTCTTCTTCTCGGTTTGAACCTCGTATCAAGTTCTCCAATAATCTGACTTTCATCATGATTTTTCTCGAACAAAGTGAGATGGCATCTTGGTATCCTGCCTTTCTGATTTACTCCACTCTTCAATATCTTCTTCTTCCTCTTGTTCTTCTTTCACAAGACTTGGTATTTCTAAAGACTCTTCTGAATTTTCTTTTGTCTTTAGATCCAGACCCTCATCCACTCTGACACTTGCACTTTCTATGATAGTCCGCAACCTCTTGTTATAACATCTGAAGGCTTTACTTTTAGTGGAGTACCCAAGAAAAATCCCTTCATCGGATCTTGAATCAAATTTTCCTAAGTCCTCTTCGGTTCTTTTAATGAAACATCTGCTCCCAAATACCTTAAAATATTTGACCGAGGCTGGTCTTCCTTTCCATAATTCATATGGAGTTTTGTCATGGTTAACTCTGATTTGCACTCTATCCAAAATATAAACGGTAGTACTTACCGCTTCTTTCCAGAATCTATCTGATAGCTTAGATTCATTCAGCATTGTTCGGGCCATCTCTTGAATGGTTCTGTTCTTCCTTTCTACTACTCCATTTTGTTGTGGAGTTCTTGCAGCTGAGTATTGTCTTTTAATTCCATGGTCTTCACAATATTCAATAAATTCATTTGACATGAATTCACCTCCACGATCTGACCTTAGACATTTTATCTTTATCCTGTTTCATTTTATACTAATGCCTTGAAAGCTTTGAACTTTCCAAATGCTTGATTTTCTTTCAAAATGCTACTCATGTCATTCTAGTGTAGTCATCAATGCGTAACATAAAATAACTCTCACCTTGAATACTTTTCATTCTCGGTAGGTCCACACAAATCTGTGTGAATTAGCTCCAATGTTTTGGTGGATGAATACTCCTTTGTTTTGAATTTTGTTCTCGGTTTGCTTCCCAAGTGGCATTGTTTGCATAGAGTACTCGAAGGCTTTGTTATTTTAGGCATGTCCTGTCGACCTACTTATTGCTTATCTTCACAAGATTATCAAAATTTATATGTCTTATCCTTCATGCCATAGCCAACTCTCCTCAACTTGACTTAGGAAACCTTTTTATTCTTTTATTTCTCCGAGCATATATAGATTATTTGCGGTTTGGTGGAAATCTACAATTAGTTCTTACCTATCTACTTTCCTTATTTCACATCCTTCGGCATAGAACTTAAGAGTGTGTCCCTGATCACACATTTGACTCACACTCAAGAGGTTATGTTTTAATCCTTCGACATACAAAACATTCTCTGTTTTTATTTTTCCATTATCCGAACTCAGCATACCTTTGCCAATGATCTTCGTTGTAGCATTATCACCAAATTTTATTGTACCTTCATTTACTTTCTTTAAGGAGAGAAACTTAATTTTATCACCAGTCATATGTCTTGAACATCTGCTTTGTCGATGTACCACTATTGTCCTTCATCTCGAGCATGAAAATTTGTTTGAACGAGCATGGATTTTTCTTTATCTAGTCCATCTTCCTCCTGCTTCCTTGTCCGAGGATTTCGTAGCCCCCTTTTCTTTATATCTAAAGTCTTTATCTTTTGATCTTGTCTCGATTCAAACACACTTCTACAAAAGTGTGCTATATGTCCATAATTATTGCACTTGTAGCAGATAATGGCTTCCTCGTTATAATAGGATAGTGGAGAAAATGAATTATAGTTCATATTCAACACTCTATGAGCAGATTTTGGTTTGTTCCAGGCTTCATTATCTCTCATTCACTTTCTACACTCTATCTTTTTATGCCCATATATATTGCAATAAAAACAATAACCATGAAAGGAACTTTCGAACCTGTTCATATTCCTATGTCGTGGAATAAATGGTCTTTTGGTGTCGTTCTCTTTAACACCTTCCTTGTGGATGGAACTGGTCTTCGTAGTTTCCTCTTCCTTTCTGCTTTTATTCTTCGTAGGCGTATTTAGAATTTCTGCATAACTTTTTGCCTTTTCTAAACCTTTCTTCTCCGGAAGCTCAATGGATTTTGAAGCTTTCTCTAGTTTTTCTTCATATATGAGTCCTGATTTGTTGGATGGTGATCTTTGAATTTCTAGAATATCATCTAGAACCTTAGTACTCTTTTAAAATTTCAAGTTGTTCATTAGTTTGGTATTTACCTTTTCTAAGTCTTTTCTCATTGCAACAATCTTTGACTCACGCTTTTCACATTCTTCTTGTTTCACCTTGAGCTGACTTCTCAACCCTTCCTCAATTCTCTTTGCTTCTTCAATGGGTCTTCAGGTCAATGATTAGATTCTTTGATTCTTCAAGACTCTGTGCTAACTTAGCTTCAATGATTGATTTTGTTCTTCATATTTCTGGAGCTGAAGTCTTTACTTCTAATTCCTCTTTTTGAGTGCTTTTATTTCACCCAATGCACAAATGAGTTATTCTTCGAGGTTTACCTCACCTTCTTCTTCTATGTCCTTGATTCCTTCTAAATCAACTTTTTGGTTGATGAACCTTCTTCTATAGCCATAAAAAAATTTTCTTCCTCATGATTGCTAAATCATTTATTCTCCTTTCTTCGGATGAGCTGCTACCTCTTTTTGAATATAGACTCTTCTTTTGCTTTTCAAATATTTTCTTGCCTCTGCTTTGCTTGAATTCTCTTTTGAACTTGGGCTTGCTTTCTTCATCTTCACTATCTTCCTTCTCTAGGCATTTAGCTGCAAAATGACCAATTTTACCACAGTTAAAACATTTAAATGGTAACTTACCTTTGTATCTCCCGGATCCTTTCTTTAGCTTTTGAATGAATAAAGCTTCCTTTTCATCTTCTTCGTTGTTTGATTCATCATTCGCTTTAGATTCCTTGATTGCCTTTTTCTTTGAGAATTTGAATGTGGCTTCTTTCTTTTCTCGGTTTATTAGATTCAGTCCTCATTTCATAAGCCATCAGTATTCCATGTAGTTCGTCCATGCTTATCTTGTCAAGATCCTTCATTTCTTCGATGGCAGACACCTTAGCATCAAATCTTAATGGTAAAGATCTTAAGACCTTACGGATGATCACAGTTCTGAATCTTTTCTCCAAGCCCTCTTATGGCGTTGACAACTTCATCCTCCCGCAAAAGATAGGCTACAACATCTTCCTCATCCTTAATTTTTAGGCTCTCAAATTTTTTCCTATGGGTTTGAAGCTTAGATTTTCGACCTTATCATCACCTTCATATATTATTCAAATTTTATCCCATATTTCCTTTGCCATGTCACATTGTATTAACTTGACAAATTCGGACTCAAACAAACCACACAAGATTGCATTGATCACCTTGGCATTGTTTTCAAAAGCCTTCTTACCAGCTTCGTATGTTGGCGAGTTGATGGAATGATATATATGATTGCTACTGATTGCTAAATATCAAACCCTAGTGCCATCGAGATAGGTTCTCATCCTTACGCTCCAAAATGCATAGTTTGTTTCACAAACAAACAGACGGAGCCTTGTTCGAGAAAAACCTTCTTGTACTTGACTAGCCATATGTGCTCCCGAGATCTACCTTCCAATAAGTTATATTGTTCCTTTATCATGGTTGTCAATATACTGTTGTATTTATCCTATAAAGGTGGTCCTTTTCACATGTACAAATATCTGATTTCTGCTCTTTTTGCTGCTCTATATGTTCTTTGGTTATTTCCGTTGACATACTCACAATTACATTAATAATTCCGTTACTTTCTAACATATTTCCGTTCACCGATTTCAGCACCTCTTTTGACATCAATGACAATATTTCCAACATTTTCTCATTTACGACCTTTTCCTTCATTCTTCCATTAATTTCCTTCTTTCCATCTTTCCATTTTCCTCATTGATGAAGTTGTGCAATCATGACTTCATTCCCTCACTGGAATCCCCATTTTCAAGAGAAAACTAGTTCCCTCTATCCCATATTTTCACAATCCTCCTCCAGATTATTTTTATGAGCCCCATCATCATGAAAATATGTATAACCCAAACCCCATTAATCTATATGGTTATCCTTCTAACCATAATGTTTTTAAAGAACAAGGTTATGCAAGTGATGATGGAAACTTCATGACGGATGTTGATTTTTAGAGATAGATTCAAGAGATGGAGATGAACATGATGCAGATCAGGATTGCAGGTGTAATGAAGGCAACCAACATTGGTTTTAGGGTACCTTGTCCATGGGTTGGCCCTATGCCAAGTTGGTTTATCCTCAACAAGAGATGCAATTTACAATCTGACATGTTGCCCCAAATAAAAAAATGGGATGAGGTAATGGAGGCTCATAAATCTAGTATTGGGAAATCCTATCAATGGGGAAACCCAACACTACCATCTTACAGCCCTTCCATTCCTCCTCGCTTGACTTATGCCATCTTAGACCGTTGTCAAAGCTCTTAGTTTTCTTCCTAATCCCATTAAGGATTCCTATTCTCCATCTTCTTCCCTTCCATCTCACCTTCGTTTCTATGCCATCACTCCTTTTGTGTGTGTGTTTTCATTCCATCCACATGCATTCCATCTATTCCCATCTTCTCATCTTCTTCCAATTCCCACGTGTCTAACCATGTTGTAAATGAATGATCCATTTCCTCTTCCTCATCCATCGCCTATATCATTATGTTCCATGACTTTAGAACTATTGAAGAATGATATGATTCTAATTGGGAAGATGAGGTCATGTGGAGTGAAAAAATGGGGCATTTGTTTTAAATGAAAGTTAGTTAGATTCGTGAGGGCATAGTTTTGGAGGGACTAGAACTATTTGTAGAGGAAGAACATCGCGTGACCCAACCTACAAATAATATTCTTCAAGAGGAGAATCTACATGGTAATCCCATCTATGGGATCGAACTTCAAAAAATGGGCAAAACAAAAGATCAAACCATGACAAATCACAAGGACTGGAAAATAGGAAACATGACTCAAGTCATTAATGCGAACATCAAATTAACTCAACCACCGATTATTTTTAGATCTTTCCTCTTTCCTTCTTCCGAAGCCAAAAAGACATGAGAAGACACATTTAACGGTATTAAAGGAACATCTCAGGAATTTATTACATGTTATAGGTGGTTGGAAGTTTAAATATTATTTTCCCTCTTCTTTCTTCTCCTCTTCTCTCCTTCTTCTATAAATTGTAGAGCTCTTCTCATTGAAACAAATCCCTCTTTGTTGTAATGGCACCATGCCAAAATGGTGGCCGACTTCCCATGAGTTTCAAACCTTAAAATTGGTCTCTGCAATGTATTCTCACCTTCTACCATGAATGTAAATGACTGTGCATCCTCCAAGTAAAAAAATCAATTATTTGGCACTTCTATCTACCCTTTTCTCATTTATCATACGCCGTGCCTCTCGTGTTTGCATTTCTTGCATGATGTGTGTTTCTCATTTTTGCAATTTTCATTTTCATGTGTTGTCAATGCGTAGGAAAGTTGGGTCTGCGTGGTTCTTGTCTATGGTGCGCTTGTCCATCCTCTAACCTAAATTTTCCTCTTTTCCTTCCCTTTTTGGGAGTGATCCACCCTCTTTCAAGTTTTATCACTACCCCTTTTAGCCTAGGATTTCCCTTTTCATGCATCTCCTTCTAACCCTAGTCCCTTGGAATCTTAGAGTAGTGATAGGTAGATGCATTTCCCTTCATAGGAGTAGTTTTAGCGGTGGAAATAGATTGAGGAACTGATATTCTCTCAAGGACTGTCTCAAATACCCAAGATCCTATAACTTGAAGACAATCCCATGTTTCCTCAAAATCCCAGTTCATCCTGATCTTGGATGGATGTAAGTTTGAGATCCAACACACCTCTAACTAGGACTTATATTACCGCAACCAAAACCTTGAAGACTTCAAATTTGAAAATGAAAGTAGCTATACCATGACATCTTACACATTTTTAAAACCCTTTTGGATGCCCTCCAAACTATCCCGAGACATAGTATAGAATTCCGGGGACCATAAAATAATAACTTATCTCAGGACCCTACCTAGTGAGAATTGACACATACTACATGAAACACTTACAACCATGATACAACTTGGATTGACAACTTTAGACCACATAACACTATCTTTTCTTATCATAAAATATACTTCATAGACTAATAAGAACATGAAAATACCAAGTTATAACCGCTAAAACCTTTAGTTACCTTAGATCTCACACCACATCCTTGATAGACCAAACCTACTTGAAGATTTAACATATAGACTAGAAACCTTGTTGACATGTAACACTCAATAAAAGCTATTAGAAATTTTGATGCACGCAATGAATGAAATTTTCACTACAAAAATAGTGACTCCCCTTAAGATAAGTAACTCATGACTCTCTTGATGACACACTAACAATATGCATACCTTAGTTTTAAGATTGAAACACCTTGTAGACTTCAATGACCATATATTAGACCAAAATATTCATGATACTTGACACTTTATTATCACATGTAGCATTTCAAATACATTTCCTTTCACTTTTAAAAACTCTGACCATGTCATGACACAAGATTTTTATCTAATAGACCTATACCTTGTTTAACTCGCACACACTAGATGACATACTCTATTTATTTAGACACACGAACTTTGATCTTGATGAACGCCACCTTTTCTAGAGATACCTAACTTATGAAAAGGACTAATCATGACATAGGACAATACCTATACTTTGATAGAAAACCTTCAATCTACATTATTTACGTAACTCTCTAATCACATAAAGAATACAAGTCCTGCATGTACATAGGTGAGAGCCAAAATATTTTGACTCACTTATGACAAGAATGACTACATACATATTTTCCTTGATAAAACATCAAATTTAGACACTTGGTATGACTGATAGTGATGATCATGCTAAAACATACTCTCATACCTTGATATATGTGGAACAAGCTCATGAATTCAAAACTATCTTTGAAGACACTCTTGGAGATGTCAAAATTTTAATTTAAACTATAATTTTAGAATAAACACAAATTTTAGACCACCTAACTTGATGAGGGCATACTTAGAAGATATTTTCTCACAATAACCCCATCTCAAAAAATTTTGTGAGAGACTAACACACTTTTACAGAGAACAACAAACTTAGACATCTAAAAACACAAGAACTCAAAACACATGGAAATATCACTTGACATACATTATCACACTTGAAGTGTTCCAAACACATGGCTCCTTAAAATTTTCATGAATTGTAGAATGAATGAATGAAATAAAAATATGCTCTTCTTCAACCCATTAATATTCTACTAAAGCAAACATTCTACCTATATCTGTTTTAGGCTTGATGAACTTGAGTTATAGTCTCCTTTGGAAACTTTCTAAATAAATTTATGCACCTTGCACATACCTTATAGACTTACCCTCTAAATAGGCTAAGTAACTCGGCATAACTTCTACATGCATTACCTTCTTCTTGAGATCCACACATTTTGTCGCTCTCACTTTCCTTGACCACATTATCCCCCCTCGACGTATCTTTCCATCGTTGTTGCATGTTGAGCGCTTTCTTCTTGGCTTAATCCATGTGCTCCTTCATTCATTTTTCTGCATGCTTCTCATTTGAACATCCATGAACTACTTACATAATAATATACTTTTACAAATATGTGTCCTCCTTTTCCTCGCATGTTCCTTTCATACCTCTGTTTCATGCACTTTACGCATTCTTATGTGCCATCATTTGTTTCTGGTAGAATCGCAATAAGTATATACTGCGTGTGAATGATAAAGGCGTGCATGAGGTATGTGTGAAGGTGTGCATGTAAAGAAGAAAAAACATCACGTGAAGGCTCATGCCCAACGTGGAAACATTCAGGACTTATTCAATTTTTGCGCCACATGGATAAAAATAGATAATGTCGAGATTGAGTGGCATTCAAGCAATGTTCCAAATTTTGAGGAAAGAGCGAAGAATTGGAGATGAGGGAATGCCTATTTTGGAATAAATCACATGTGAGGTAAAGATCAAGGGTCATACAAAGTTCGAGCTAATAATAGGATTAGAGCAGAGGTTATCTATAGGTTTAATCTATTATTAGGCTAGATGCATGCATTTTAAGTTTTTTTGTATGTACACATGGATATTTTGAGCATGAAGAATATTTTTGGAATGCATGGGTGGTGAAGGGAAATTCCCCACCCCCATATATATATATATATATATATATATATATATATATTAGTTTTATTGCAATGATGAGAGATACTTGAGGTATATTATAGTTATGATGTCTAGATACACTTGCATGCATGACTTCGTGACGATATTATGATGTATTCAACTTTTGTTACTTGATGATCTAATATAATGGATAATTGGGGATGGATTATAGTAATTAATGTCCTTGATCATGGTGGTTATATGGTGAATTTGATCTTAGTAGTGGTTTGATCTATTTTGTTTCCTTATTACATGTGTTTCTTTGTAATGTTTGCAATGACATACATTTGAGTATATGATCTGTTAATGGTTAATATGAACATACATGCTAACATCTTGACAAGATTTCATAAAGGAGGGACTTGGTAGCTTTGCGAGCTTTGGGTGAGTGTTTAAATATATCTGGATGAAGTGTCGGATCCCCTAGGAAAGTGGAAAAATAAAACTACATCACATGTGCCACATCATCACTGTAAGATTTAAGTGTGCAACACACAACCTATCAAAGCACACTAATTGGGTATCATATCCTTACAAGAAACCAATGTGTGACACGTGGTAGAGATGAAAAACCAAATGAATAGTTATCGATACTTTAACTAATCATTTTTCACCACATGTCATTATGTGTTTAGTTACATTGCATACCTTAAGTTCACAATAAATTTTTCTACGGGGCTCTCTCACATGAGAAATTGGTCTTGTTTGAATGCTACTTGGCATGGGCTACACGTTGAACCATTAAAAATTAGATTTTGGTGTGATTTAATAGGTGGAAAATAGAGAAACGTCACTCGGGCCATTAATGCAGACATCAAATTGACTCAACCACCACATTGTTTTTAAATCTTTCCTCTTTCCTTCTTCCACAAGCCAAAAAGACATGAGAAGACACATTTAATAGTATTACAAGAAAATCTGCAAGAATTTATTGCTTGTTGTAGGTGGTTGGAATTTTAAATCTGATTTTCCCTCTTCTTTCTCCTCCTCTTCTCTCCTTCTTCTATAAATTGTAGATCTCTTCTCATTGAAACATATCCCTCTTTGTTGTAGTGGCACCATGCCAAAATGGTGGCCGAATTCCCATGAGTTTCAAATCTTAAAATTAGTCTCTGAATTGTATTATCACCTTCTACCATGAATGTAAATGACCTTGCATCTTCCAAGTAATAAAATTAATTTTTTGGCACTTATATCTATCCTTTTCTCATTTATGGTATGCCTTACCTCTCTATTCACATTTCTAGCATGATGTGTGTTTCTCCTTTTAGCAATTTTCATTTTCATGTGGTGTCAATACACGTGAAAGATGGGTCTACGTGGTTCTTGTCTATGGTGCACTTGTTCGCCCTCTAACCTGTATTTTCCCTTTTCCTTCCCTTTTTGGAGAGCAATCCACCCTCTATCTAGTGTTATCACCACCCCTTTTAGCCTAGGATTTCCCTTTTTATGCATCTCCTTCTAACCTGGTCCTTGGAATCTTAGAGTAGTGATAGGTAGATGCATTTCCCTTCATAGGAGTAGTTTTAGTAGTGGAAATAGATTGAGGAACTGATATTATCTCAAGGTCTATCTCAAATGCACAAGATCCCATAACTTGGAGACAATACCATGTTTCCTCAAAATCCCAGTTCATCTTGATTTGGGATGGGTGCAAGTTTGAGATCCAACACACCTCTAACTAGGACTTCTATTACTACAACAAAAACCTTGAAGACTTCAAATTTGACAAAGGTTTGTAGCTATATCTTGATATCTTACACATTTTTAAAACCCTTTTGGATGCCCTACAAACTAGCCTAATACATAGTATAGAATTCATTGTGCCATAAAAACACATTATCTCGGACCCTACCTAATGAGAATTGACACATACTACATGAAACACTTACAACCATGATACAACTTGGATTGACAACTTTTGACCACATAACACTATCTTTTCTTATCATAAAATATACTTCATAGGTGATAAGAACATGAAAATACCAAGTTATAACCGCTAAAACATTTAGTTACCTTAGATCTCACCCCACATCCTTGATAGACCAGACCTACTTAAAGATTTAACATATAGATTGAGAAACCTTGTTGACATGTAAGACTCAATACAAGCTATTATTACAACTTTTGGATGCACATGATGAATAAAATTTTCACTACAAATATAGTGACTCCCTCTAAGAAAAGTAACTCAAGATTCTCTTGATGACACACTAAGAATATGCATACCTTAGTTTCAAGATTGAAACACCTTGTAGACTTCAATGACCATATATTAGACCAAAACCTTCATGAGACTTGACACTTTGCTATCACATGTTGTATTTCAAATACATTTCCTTTCAATTTTAGACAACTCTAACCTTTTCATGGCACGAGATTGTTATCTAATAGACCTATACCTTGTTTAACTATGCACACTTGATGAAATAATCTATTTATTTAGACACACAAACTTTGAGCTTGATGAACACCACCTTTTCTAGAGATACATAAATTATGAAAAGGACTAATCATGACATAGGAAAATGCCTATACTTTGATAGACAACCTATAATTTACATCATTTACATAACTCTCTAATCAAAGAATAGACAACAAGTCCTTCATGTATAAAGATAAGAGCCACAAATATTTTGACTCACTTATGAAAAGAATGACTAATTACATATTTTCCTTGATAAAGCATCAAAGTTAGACACTTGGTATGACTGATAGTTTTGATCATGCTTAAACATAGACTCCCATACCTTGATTGGAACAAGATCATTAATTCAAAACTATCTTTGAAGAAACTCTTGGAGACCTCAGACTTTTAAATTAAACTATAATTTTAGAATAAACACAAATTTTAGACCACCGACTTGATGAGGGTAGACTTAAAAGATATTTTCTTACAATAACCCCATCTCAAAAAATTGTGATGACACACTTTTACTTGAGAACAACAAACTTAGACACCTACAAACACAAGAACTCAAAGACACATGGAAATATCACTTGACATACGTTATCACACTTGAAGTGTTTCAACACATAGCTCCTTAAAATTGTCATGAATAGGAGAATGAATGAATGAAAGAAAAATATGCTCTTCTTGAACCCCTTAATCTTCCACTAAAGAAAACATTCTACCTAGATTTGTTTTAGGCATGATGAACTTGTCTACCATGTGGAACTAGTTATAATCTCCTATGGAAGCATTCTAAATAAATTTACGCACCTTGCACGCATACCGTATAGACTTACCCTCTAAATAGGCTAAGTCCCTTAGCATACCTACTACATGTATTCCCTTCTTCTTGAGCTCCACACATTTTCTCACTCTCACTTTCCTTTACCACATTCTCCCCTGATGTATATTTCCCTCACTATCTTCTTGGCTTAATCCATGTTCTCCTTATTTCCTTTTGTCGTGTGCTTCTCATTTGAACGTCCATGAACTTCTTACATACTAGTATACTTTTGCAAATATGTGTCCTCCTCCTTTTCCTTGCACATTCATGTTGAGCCCTTTGTTCTGCACCTTTCGTACCTATGTGTTTCATACACTTTATGCATTCTTCTTTTCCAATCACCTATTGCCCGGTAGAATCGAACTAAGTATATCTTTTGTGTGTGAAGGTTAAAGGTGTTCATGGGGTATGGGTGAAGGTGTGCACGTAAAGAAGAAAAAACATCACGTGAAGGATCATGCCCAACTTGGAAACATTCAAGACTTATTCAATTTTGTGCCACTAGATAAAATTAGATAATGTCAAGATTGAGTGGCATTCAAGAAATGTTCCATATTTTGAGGAAAGCATGAAGACTACGAGATGAGGGAATACCTATTTTTGAAAAAATAACATGCGACGTAAAGATCAAGGGTCATACAAAGTTTGAGATAATAATAGGATTAGAGAAGATGTTATCTATAGGTTTAATCTATTATTAGGCTAGATGCATGCATTCTAAGTTACTTTGTATGTACGCATGGATATTTTGATCATGAAGAATATTTTTATAATGCATGGGTGGTGAAGGGAAATTCTGTTAGTGCAAATTCATAGCACCCCAAATGAGTTATAGATCTACTTTTCTAAGGAAAACTCCTCTGGTGTGAATGCACAACATTGAGTTTTCTCCAAGGTGTGGGACCTTGCAAGGTGAGAAAACTCTCCAGATTGAAGCTGGTTCTTACTCCTCTGTTTAGGTGTATGCATGCAATTTTGTAGAGGTTCTAATTCAAAATCATATTCTATATCTACCAAGGAGACAGAGTTAAAAAATTGCAAAAGGAAACAAAACTAAGCTAAAAATGGTGATACACCAAAGGAGTGATGAACTTCTATTTTGCAAATAAACACAGATCATAAGAATGTAGCACAGAACATGCACAGATTGCCAGAATATAATGAAAGATTAGAAGACAATGATAAACACATGAGAGGATTGGAAAATCAATCACAGAACATACATTATCATTCCCAAGTTTAATACAATGCATTACAATGGCAAGGAGGCAAAAAATATGTGTTGCAGCCTGTATGAGAGGTCTAAAACTCTACAAATCTACTGCTAAGGAAGAAAAGAGAGCTTACAAGAGAAAAATGTCCAACATTACAATAGATCACATTTTTACATTTATAGCTGAAGAAAAGAGAGGGAAAACAGAGGAGGAAGCAAAATCTGATCTTTTTCCTCAACCACCCACCATTAATCCTTTCAAATCGGCCTGCAATCCATCAAATCGACCTCCTTTATTTCTGCTTTGTGTGTTGGAGAGAAAAATGATAAATTTGGTGCAACACAGCTCTCAAAGCAATTTGATCTCACATTTATGGCATGAGAATACTTTTTTAGGGTTTTCTTCCACCAAAATGAACTGATTCTTCATCCTTGGCATGTGAGAGAAAGCAACCATGGCGGTTTTGAGCAAAAACAACTCATTTGAAGCAATCTGGTTCACATTAAAAGCCTGAAAGATGTTTTTGACATTTTCTCCATTGAAACCTACAAGAAATAATGTTTTTATTCCTCCAATGCATAGAGGGGCTCGAGACCTTTCCAAAAAGTCTAATTTTGTTGAAATCTGATCTCTGGATTGAAAGATATGCTCATTTGAAGATTTAGGGCAAAATGTTTGGGCACAAATTTTGAGGCACGAATTAGGGAATACTTGGTGGCAAAATCAGATTTTGAAAACGGGTCCACGGGGTCAAAATTTTCCAAAACTCTCTATCCCTCTCGCCACCAGGACACGTGTCACCTTTTGGTTCGTCGGTGGAATCACGGGCTTAACCCGCCTTGCCCTTTTTCCTTTGATTTCATTTTGGGAAAATTTCCCCAAAACCCCTTGTGCTCCATGCCACCGATGTGACACGTTTCATTCTCTGGTTCCTTGGCGGGGTTGCGCCCAATTCCCCCTCCCCGCCTTTGCGCATTTTCATTTTTGGCAAATTTCTCCAAATCCTTCCACGGGTCTGACTCCTCCACCGCTAGACACGTGTCAGCTTCTAAATGATCCGTGGGCCTTGGGGCCAAAATTTTCCTTTGGGCATTTTAGACAAAAGGGAAACATTTCCAAATTCTCCCCGTGCCTCCGCCAACCCATTTCCTTCTCCTTTGCGGGCTGCGGGCTAAAATTTGCCCTTTGCGCCCTCTGCCAACTCCTTGGCAATTTCTCCAACTTTCCTCTGTCGGCCCGACCTCCGCCGCCACGTGGCACCTTCTCATTGGATGCGGGCCTGTCAAGGGAAATTTTCCCCAAAAAACTCGCCGGGCCATAACTTGAAATTTACAAGGAGTTAGGAGGAAAATTTTACCTTTCTGGAAAGGTGAGAAAATTATCTATCTGATGGAGCCATTTCCAGAAAATTTTGAGTCCTTGAAGCATGCCAAAAATTCATTTAAGTGCCAGCAAAGGAAAAGGAGGAGGAGTTAGCCAAAAATAAGCATGGGCTTATTTTGGATAACACTTTTGGTGACTCGAGAGGGTCATCTACCTGCTAGATGAATGATCGGTGGCCTTTGAAGCCTCCATTAGGCATGGAGTCAAGCCCAATAACCAATTTTGATCTCGAACTATGAAAATATGACCTTTGAGCCACTTGAAACCCACTTTGGCCAACTGAAACTGATCTTCATCAAAATGCCACTTTGGCTGGACTATGCGGGAGCAAAACCAGCACCAAAAAAACTATGTACGTGATTGGAAATCATACATGCACCCCAAGTGGTATATGCACGAGTGTGCACAAGCACTTTTTCTACCGAAAGCAAACCTAACTAATCTACTCTAACCTGAAGCAAAGGTGACCTAAACAAACCCAACAATTTGGTTGTGTAAAATAGCTTCCTTTCTTCAAAATTGGAAGCCATGCAATTGATTTAGAGATGATCATGGCTGTCAAGATGAGTGGAAAATCAACAAGAAGTTTGGTCTTCTACCCATATCAAGGCAAAGGTAAAAACAAGTTAGATACCTATTTTAGTTGCTTTGCATTTGGATTGTAGAGGTATTGTAGCTGATCCTTGGTGCTTAGATGCTCATCCTCATGCTTAGAAGCAAGCATGACTGGTTGTGACTTCTCCTTTGGCTCCAATGAAGCCAAATACCTTATTGGGAAAGGTCTGATCTGTTTGATATGCCCATAGCTCTGATTTTCAACTCCAAAAATGGAGTCTTCTTGTGGACCTTCTTGGGTGGATGATGTGGAAGAAATGATGAAGTTATCCTTCTCTTCCCTTTTCCTTCCCATGAAGAACATGGAAGATTTAAATCTTCCAATCTTGGTTCCAATGAGCTATCACAAAACACAGGAACATTGTTTTTAATGTTCTCCTTTGTGGCAGTAGGCTCTTGATGTTGGAGAATGAATGGTGGAGAAGAGAATGTTGTAATTTCAGCTAGCTCCTCCTCAAGACATTCCTCTAAGTCTGATAAACAATCAAACTCTTCGCTGTCCCACTGCAACAAAGCTTTTCCCTCTTGCATGGTGACCTTCAAATCTGCATTTTCTTCACCATGTGCAACTTCATTTTCAAACATGCAACTTTCCAATTCAAATTCATCCAAGAAATCATATTTTTGGAGAGATGAAGTGGGAGAGAAACATGGAAATTCTTGTGCCTTTTTCTCATAATTTGGACCTGTTTTGTTCACCTCCATAATGGTTTCATTAATCAAATCAGCCCCTTCAAATGAAAGCAAAAATTCATCAATAATGCTTCCTTCATCCAATGGCTTCAAACATGATTTAATCTCTTCCATTTTCTCCTCTTCAATGGGGTTTGGAGCTGGTTTTTCTTCCTCCACAATGACTGATTTTGCAGTGCAAATTGGATCAGCATTTTCTTTGGGCAAAGTGCCAACATGGACACCCAACTCATCACCAACAAACTGCTGATTCTTTTCCTCTTGTTCTTGTTCTTGTTCTACTGCAAACTCAGCCTCAACCACCACTGTTGCTTCAACTCCAACTTCCTCTTTTGGCTTCACCATCAAGGGGATTTTTGTAATCCCAAATTTGAGAGCCAAGTTCAACAAACTTTTGATCTTTTCATCCTTGTTTGGCTCTTCTTCTTGCTGTTGTTTTCCTTGACTGGCATTCTAATTTTTATCTTCCCAACATGGATTTGGGAATGCAAGAGGAGGGGTGGGTTGTGACTCAATTGATTTTGCAATTTTTGTGGTGTTGGAGGAGGTAGAAACTCTTGTTTCTTTGGAGGGAATGGTTGTTTGGAAGGGAAAAGGACAGAAGAATTGAGATGGGGTGGAAGACTAGGGGATGGAGAAATGGAATCAACTTTTGGGACAGCATATGGAGAGTTTAAAACTTGACACTACTGAGATAAAATAGATTGGGAAAGAGGAAAATAAAAGGCATGAGATGGTGTGCTTACCCATTGACAAGGTTGTTGAATACTCCTCTCATACACCTCTATTCCTTCAGTCCACTTTGCAAGCAATGGTAGTGTTGCAACAATGAAGTCAAGTTTCTCTTGAGGGTTGTAATGCCTTGGAAAAGGTCCCACCCATGGATAAGGTGCTCCACAACTGATTCCAAATGCTTTCATTTGTGCTTGAGCCCTAGATTGCACCATGCTTGCCTCCATCTTTTGGATCTTCTCCAACAGATCTGCATTTTCTTCATGACTGCCCTCACAATCTGCATACCCTTGTGCTTGATGTGCTTCATATCCAAACTGATTTTGGCATTGCTCATATGGGTATGCATACTGGTTTTGAATATGATCAAAATACTGATCTAGAGGATTTGAGAAACATGTTGGAGGTGGAATATATTGCTGCTTTGTTGTGAATGCAAATTCCATGGGGGAAATGAAGTCATGATTGCACAACTTCATGGAATGAGAGAGGAATGATAGAGATGGAAGGAAAATGGAATGGAAAATGAATGAAAATGAATAGAAAGAAGGTCTCAGAACTTTAAATGTGGGTTGTTTACCAGATGGAGTCACCGGATGTGCTTTTGGATATGCCTCCAAAGGCTGAATATCTAACAGAACACACCAACCTGTAAAAGATGAATTGGAAGACCTCTAGGTCCCACCGGAGTGCCAAAAATGTTAGTGGAAATTCACAAAGACCCAAAAATGAGTTATAGATCTTCTTTTCTAAGGAAAACTCATCTAGTGTGAATGCACAACATTGATTTTTCTCAAGGTGTGGGACCTTGCAAGGTGAGAAAACTCTCCGTTGAAGTTGGTTCTTACTCCTCTGTTTAGGTGTATGCATGCAATTTTGTAGAGGTTTTGATTCAAAATCCTATTCTAAATTTACCAAGGAGACAGAGTTAAAAAATTGTAAAATGAAACAAAACTAAGCTAAAATGGTGATACACCAAAGGAGTGATGAACTTCTGTTTTGCAAATAAACATAGATCATAAGAATGTAACACAAAACATGCATAGATTTCTAGAATATAATGAAAGATTAGAAGACAATGATAAACACATGAGAGGATTGGAAAATCAATCACAGAACATACATTATCATTCCCAAGTTTAATACAATGCATTATAATGGCAAGGAGGCAAAAAATATGTGCTTTGCAGCCTGTATGAGAGGTCTGAAACTCTACAAATCTACCTGCTAAGGAAGAAAAGAGAGCTTGCAAGAGAAAAATGTCCAACATTACAATAGATCACATTTTTTACATTTATAGCTAAAGAAAAGAGAGAGAAAATGGAGGAAACAAAATCTGATCTTTTCCTCAACCACCCGCCATTAATCCTTTCAAATCGGCCTCCTCTATTTTTGTTTTGTGTGTTGGAGAGAAAAAATGATAAATTTGGTGAAACACAGCTCTCAAAGAAATTTGATCTCGCATTTATGGTGTGAGAAGACTTTTTAGGGTTTTCTTCCATCAAAACGAGTTGATTCTTCATCCTTGGCGTGTGGGAGAAAGCAATCATGGCGGTTTTGAGCAAAAATAACTCATTTGAAGCAATCTGGTTCGCATTAAAAGCCTAAAATATGTTTTTGACATTTTCTCCATCAAAACCTGTAAGAAATAATGTTTTTATTCCTCCAATGCATAGAGGGGCTCGAGACCTTTCCAAAAAGTCTAATTTTGTTGAAATCTGATCTCTAGATCGAAAGATATGCTCATTTAAAGATTTAGGGAAAAAACAGGGCAAAAATTTTGGGCACAAATTTCGAGGCATGAATTAGGGCATACTTGGCGGAAAAATCAGATTTTGAAAATGGGTCCACGGGGTCAAAATTTACTTTTTGCACTTTTGGAAAATTTTCCAAAACATCTCTGCACCTCCGCCGCCCGAGACCGTGTCACCTTCTGGTTCGTCGGTGGAATCGCGGGCTCAACTTGCCCCTTTTTCCTTTGATTTCATTTTGGGAAAATTTCCCCAAAACCCCGTGCTCCGCCGCTGATGTGACATGTTTCATTCTCTAGTTTCTTGGCGGGGTTGTGCTTCCATTCTTCCCTTTGCGCATTTTCAATTTTGGCAAATTTCTACAAATCCTTCCGCGGTCGACTCCTCCACCGCTAGACACGCGTCATCTTCTAAATGATTCGTGGGCCTTGGGGCTAAAATTTTCCTTTGGGCATTTTAGATAAAAAGGAAAAGTTTTCCAAATCTCGGTGTGCCTCCGGTAACCCATTTCCTTCTCCTTCACGGGCTGCGGACCAAAATTTGCCCTTTGCGCCCTCTGCCAACTCCTTGGAAATTTCTCCAACTTTCCTCTACCCTGACCCGACCTCCACTACCACGTGGCACCTTCTCATTGGATGCGGGCCTATCAAGGGAAAATTTCCCCAAAAAACTCTACCGGGCCATAACTTGAAATTTACAAGGAGTTAGGAGGAAAATTTTACCTTTCTGGAAAGGTGAGAAAATTCTCTATCTGATGGAGCCATTTCAAAAAAAAATTTAATTCCTTGAAGCATGCCAAAAATTCATTTAAGTGCCAGAAAAGGAAAAGGAGGAGGAGTTAGCCAAAAATAAGCATGGGCTTATTTTGGATAACAAGTCCCCACCCCCATATATATATTATATATATATATATATATAATTTTTATTACAATGATGAGAGAGAATGAGGTGTATTATAGTTATGATGTCTAGATACATTTGTGTGCATGACTCCATGATCATATTATGATGTATTCACCTTTTATTACTTGATGATCTAATATAATGGATAATTGTGGATGGATTCTAGTAATTAATGTCTTTGATCATGGTGGTTGTATGGTGAATTTGATCTTAGTAGTGGTTTACTCTATTTTGTTTCCTTATTACATGTGTTTCTTTGTAATGTTTGCAATGACATACATTTGATAATATGATCTGTTAATGGTTAATGTGAACATACATGATAATATCTTGACAAGATTTCACAAAGGAGGGACTCAGTAGCTTTACGAGCTTTGGGTGAGTGTTTAAATCTATCTGGATGAAGTGTCGATCCCTAAGGAAAGTCGAAAAACAAGACTACATCACATGTGCCACATCATCACTGTAAGATTTAAGTGTGCAACACACAACCTATCAAAGTACGCTAATCGGGTGTCGTATCCTTGCAAGAAACCAATGTGTGACACGTGGCGTAGAGATGACAAACCAAATGAATAGTTGTTTGATACTTTAACTAATCATTTTTCACCACATGTCATTATGTGTTTAGTTACATTGCATACCTTAAGATCACAATAAATTTTTCTACAGGGCTCTCTCACATGAGAAATCAGTCTTGTTTGAATGCTACTAGCAAGGGCTACATGTTAAACCATTCAAAATTAGATTTTGGTGGGATTTAGTAGGTGGAAAATAGGGAAATGTCACTTAGGTCATTAATGCAGACATCTAATTGACTCAACCACCAGATTTTTTTAAATATTTCCTCTTTCCTTCTTCCACAAGCCAAAAATACATGAGAAGACACATTTAACAAGATTACAGGAAGATATGCAAGAATTTATTTCTTGCTATAGGTGGTTGGAAGTTTAAATCTGATTTTCCCTCTTCTTTCTCCTCCTCTTCTCCTTCTATAAATTGTAGATCTCTTCTCATTGAAACAGATCCCTCTTTGTTGTAATGACACCATGCCAAAATGGTGGCTGACTTCCCATGAGTTTTAGACCTTGAACTTGGTCTCTATAGTGTATTCTCTCCTTCTACCATGAATGTAAATGACTGGACATCCTCTAAGTAATAAAATCAAGTTTTTCAACACTTCTATCTTCCCTTTTCTCATTTATGGTATGCCTTGCCTCTCTTTTCACATTTTTGGCATGATATGTGTTTCTCCTTTTTATAGTTTTCATTTTCATGTGTTGTCAATGCCCGGGAAAAAAAGGTTTGTGTGGTTCTTGTATATGGTGTGCTTGTCTGCCCTCTAACCTACATTTTCCCCTTTTATTTCCATTTTTGGATAGCGATCCACCCTCTTTCTAGTGTTATCACCACCCCTTTTAGACTAGGATTTCCCTTTTAATACATCTCCTTCTAACCTTGGTCCTTGGAATCTTAGAGTAGTGATAGGTAGATGCATTTCCCTTCATAGGAGTAGTTTTAGCAAAGTGGAAATAGGTTGAGGATCTGATATTCTCTAGAAATCTTGTCTCAAATGCGTAAGATCCCATAACTTGGATAAAATCCAATGTTTCCTCAAAATCCCGATTCATCCCGATCCGGGATGGGTGCAAGTTGAGATCCAACACACCTCTAACTAGGAATTATATTACTATAACCAAAACCTTGAAGACGTCAAGTTTGACAATTACGTAGCTATACCATAACATCTTACAAATTTAAAACCCTTTTGGATGCCCTATAAACTATCCTGAGACATTGTATAGAATTCAAGGGGGCATAAACAAAACCTTATCTCAAAGCCTACCTAATGAGAATTGACACATACTACATGAAACACTCACAACCATGATATAACTTGGATTGACAACTTTAGACCACATAACACTATCTTTTCTTGGCATAAAATATACATCATAGACGATACGAACATGAACATACCACATTATAACCTCCAAAACCTTTAGGTACCTTAGATCTCACCCCACATCCTTCAAAAGAGACCATACCTACTTGAAGATTTAACATATAGACTTAGAAACATTGTTGACATGTAAGACTCAATACAAGATATTACAACTTTTGGATGCACACGATGAATGAAATTTTCACTACAAAAATAGTGACTCCCCTAAGACAAGTAACTCACAAATCTCCCGATGACACACTAACAATATTCATACCTTAGTTTTATGATTGAAACACCTTGTAGACTTCAATGACCATATATTAGACCAAAACCGTCACAAGACTTGACACTTTATTATCACATGTAGCATTTCAAATACATTTCCTTTCAATTTTAGACAACTCTAACCTTGTCATGGCATAATATTGTTATCTAATAGACCTATACCTTGTTTAACTCGTACACACTAGATGACATACTCTATTTATTTAGACACACGGACTTTGATCTTGATGAACGCCACCTTTTCTAGAGATACCTAACTTATGAAAAGGACTAATCATGACATAGGACAATACTATACTTTGATAGAAAACCTTCAATTTACATAATTTACATAACTCTCTAATCAAATAACAGACAACAAGTCCTTCATGTACAGAGATAAGAGCCACTAATATTTTGACTCACTTATGACAAGAATGACTACATACATATTTTCCTTGATAAAGCATGCAATTTAGACACTTGGTATGACTGATAGTGATCATCATGCTTAAACATAGACTCCCATACCTTGACATACTTGGAACAAGCTCATGAATTCAAAACTATCTTTGAAGACACTCTTGGAGACCTCAAAATTTTAAATTAAACCATACTTTTAGAATAATCACAAAGTTTATACCAATTGACTTGATGAGGGTAGACTTAAAAGATATTTTCTCAATAACCCCATCTCAAACAATTTTGACAGAGAGACTAACACACTTTTACGGATAACAACAAACTTAGACACCTACAAACCCAAGAGCTCAAAGAAACATGGAAATATCACTTGACATACATTATCACACTTGAAGTGTTCCAAACACATAGATCTTTAAAATTTTCATGAATAGGAGAATGAATGAATGAAATAAAAATATGCTCTTGTTCAACCCATGAATCTTCCACTAAAGCAAACATTCTACCTAGATCTGTTTTAGGCTTGATGAACTTGTCTCCCATGTGGAATGAGTTATACTCTCATTTGGAATCCTTCATATGACCAGTCTCCATAATAAATACCTCTTATTTTGTGGTGTATTTTTAGTTTGCACTCCATGATTAAACCTTTTGAATGATACTTTATAACTATACCTTTCAATGAACATTTTCTTGCTTTGGCATAGTCTTTCTATATGACCTAATTTTTGATAATTGAAGAAAAAAACATCCTTATTTCTTATTGGCTCATATACACTTAGATTCCATCTAAAATACTCAACTTTATGGCCATACTCACAACATGAATGAAATTCACCTTTGAAGAGGCCTACACCATTCTTAGGAGACCTCATTTTGCAATCTCTAGCTCTATAACCAAAATCATGACATACAAAGAAATATGCATTGAAGGAAGTACCATACCTCATAGCATTAGGATGTCTAAATAAGTTAGAACTTATCAAATTAGTCTTCTTGATCACTTTCTCATAAGATTTAGAACTTGGACCAACTTCACCATCAATCTCCTTTTGATTTCTCATGAAACTTAGGCCTATCTTGTCATTTGTAATTTTTTGAACTTCTAAAATACCATACATCTTCAACCTATTGGAAGCATCCTCTAAATCAGATTCCAAATATTTCAACCTCTCTTCATACCTGAAACAAGCATCATCTTTATCCCTTATGGATTTAGACATACTTTCAACCTGTGACTCCAAACCCTTGATGGCTTGACCATGCTCTTTTTCCATATCCTTGATCTGATCTTGTAAGCCATGAATCAATGTCTGAGAAAATTTATTCCTCCACGTTAATGAAACCTCAACATATAAATGCATTCCCATTTTTTGTGCTTCTAGGATCTCCTTTAAGTGATTAGACTTTCTTCTCAAGGACATAGTATGATACAAATTATTAGAAGAACAATGGAATGTGAGGGGGTGGGTAAATTAGTACTACAAAGCATTATTCAATTTACCATTCATCATTCATTATCATTTATACATCCATTCAATCAACCATGAACCATATGTATGTTTACTTGAACATAGAAAAAACCATTCCCAAGAGCAAGATAAAGAGAGTACACAAGGACACAAAATATAAGTGGGAAACCATCAAGGGGAAGAAAACCCATTGAAAAAAATATTATATTTCCATGTTTAAAATTTAATGAGGCACTAACCCCATAAGGATCACCAACCCTTAGTTTAGTAGAACACCAACACTACATAGAGCACCAACTCCTAATTTAGTAAATCACCCACTCCATAAGGAGGATACAATCCCCAAGATGACTAAGCACCAACTCAACCACACCGAATATGATGGTGATATATGATTTTTTTTTTTCTTCCACAACTAATGGAGATATCTAATTCAGCTCACATAATTACAATCAAACCCCCATTCCTTTAACTCACTCCATCTTCTTCTTTCACACCTAATCTTGGCTCTAAACCCTTTCTCACATTCCCTTAATTAGTCTTGACCTGTACCCACCTTATTCATCCTTCAAATCATGCCTTCATACATGCTTGCACACCCACACTAGGGTTACAATTTTCCCTCATTGCAAAATTAACTCATACATAGACTTAAAACTTTAATTTTATATGTTTTTCTTCTTTATAACCAAATGGAGGTCATAAAAGGAACAATAATTAGATCGTACCAAGCCAAGAACACAAATGTTAATCAAACACTATGATCTATAAGATGAAAGATATTTTCCAGAAAAACTTTACATAAAACCTTTGCAAACAAATGAACAACAATATCATATATTATTATGGAACTCAATGAAATATAATGAGAATGGGCCTTGCTTATATAGGCAAGGAATAACAATCTAAGAACCAGTCAAGGTCGTAGATCAAGCCATAAATCAAGGAAATAGCTAGTCATCAAAGAACTAGTCAAGACCAAAGATTTAGGAGAGAACTAGACATCAAAGATCTAGTCATTACCATACATCAAGGAAAGAGCTAGTCAATACCATAGATCGGAAATAACTATACCTAACAACTAGGTAATATCTCCTAATATCTAAATAAGACAAAAGACATATCCACACACATAAGTGGGTGAGGATATATACAATAAAGGTAAATAAAGTACCTATTTGAACATGAGCTAAGGTAAATACCTACTCTAACACCCCCTCAAGTGAAGCTAGGGGCCAAAACAAGTGACATGTCCACACTATGAGTATCGACAACTAGGCCGGATGAGATACTCATGTACAATAACTAGGAAAAAGGAAACCGTAAGGTGCCCAAAACTAGTAACAACAAAGTAAAGAGAGTAAAACCCGCTACAAGGCATCCCAAGAATCTCGACTCAAAAACTTGTACAATGCTGAAGAATTTTGGTGTACACCGTGGTCTGAATCCACTACTCCGGTCACAAAACTCAAAAACAACTGACATTGGACTTCACCAGAATAACTCCATACAAGGAGACTATCAACAAAGTGATGTTGAAAGTGTAAGAAAAAAACACCAAACATAATTCGATCAACTACTGCAAATAGGTGTGCCACAATCCAAGAACAATAACCAAAGCAACAAGGCAAGGACACAAACTCCAGAGTTTCATGATCCAAGAAAAGCCAAGGTAACAAGGAAAGGACACGAAACCCAAAGAAGTAGGATCAGCACCACACCCTCTATCTTTGCTGAATGGGTGGAGTGATGCTACAAATCTGTATGAGTTTCCCAAAATCAACTACTCAAACACTGAAAAATAACACTGGACTTCACCAGAATAGATCCCCCACAAGAGATATTGTCAACATGCCAAAAGTGTCGAAAATACAAATACAAAATCTCTCAACAAACAAGAGAGATACACTACACTTGCTAAAGAAAAATGCTCAAAACAAGAAGCATTACAATGCAGAAGGTATATAAAGTGGAGCAAGAGGTCAAATGGTGGAGGAGCCATGCCTATAGAGTCCTCTCAATGAATGCCTATGTCGCTGCCATGAGTGATCAGATATCCACCCCAAATAAACACGGATGGATGAAGAAGATACATGCATATGACTTGGTGAAAAGTTCACAATGGGTTCATACAAAGGAGCATCGGAGAATGTGTGTCAGGGTTGACCATGTCGGCAACTGAAATCTCGGGTTTCTCAAGCCCGAGTGAAGGTGCAAAATCATGTGTTGTTCATGATCCTCGAGAAAGAGGTGAGCGAACAAAAATAGGAGCTCACAATGTGTAATCCCAATGAAGTATCTGCTCAAAAATCAATGTCATGGTGAGAATTCCACTTAACATGTGGAATAGGGAAATAATACCTTGTGAATGTCTACCAATACCTCTGCCAGTGAAACCCATAGAATGGAGCATGTGAGAACTGAATGCAGTGGTATGCTTCTCAAAAGAGCCATGCATATGAGAAGTAGGATACACAACATGTGTTACTTGTAATAGGCACAGATGTGGAAGAGCATGTAGTAACAAGCCTCATAGGCTTAGGAGCATCAAGAGCAGGAACAAGCTCAAAGACTGACATATCAATGTCAGTGGGTACAAGAGCAACAACTACAAGTGGACTAGGAGCATGGACATGGCTGTCCACAATATGATGGTGATGTTGTAGGCTAGCAAGTTTTTACTGCAGGAGAGTATTAGTGTCTCCTTATCATGAATGAGTGGTTGTAGAAGAGAATTTCACTTCTTAAGCGATCTATTTTCTTCCACAAATTTTACAATATCCTCTTGAAATTCACACACTTCGAGAAAAGCATATCATTCTCGAATCCATGATAGATACAAGAGTACAACTCCAAAAAGTTTATGACATCGGACTCAACCAAAATTGCGTCCACATTTGATTACAACACTCCTCCATATTTGAAACTTTATAATAAGTGCGTGTTACAATATGGCACTTTATAATTATAGTGAAATTATCAAAAAAATCCAATGGAAAGAGCACGAAAAAATAATCACTTTTGCAAAAATGACACTCAAAACCGAGATACTTGATCAAAAGATACAATCTTTTCAATATTATGCTCTACTATTTATTTTAGATGCCACAAAACAAAATAAAATGTTATTGTCTTCGCCACACAAATAAAATGAAAGGGGGTTGTAGTTAAGCACATACTAGTAGGAATCACAATATTTAAGCCCTCATATGACCATACCATATGACCAAGGGCTAAGGATTTCAATGGGTGTTTGCTTCTTCGGTAAGAATTATTTCTGGATTGTGCCGAAAATGAACTTCCCCACCCAAAATAAATGTGTGTGGATTTTTCCAAAATATTAACTCGTATGCACTAGTCTCACCCCTGCCAAAAAAGGAAAGAATCCAAACGCCAATAAAATCAACAAAACCTAGAAATTGTTGCGTTCCTTTCTTGCTAACATGGATCCCGAGGTGAACCAGTGCATTTCTCTATAACAACAAAAAACAAAAAAATGATTGCCTCCAAAAATGGTCAAGTTTACAATCGATCTTAGGGTTTTCCACCTTCTAGATCCAATGGAAGCCTCTGTTTTACATAAAACTACATGCAACAACAAAATACGACCAAATCCCAAATATATGAATATACAAACAATTTATTTGCAAAATAAAACTTACAGACGGATGTCAATAGCAATCTCTGCTCTAATACCATAAAAGGAATGATAACTAGATCATACCAAGCCAAGAACATAGATGCTAATCATGTTAGGAATTTATAAATATTATTGTGAACATTAGAGTTGTGAGAGTTATATTTATATTAGATAAATATAATGGGAGAGATTTAGGGAATAACAACTCACGTATATGTGATTGTTTGTAAGAGAAATAATAGGGATTATAAGAGAGGATCATGGAGAGATAAGATGAGTTGTTGATAGGATTTGACTCCACCATTGTAGGGAGAAAATCCTTATAAATAATTGTAATCTCTCACTTATAATAAATCCCGAATTAATTCAAGTTGTTGTATTATTATTATTCGGTGTTTTATGTAATTCTGCAGTGTTTAACAGTGGTATCAGAGTAGGTTAGAATAATGGAGGCTTGATTTTTTATGGGAAAATATCTTGTGATTTTCCCGAAACATGAGAAAATATAGTGTTGTTCTCTGTTGTGAATTTCTGCACATTGTTCTACAGTAATAAAGCTTTCTATGTTCATGCTCCACTCAGTGAAGACTCACGTCCATACTTCTATCTCTGCGTTGGAGTACGAAATTGGTATTTTCTTTGGTGAAGTGATACGGCCTGCACATTCTTCATTCTCTCACCTATGTGGAGAGGTAGAAAACCTACGTATTGGAGCATTCATCCTATGAACTGAATCATTCTACGTGTGCATTACATAATTTTATTGATCGGTCTATGTATTACATCGCCATCATGTTGGTAACTCTGATCGGCCTATGTATTGTATCGCCACCATTTTGGTAACTTTGTGTTTTTCTTTAAAACACAAGGAGAATAATAAAATTTTCCATTTTTGGAAAGGGTCCAGAAAGAAGTTGAATTTAGAACTTGTAAGCACGATAACTTTCAGCTGATAACTCGGATTGAGGTATTTTTTTAAATGTGTATTTTTTCAAGTTCTACGCATTGATCCTATTCTTTTTGTTGCTTTGGATAAAAAAATATTATTTTTCCATTTTTGGCAAATTAAAAAAAAAAAAAAAAGTTAGAAAAAAAATTGTCTCACTTTTGTTTGGATGCACTTTCGCTTGTACGCGACGTCCATAGTGAGGGGGTGCATTATCGATTAAACCGACACCCGAGATAATTGTAATATGAGCCTAAAATATATATTTTCTAACTAAGTAGCAAACTGATGGAGGGAGGCAACGGAGGCAGGAGGGCAATCGGTGACCTCTCGTCAGGCACCATCGACGAGGCCGTGAAACTGAACTGGTGGCCAAGTTTTTAAGTTGTGTGTTTGCTTTCAGCGTACATTTGTGAGAATAAGAACAAATTATTGTTCAAAAGTAATGTATAAACATTCCTGAATGTAACTCCCGATGTAATGAAATAGGTGAGCAAAAGCACCTAGTGTAAGATAGTTCATGGATCTTGAAAAGGTTTGTGGAAGATCTAGAAAACCACATGAGGTGGACAGGCGATGGATCTGTTACACATCAAGGTTTTTGGTAAACCTGTAAAACCATAGAAGGTTGAGCATTGCTCCCTTCATTAGTATCAAGGTCATGAGTCACATAGTTTGACATGCTCCATAGAGGTGAGCATATTGCAGATGAGAGTGTGTATGTTTTTCCCATGTTCACACTAAGGGGGTGAATGTTAGGAATTTATAAATATTATTGTGAATATTAGGGTTGTGAGAGTTATATTTATATTAGATAAATATAATGGGAGATATTTAGGGAATAACAACACATGTATATGTGATTGTTTGTAAGAGAAATAATAGGGATTATAAGAGAGGATCATGGAGAGATAAGATGAGTTGTTGATAGGATTTGACTCCACCATTATAGGGAGAAAATCCTTATAAATAATTGTAATCTCTCACTTATAATACATCTTGAATTAATTCAAGTTGTTGTATTATTATTCGGTGTTTTATGTAATTTTGCAGTGTTTAACAAATCAAACACCATGATCTATAAGATGAAAGCAATTCGCTAGAATAACTTTACATAAAACCTTTGTAAACAAATGACCAACAATATCATATATTAATATGGAACTCAATGAAATATAATGAGGATGGGCCTTGCTTATATAATACCTACTCTAATGAGGGTAAGTGCACCAAGTTCAACTTAAGTGGACGTATTTTTCTGAAAAATAAAAACTTCAACTTGTTTTTGAAATAGTTACACTCAAAATTGGAAGATGTTGTAGAAATATGAATCGTAGCATTTTGAGTCTAGTTTCTAAGCTACTAAATTTTATTGAAAACGGATAAGTTTAAGTGGGTCAAACAACTAAAATACCAACATGTGCTCATGTTTTTGTTAAAAACATAATAGAGTGACTTTCATGCCCCCACCATTTTTTGAGCACCATTGAGTATTTTTGAAAACCCTTTGGTAGAAAGATAACTAGGAGCATCTAGTTTGTGTTAGAATTTTTTAGATTTTTTAGAGTTTTTTTTATTTATGATTTTTCTAGTACAAAAATTTTATGTTTTGAAAAATAACGGAGCTCCGACCGTGCCCCCTAACTACCTCAAAAATATCAAAATTAGATTTTTTTTTTGAATATGTATAGAATTATGCCTAGTTTGTGCTAGTATAATTTTTTTCAATTTTGATGACCCAAAAAAAAGATACATGATGAAAGATAGACATATTTAAACTTCAAAAAATAGCTATAAAAAGGCATAGTTAGAAAATA